>WAAD01025579.1:14088-62603 GCA_013389945.1 Fregata magnificens | reverse complement strand
CAAGCTGGGTATTAGAGAAAATAATAATTAAATATTTGCTCTACCATTTCGGCTTCACAGCAATAACCTTTCCTTTGAGCTGTGCAGAACATTATACTTGAGAAATTACTTGAAACCTAATTATTACCAGTCTCATGTACAGAGCTCAGTAGTCAAACAGCCGAAGATCATCTGATTTGAAAAAATTAAACTTCTTGTTTGTTTTTTCTACATCATCAGAATTATGATTCTTTTTTCTTTCTTCTCCCCCCCCGCCCCCAGCTTTTCCTAAAACCATAGGGATTATAGATTTGATTTTGTTAAATTCTGAGATTATATACTGCTGGAGCAGCATCTGAGCCTTCAAAAAGTCTAGCAGCCATCGTGTAGCACGCACAAAATGGGAGAACTGGCCATTTTGCACTTCATAGTAATTACTGGTAAAAAGTGGAGCTGTATTAACTCCATGGTATTAATTTTTGTGAACATATAAATACAATTTTCTACAACAGTTTTGGTATGCTAGTCAAGCCAATGTTCAACATATAGTGCTGCTGATGAACTGTGAATTTTTAGATATCCTTGGTCCTGATTTTTGGATGCACAACTGCTCACTTCATATGTTGGGTTAATAGTTAAGGTCAGCTCAGATGCTGACAGTATTACTCTTGAAACTGGTGAATAGGTATTCCTGTAGAGCAGAGCTTGCTTTCTGCTCTGCCAGATACTGAGTTTGTGGCCTTCTAGGCTACGTACAAATTCCTTCTACTTTCACAGAGGAACTGAGGAGACAAGAGAGGATTGTTTGTGTTTTGAATGGCCTTTATTCACTCCGAAACGAGGCAACTGTTACAGGTTTTTTTCATACAGAACATGTGGTCTGAGTGTGCAATGCTGATGGTAAATATGAAAAATATATAACATGGATTCAGGTAAGAGGAATATTTGGTTGCTGAGATAAATTCAGTATTTGTGAAAGGGGACAAATTGTTGCACCTGGCAGTGGGGTCTCCTGTTTCCTGCAGAGGAGAGGTGTTGGGCAGAAATTTCTACCTCCTTTGCAGACCTGCTTGTGTTTCATCTTTGACCTGGAAGAATCAAGGCTAGTAGCCACTGGCTATTTCTTATTTATGTGTTAATCATTCTTTTATTTCTCTGCTGAGGTTGGCAGTTAGGGAAAAAGCTGTTGCAATTTTTATTTGCAGTGTGGAGGTTTGTCCCTCCCACCACTTGACAGAGACCCATCACTTCATAACACATAGGCTGGGAGGTGTAAGTTGCAGCAGATGCTGGAATCTGAAGGTGAAAGCTTCCAAATCATACCCATCACTAAAGTTTTTGAGATACAGACAGTACATCCTAGAAAACATTCAGCTGGGTTTTCAGAATAACTCGGGTACAGCTTTATGCTGAGACAACAGTTTGAATGTACAGAGTTTCCAGATGAGAATGTCACTGCCTAATCGGGAGAAACATATTCAGGTCAAGTGCCAGATACAGTTATGCAGAATAACAGTGTTGGTCCACACAGCCTTCAGGGAAGCAGCATAATACTGGAATACTGACAAAGAATCCAGCAAACGGTGCACAGCTTTGAAGGAAGCCATCGTAAGATATTTTTCTGTCTTGCAGACCATGATTATTGATTACTCAGTTCTGTGATTCTCAGACACGAGCTCTTCATTGACTGGAATTAGATTTATGAAGGCAGTTGCTTTCTCTGCGGCAGTAGCACATGCACAGCATGTTTTGTTTGTTGTAGGTGCCTGGGTAAGGGAGAGCACCTGTTATTAAATGCATGATGGTGTAGAGAATAGGACGGATAAACAGACCATGAAATTGCATTGGGTCAGTCCTATGCTGCCAATCCTGAACACTCAGAACTTAATCGTTTAAGATTAAGAGATTGTTTTAAAAATCATGATTTTTTTCTAAAAACAAAGAATTAGTTCCTTTTATTTGCTTTCTGGTGCATTAGCAGTCAAAAGTAACTTTTTTTTTCCCCCTGTGAAACCTGAGATTCTCACACAATCACAAAACTACTGATGTTAAAGCAAAGTGACAAATATTCTGAGAATTGGCAGGATGAATGGGCATGACATGATCCCACAGTGCAAAGATTAGAGATACAAAAATCCCACATGGGTAGAAGAAGCTACGTGAGAAAATTCAGGCTGCAGTTTATGCTTTTTCATTATTTAATTGTGATTAAAATACAACAGCCACAAGGGAACAAGCTTGATTCAATTCTCTGTGTGTTAGACTATGGCAGTGCCACCTGCTCAGCATTTTTCTTAATGCAGCTTTTGTACAGAGCCCGAAGCAGAATTACCTGGGGGAGCAGCAGCAAACCTGCAGATAGGCTTGTGATAGTTGAGGATTAGGAGGCAGGAAGTGGGTGATTCAGTTTGGCTTCTGAAGACAAGCACTAAAACAAAGCTGGAGGCAGGAGCAGGAAGGATATTTGGGAGAAGTATGAACTGATTCCTAAGTTATTTATAGAGGGGAAAAATAGTGGAGTTTGCCTTAAGAAAGCTCTGCAGGTTTGGGTGCAGTTGCAGACATAGTTGTCCAGACAGGTGACTTTGGGTCCCAGTGTGGCCTTGAATCAATAAGTTTATCTCAGTTTCTTTAGTGAGGGGAAAATCATCCCACCTGGCACCATTTGGTATACTTTGATGAATGACTGAGGCCCTGAAGAGAGCAGCTGGGCAATTCACAGATTATTTTCAGTGTTTATAAACCATTGTTTTGTTGGCATTTTGTTGGCTTCCCCTCTCACCTTTTTTTTTTTAAATTGTGTCTGTATTGCTAAAAAATATTTATGTGCCAAAGGGAAAGCTGTGGCCCCTGCAAAAAAAGAGTAAAGCCATCATAATTAATTTCTGCTATTTGTTTCTCTCAGATACTATAGGCAAGGCTATATGGCTCATGCCAGTATTTGCTACTGAGCCTAAATATTTGTCCTCTCTCCAGGTATTGTCCTCTCCTGAAGAGTGACATATCAGCTCTAAGCAACTGGCAAATTTGCTCATCCCCAGAGATACAAATCTGTTTGCCTGTTCACTGAGTTGTTTCACTAGAGATGCAAATTGGATAATTGCTGATGCAAAAATTGTCGATAGTTGCTTGTCGAAGATCTGCATGTGTGATTATATAGTTTTTACAGGAAGAGGTATTAAATATTAGTGCTAGTTTCAGTAATTTTGTGTGCCTGTCTGGTGAGTAGAATGAACTAGATCAAGCACAGCATTTTAAAGCATCCTTTTGGTGTTTTTTTCTCCTCGGTACACAGTATATGTGCTTTGACTGCACTTCCTCCAGTCTCTGAGTCACTGCAGAAATTCCAGCCACTGAGCAGCTGCGTGTATGCTTGAATGAAGTGTATCCTATTCCATGTGTCAGCAGGAAGAGATAAAAATAGAGCTTTTTTCTCCTTGACGTGAAGTATGTTTCTGCTGGCTACCCCAAGCCATTTCTTCTTCAAGTCTGGTGTAAAGGGAATATGTTTAAGTTAGGTTCAGTGCTGCAGTTGTGGATTATAGGGAGACCATGAAGCAGTGTAAGGATTGCAGCCATTTACACCTCGTGCTTAGTGGGACAAGGCTGCTCTTGCTGCTGTCCAGGCAACTGGCCTTTTGCTGCAGAGGTTGCCTTTTTTTTTCCCTTTTCAGTGAGGGAATATTTTGAAATAGCTGATAAAAATCCCCCTTTATGAAGGGGGGCATGAAGCTCTTTTGGCTTTGTGCTCCCCTGCTGACACACGCTGGTCCCACACCTTTGCAATGAAGAATTGCTACTGTTGCCAACTCATACACCAAATACAGTCAGCTGAGAGATCTGCAGAGCTGGTGGGTGAGTTGATTTGCCTGGCACTGGGGATCCCCAAGTGGGAGAACAGTGTTCTCTGGTATAGCAGGAATATGCATTTATCATCACATGATCTGATATCTGTGAGCTGCACCACACATCAGGTCTCTGTGAACTTGAGTAGTCTGCATGGATTAAAATGGACCGGGACACGATACCCATTAAGCTACTATTCTAGATACAGAGTTGATAATGTAAAAAGCCCTTTCCTCGATGACCTGACCTGGTAGCGGTGTGACTGAGGAAAGATGCTGGGAAAGTAGAATCTGAAACCGGGTGTTCTTTGAGGTGGGGGAGGGCTTGGCCCATCCTGGGAAGCACAAAGACTGATTCAGGAGGCCCTGGTTGCATATGGCTTTGATGGAATTGCAAATAATATGGTCTTACCTCACGTCTGCAACTCAAATCAATCTTTAAAGTGTTCCTGAGGTGTAAGCACCTGATTTGGCCTACGCTTTCTGAAAGAAACATTGTCATTACATTATGTATGTCCACGTCTGTGCAAGGACTACTGTGGGTATTAGCGGGCCACAATTTATGCAAAGAACGTATCAATGCACACACCTTCGTCACTGGTTTCCTTTCTGCTAAAGGAGTGCCTTGCACAGCCCCGCATCTGCTGCAGTTCAGAGAAGTGTCCATAGTATGGATTGGTGTACACGAGGCTGACACATCACAGTGGTCCCTGTTGCTGTCAGGAGTTGCTCTCTGCATTGTTCTGAGTGCACTTACATGTAAAGCATATACGTAATAATTAAGAAGCCAGTCACCTCCTCAACAACCACAGAAATTCGAAACAGATGAACCAATTGTATATTAGCATGTATGTATATACACACAATTACAATGGGAAAACAAAAGTTTGAAGTTTAATTCAGTGTTAAAATATTTTTTAAATATTCTACATGTAGATCCCACCAGGTGGTAATTTAGAATTCCTTTTGAAGGGCAGGATTCAAGAAGCAATAACATCATCTTTTAGCCTTTATAAACGCTAAGATCTTTTAAATGTCTCTATTCTTTGACAGCTTGTCCTAGTTACCTGGGCATATGACACATTTCCTGAAAGGAAAATAACTATGCTATCAATCCAGATACACTCTGTCCTTGATTTTCTGCCTGCCTTTTCATTTAAAGGAATCACAGCTATAAGAAATGTGAATTTTCTAACATTTAATCAGGATAGGATTCTTTTCTAAGTCAGCCTCCATTAAGCAATGATGTAAAGTGAAGTTAATTTTCCTTACTTTGCTCTCAGACATCCATTTTACATCCATTACACTTTATGTGTAATAATTCATTTCCCAGATTTGATCTTCCTGTTCATTTCAAGCCAGTTCTTCCATTTTTAATATTTCCTTCAGAGAAGTGAAATGGCAGGCATATTATATAATAACTTTCTGGTATGTTACTACAACTGTTTAAGCAATGCCTTTCTTGAAAGAGAGTTCACTAGCAAATGAGCAGTTCCTGAGTATAATGTAAAGCATAATTTTATGTGGAAGGACAAGCCTGAGTCATTTCTTCAATTGTTCCATTGAGGGAACAATTCTTGGCCTAAAGCATGACTGGGGCTATAAAATTAAAATAATTGAAATATCAAGTAGGTAATTAACTAACTCTTAAACTGGGATTATGAGGGCTCTAGTCTGAAAAAGTTACAGTGATCAAAAATTAATAGAGATGGCTCTACCCACTTTTTGTATAAGTGTTAAGCCTCCAAGATTTAATACTTACCATCTGATGAATATTTAAGAAAGTGTAGCCCTAGAGACAAGACACAAAAGGCATCTGCAACTTTGTTAAAATGGCTGTTGCAATGTGGTTGCCATCCATTTCAAGCATCTGCCAGCTTTGATCTCATCTTTACTTAGATAACCATACCTTAATATTCCATAATTGCATATTATCCCTGCTCAAGTAATCTCTTTGCTAAATTTATTTTGTTTCAGCATTATATGGGTTTTACAGCACATCACCTAGCAGTTTGTGATTTCAATTTATGTGACCATAAGTCACATTCACACAAGAATAAAGCACTGAACAAGTTCGGAGGTTCATAAACACATATAAATTGGCTTTTAACAGCCAGCCAGAGTAGAACTGCATGTGGATCTATTAGATTCAGCAACTACAGAGATACACATCTGTTGAAACCCTAATGCAAAATTTTCATCGTATGGTTCAAGCAGGTACCATCCTCTCTATTAAGAGAGGACACCTTTAGCTGCAGGGAAGGACAAACAGGTAGAAGGCTTGGAGCCATGATACAGTAGGTCCAGACTTCCAGGGCAGTCAGTCTGGTTCATCTCATCAGTACCAAAATAATCTACTTTAAAGGTTTTAAGACCCAGATGACTCTAAATGGTCATAATATCTGGATTTACTGACAATCTAAGAAAAATTCCTCCAAGTGTGGACCTTGCAACCACTTGAAAGAGCAAAGCTGCTCCTGCAGTAGGAGAATGACTGTGGGGAGTCTTCGCAAGGTCACCTCCATTTTCTCCTCGGAGAATGTTTAAAGGATTCTGAAAAATAGATAAACTGTGTAGCGTGCTTATCCAGGGGGCTTATCACATTGTATTAGCAGTTACTCATCACATTTAATTAAGATTCCTTTTTAGCTGATGTGAAATATTATTAGCTCCATTCATCCCGTATCAGTAAAAAGGAATAATAATGGGATGTGGTCCTAACAGGAGATGATAGGAAGCTGCTAATGTGACATACATATTGTGGAAGGGAAAGAGGCCTGTGACTGCCAGAGTCTGTTTTGAGGCCTGTGATGTTTTCAGTTTTACAGCCCCTTCCTGTGGAAGGTATTAAAGTAACACACCTCTTTTAGGGCAGGTTGCTGGCTAGCAGCCGTATCGGTGAGAATCAAAATAGACATTGGTTAGTATTTAGTTAATTGGCTTTCTGAGGAGGAGAAGTTTGCAGAGGTTCAGCGGTAAACTAGTCAAAGTAGGTCAGCTAAAGGATTTTGTAGGTCTAAATTAATTATATATACCTGTATGGTATAGTTTACTTTTAAAATGAAGAAATCCCTTGAGGATAACAAAATCAAACTAAACTAAACAGTAATAGTACACTTTCTTCCCCTTTATGGTCCAGATAGAGAAAAGGCCAGTTTCAGCTTTCATCCATAAACTACGAGTAAAATTATCCCTTTACCTGTGATCAGAGCCAGAGGGAGCCAGGGAACAGGTTCTCGCTGAGGTTCAGAGCACGGAGCCACCTTCAGCCTCTGAGAGACAAGGCACTCCATTTTCCACTCTCTGAAGCTTTCTGTGTTTTTTGAAAGGAAGATCCAAGCAGAAAGCTTCACACTGTGGTCATCTGGCCTGGAGACTACAATGGTTTGGGCACCATATACAAGAGGAATGGTTGAAGCCTGTAAGCTAAACATAGATGATGAAGAAAGAAGAATAAGTTGTCTTTTAAGACCATTTTTTAGGTGTCCCTGATCCGTTCTAAGTGGTGAAGCTCACACGTTCATTCACGTTTAAAATAGACGCCTCTAAAAGCACTGAAATAAATGTGTCCCATTTTCTTGCGCTACCACTTCAAGCATCCAATTAGTTGGTTAAAATTAGGTTCTGCTTTGAAAGGCTAAAATTGATGCTTCAGGTTTCCATAGTTACTGCCTTTCTATGAATTGTGGTCAGTTAAAAAGTGGGGATTCTCTTTTGCCTACCAGCACTGGGTTTTGGCAGCCATGCTGGGCTCTTTCCTCTTTACACACCAGCAGTCACATGGACTGTGCTAAGGTAAGTTTACCTGCAGAAGGTTTTCACAGCTGTAGAGACTGGTACTTGGTAAGCAGTTTTGTTGAGGGTGAGCAGAAGGGACTGAATTCAACTGAATTATCTTAGGAGCATTCACTCTCCAAGGTGGACACAAATAAAAACAAGGTAGTCCTGTCCAGGAGATCCAGCGCTAGGAGAACATCTAATCCTGCCTTTTGTCTTCCCTTCAGGTAACCTGAAATCCCCGACCTGAAATTTTCCTTCTTCGGGGAATCAGTCACAGTCAGCCATCGAGATGGGGGCTGAGGCAGAAGGTGGCTGTAGACAGGAGCCCAAGCCGCTGATCCTGTGATCACCCCGTAGAAGCAGAGTGGCCTCCAGTGGCAGAAGGCGACTGGATAGATAGTGCGTCTGTGCTTTTGGCCTCAGTTCAATAGCTCATCTAGCAGAGAACAGGGGTGGGGCAAGGGGGGCTTGGCTGTCTGCAGAATATTGTTACAGGCTGCAGCAGCAGCCAGGAAATGCTTCCTCCTTTTCACCTTCACAGCAGGATTTATGATGGTCTGTGAACCTGTTGTCTTTCACATAAAAGTGCTTGTATGTAAGAATTAAATTATTTTTTATTTAAATTTGACGGAACACAGTTAGTAAAATTGGCTTTCCGTAATACAGACTAAGCAGTGCACAGATCTGTTCCTCTCCTCCTGACACTTGGAGCTTCACCTTCTGCAACGACTTTTGCTCTCTTTGCAATATTTCATGTCTTTATATAGTAGAGGCAGCACGCACACACAGCACCAGTCAGCTGAAAGCAGTTAGAATGCCACCTCCCTCCTGTTCACATCCAGAGGGAGATTTGAGCCACAAATCAGGCATCCTAGTTTCTAAAGATTTGTCTCAAAGTCCACATTTTTGGGATGTCTCACCTAGCAATCCCAAAATCAGCCTCAGCAGAGGCCTGGGTACCTGTTTGCTGCTCCAGTTGGCTCAGTTTAGGTCATTTAAGGAGGCTGCATAGCACCTGGTTTGACACAAAGGTAAAGAAAAGCCTTTTCTTTGGTGGAGGTGGGGCAGGTGGCATCGAGGCCAACCCACCACAGGTCCACAGGGGAACATTGTCCCCAGCTGCTGCCCACACCCCCTCTCCCTTCCCAGGTACTGAGGGGCACAGCAGTGCCCACAACACCAAGTCCAGTTTTCCTGCACTATTCACTGCCCTTTAACCTTACTGTTTGCATTAAAACAAGGGCAGAACAGCTGATGCTCTACCTGCCCCCGCTATATTTACAATGCATTTATAAGATGAAAGTCGTCTGGGTTGGTTGATTTTTTTTTTTTTTTGCTGTTTTCAACTATGAACTCTTAAAAATGGTCACTGTGGGCCTGCAGACGTGGTGAAATGCCCAAACAAAAATCCATCTACCTTATATTGCAGGAGTAGTCTTCCCTCTAACAACCTCTGCGTGCGACACAAACATTCACACACTGCATTGCCCAGAGTCCAGCATCCGAATAGAGCTGGAAAGATGATATGGAGCATCCTGGATGTGTGCGCATGCTGTCTCGGTGATGCAGCAGATTAGTCCTAAATTTGGTGAGAAAAAGGTTAAAGCTTGGGCTGAGCAAGTACCAACAGGTGCTTTCCAAGACAAATTCTACCAGTGGGAGCAGGACTGGGCACAAGTACAGCGCTAGAAGGATGTTACCTGAGAAGGTTGATGTGTTTGTGGGAGGAAGAGCCTCTTTTAGTGAAAAGAGAGTGAGAAGAGCTTGGGGCTGCAGACACCGGGCTCTGTTTGCTTCTTCAGCAGCTGCGAGAAGCCATTTAGCCTGTGTTGTGCTCTGGCCACAGCAGGCTGTGGTAGCAAGCAAATCAATTTTTGCTTTCACGTATCTCAGAATATGCTGGCAGAGCTATTTGGTAGCTGAGACAATTGCTTTAATACACAGCCATGTAAGACTGTTTTCTTATCATGAGATAGATAATCTCTATTTAAATTCAGTTTCGGTGTCAGCGAGGACAGTAACCTGAGATGGAGCTGGAAGTGTCGTCCGTGCCCACCCCCTGCTTTGTATCTGGGTGTTGGACCAGTGGGGGGTTACGGATCTCCCACAACATATGTGCTATAATTACCCCGTTTAATGTTACTGACTTTAAATCCAAGCAGTGGATTAAAGCTACAGGCTCCTTGGTGGGGAGAAGTTTTCATTTTGTTCATTCCTCCTGTCTCTGAATCATTAGTGCAGAACAGGTCAAACAGATGGAAGGGCAGAGGGTGAGAGTTATTTATTTGGTTTTTTTCTTTAAGACTCCAGATTGATATAGTCCTTAGAGATGGTTGGGATTGTTTGGCAAACTGATAGTTAAAATGGTTCAACTTTGTTCTGACTGAATCATTTATCTGTCTTTCTGTTCAGTATCTGTCATTTTATCATGCTGATGATGGATTTTTATTTGCTTTCTTTGCTGTGTTGTTGGTTGTGGTTTTGGTTTTGGTTTTTTTCTGGTTTTCAAAAAAAGATTAAATGGGAATTTTAATCCCAAAAAGGCTTAGGGATGATCAGTGAAGCCAGCATGTCTGCAGAGATCCTCCAAATGACACAGAGAGGGTTTTTCAGTGCACGCTGTTTGCATTTGATGTGCTGTTTCGGAATCAGTGCAGAATGTCAGACTCTTTATAACAGTGAATATTCATTAAGCTTGCCAGAGGCAGAAGCTGCAGTCAGTACAGCATCAGCAGAGGAGGCAGGGAAGAGAGAAATCAGGTTAATGACTAGCTTTCTCTGCAATTTGCTTCCTGCTTATTGCCTGATCTCAGTTTTAAATAAATTCATTTAATTAATGTTTTGCTACTCTGACCTGTGGACAGAAGGGTCTGTGATTAGTGATGGGGTATTCCTAGTCTCATGGCAACTTTAGTCAGCATGTTCTGGTGTCTAGAAAAAAAAAAGACTGAAAAATATTTCCTTTAAACTTAATAATAATAAATGGTTTGATTGAAAGCTTTTATCTAAATGATCTCCTGAATCCATAAGCCACCAAATTTTTAAACACAGGGATGAAATGCTGAGTAGGGAGGGGTGGAACAGAGTGAAAGCAAGCTGCTCCCTTGGCTGAGCATGTCACACAGTCAAAAATGTCTCTGCAGGGAGACAGAGCTGCAGATGAATGCTTTCCTCTTCTCTCCCTTGAGCAGGCGCACATCTGTTCTAACATGAGTTTAGCTTCTTCTGACAAAGATTCTTTAAGAAGGCAGCAGAGGCATAGGAGGTAGAGATGATGTACGTGACACTCAGAATATATGGCCAGCTCGCATTATGGGAAATGAGCACCACCTGTTCCTAGTAAACACCAGATTGGAGCTGTGGGGCTATACAGGGACAGGAAAAAAACACAGGGAAAGAGAGAAAAATGTCAGCAAGATAGAAACTGCAGTCTTAGCCCAAGCCTGATGGGATATCGATTTGTGGGCTAAGTGATGACATGTTCTGTGAGCAGGCATTTTGCCCCAAATTTAGAAGACATCTCAATTTCAGACTGTACCCATCACTCAGCATTTCAACTTTGTTCCACTTACATATCAGCTCAGATGGTTTTACAAGCAGATGAAAGCCGACCCTTCAATTGAGTGAATCTGCAAATGCCGCATCTGAAAAGGCAGCACTGTAAATCTCAGTGACCGAGCTGTACTTTGGAGTTTTGCAGCAGAGTATCACTCAAGACCTGAACTGTACCGGTGTTATTGCTGTCATAACTAAAATGTGGCCTTTTAAGGGGTGGAAATGGTGCAACCTTAACAATATGGCTGAGCTTTCTCAGGTATTTCTGAAGAGAAGATGCCAATGCCTGCCTAAATGAAAATCCCATGAAGGGATTAGGGCTGAGAAAGTGGCCTCATCTTGTAAATAGTTGCACAAGATTTTTGTGGCTGTCACTGTTAAAAAGATTAGTTTCAAACTTCTTTTTTTTTTTTTAAATACTCTGGCATGGGCATTAGTACAACATTCCCCAAGCCATGGTGCTGCTTAACTTGCTCTTGAGGGTGGAATTCAGCTCCTTTTGCACTAGCCACCCAAAAGTTAGCTGTCTAGTTTAAATTGGCTGTCCAGGCCTTATCTGTAGTTAAAGAAGCAAAGGTAATACAGCTCCAGAAGAGAGAGGAGAGGAACAAAGAAAATTCACTGCATCTAAAAATAGGCATTTAAGCTAGGTGGGTTGAACTGCCTTCTGAGGGTGTCTGTCTCTCTTTATAGACTGTAGTAAGAACTAAATTAGATAGTTTAGATTGGATGCCTACTTCTTTGGTGGCTGAATTTAGAAAAGGGATACCTTACTCTGTGGATGACATCTAAGAAAAAAAATTTAGGTGCCCTACAGCTACTACAAGCTAAATTTTAGGGACCCCGTTCCCTGTAGTAGGTGCCTGGGCTCCCTGCACAGGGCACAGGGAGAGTTAGGTACCTCTGAAAAACCTGTGTGCTGAGATCAGAGCTGCCTGGAGCATGCAGGCGAGAATCTCTGTGCTCAGTGAGGTGACACAGCTCACCTGCAACCTGCTCCCTTTCTGGGATCTTGGAGCCTATGACATCCACATGACACTTTCTATCTGACAATGTATAGGAAATCGGGTGCTTTCAGAGCAATTAGGACTTGAACAAATGCCTACTGACTGAGATTTCTATGTTTTCCAAGTCCTGTGAGAGGTAGAGGGCTACAGCATATGACCGGTAAATGCCTCTGGAAGAGAAAAAAGTAGCTAAACACTGTACCCTACTGCTTCAGGCTTTCAGATGGGTGATTTTAGGATGTGGGGATTTTTTGTATGTAAATCTGCCTCTGCATTTCAGACAACAGTCACTGGATAGAAAAAGAGGTATTTTGAAAGACAACCTAGAATTCCTTTCCTTCCAATATGTGGTCTACTTGACTGCAGAGTCTCTGTTGCTCTAGGTTCCATTTAAAGTCTACTGAGACACTTGTATTTTGGTGAGAGTACGAGTAAATGGAAGGGGTGAAAAGTTCGTCTCCCATTTTAGCATGCAGACACACAGGCGAAGAAGCATCAGGAGCTGCAGGTGCGGCCTAGATTTTGGGTTCTGTTGAATGCATGCATTTTAAAAATAAATCATTTGGTCATTGAACATGAAGACTACGGTATTCCTTGAGAATAAAGCGAAGGGGCAGTCTCCAAAGTAATCCTTTGAGTTACACCAGGAAATGGCCAGACTCTGCGCTTATATGTAGGAACACTCGCAAAACCCCCCTGTGTAGCTGTAGGAAGAAGAGAAGTGTAATGTTTTAAATGAAGTGTTATAAATATAGCTGGCGGATTTGCTTTATTTAGATTTTCCTCTAAGTTTAATAAACAACTTTAAAGCATTCAGTAAGACCCAGAAAATACGCAAGAGCAGCACTACTAATCCTGTTAAATGTAAAATAGCATCTAAGTGGAAAGTTTTTGTTGTTAAATTCCTGCTGATAAGAAACAGAAGAGATACTTAAGGAAGCTTTGGAAACTAGGTGGTAAGTGACATTTATCCTTGATCTGAAATGCCTAAACATACAACATTGTTAATACAACTGAACTGTGACCTTCCAGCCTGCCAATACAGATAAACACACATGGTATCAGGTAAATCACGCAGAAGCGAAATTTCCTGAGGAGGCTGTTGAAGCCCCACTCATAGGAAATGATGGCTATTAACTCATTAAGTTCTGTCTGTCTCTGGCTTTTTGTATGTGAGCTCTCCACACAGCTGTAAGGATAATTAGTTTCCTTTGGCTTAGTGAGCATTAAGGAGTATTAAAATGCTTAGTTTGTATGGACAACAAACATATTCAGGGGCTGGGAAAAAAACACAGAAATGCAAGCAAACCCCCTTAGTCTTTAGCTTGACAGAATCCTGATTCCAGGGTAGATATGATGGGTTTGTTGTGTTTCGATACATATGTCAGGTGGCTTTGTGATAAATGTTACTGACTTCATCTGTTGAGTGGATTTGTCTAGGCAGAACCAGATTAAAGGGTCAGTATCCTGTTCTGAATTAGATTTCAATAATGCAGATGTGTACGTGCACCCTGTTAGACTGGCAAGAGTTTTCATGCAAGGAAAAAGAGATGCTGTGCCTTAAGGATACCCTCTACTCTTGCATGTTACTGTATTTTTGTGGTAAAATAGATAATATAAAGTCACTGTCATTGTCTCATGTTCTGTCTTCAGCCTAATATGGTCGTGTCAAAATGGCACAACCACACACCGTGTTATTTCAGATGTGCTGTGGTGGCACTGCGATCCATAGTGTGTTGTAACCCTGTACCCTTCAAAGCAGTTTTTGGACTATTCACTGCTATAGGGCTCTCCCCAACCAGAGCAAGTTCAAAAATGGTTTGAGGGCACCTTCAGCAGTTTTTTTCCTGCCAGGAACAGTAAAAGAGAATTGGGTCTGGGCCAATGTTGTTTGGAATGAATGTTGCATGGGCTTGTTGCGAAGGAGAAAGGATTTATTTGTCAAATAGGGCTTAATTTATTATGTACAATATGAAAGCTCACATTTTTGTATTGCTGGAGAAAGACAATTGATTAATAATTTGGAAAAAGGCCAAGAGACACAACATTCACCTTTGTAATTTATCATCTCAAAGAAACAAAAGCGATATGAAACGTACCTGACCAAAATACTTTATTAGGCAGAAATGGAAGCTGGTTCATATTAATGCATTTAGTATGAAAGGGCTTGCTAGGACATTGCTATTACCAACAACAAACATGTACAAAATCTGAAGCTGATAGTTAAGACTGTAGGAAATTTACGGAAAAGCTATAACTGATGAAATAGAGGAACTTCCACATTAATAATAACTTCAAAAAGATATTTGAGACTAGGGAGGTTAAGGTCACTAAAACAACTTCAGCAGTTCCTGGAAAGAACATAACCTCAAAGTCAATCTTCTTCATCATTAAATACAGTCTTAGGGGAGAAAGAAGTGTACAGGCTGTTCTAATTCTTGATTAAACATCATATTGTAAAAGCAGTCATATCACCTCTTTTACAAAGATTCTATGTGCCAAACCTATTACACAGATAGTCTCAGAGACAGTTCTGATGTGTCATGTATGCACATTTCTTTGGCTCTGTAACATGGATGTACTGCGTAAGTATGGAAAAGCTTAAAAGGAATCATGCTTTCCAGTAGGGTTTGTTTTGCTGCCAGGCAAGAGAAAGATTGTCAAGCAGAAAAATGTGTTCTTTAGCTTTTGAACCAGGAGACCTTATGTCTGCATGCATGATATACATTTTATTTCATAAAATAGAAAATTGTACGAACAACATTACAGAAGATGAAGAATCGTAAAACAATTAGAAGTACAGGAGATGCTGTTCATTTCAGGAAATGGCTGCTAAAGCAAATGCAATATTCTTCATTACTACTACAGGAGTACAGAGCAGTCAGTAGCTGAGGTTTACTGAATAGCATGTTCTGGTCTGGCAAAACATTAGAGATCTCCCTCTGGATTGTCTTTGTTTCCTTTTCCTGCCCTCTTTCACCAGTGGGACACCTAGGAATTCTGTTTCTTCTCCTACTTTCTGTGCCCTTGCCTCCTCTTCCAAGGGATATGGAGTCCCTTTCCGCTGGTTTTCCAGCTCTTCCTTGTAGCAATGCAGATCCCACCTCCTTCTTTTCCCGAACATCTTTACCTATTCAACTGGACAGCTCTGATGCAGAAGACAATGAGGTTGAGACTTAAGCGGATCAGTGGTATTGGCATTGTTTGTGTGGTATTGCAAGAATTTGTGTGTGGCTAGGAGTGTTACAAGTGTGACAGGTCCTGTGTTTCTGATACTGCACTTTTAGAGTGTAGATAGTAACGTTTTCATCAGATTTGAGGGCTTTAGCATCAATGCATAAGCATTGAGCTTTCCCCTGATTACAATCCCTTAAACACTTAAAATGATACACTAAAATGAATATGCTGTTCCAAATCAAAATTGGGAGTTATGTAAATGACAAAGAATTTTCAAAGTTTAAGAAAAAAGAAAACAGCCAGGTTTTAAGACTTTCTCTCATAGAAGAACCTGATTTGTGTTGCATCTCATTATGCTAGAAAATTGTCCTTGTCAGGACAACATACATAAACATTTCAATCTGATTGGCTCAATCTTGGTAAAATCATGGAAATAAAATTGAAAACTTGCTTCATACTGCAAGCCTGAAGCTGGGAACAGAACTTCAGTTTATATTTGCCTATATAAAATATTGTGATTCTACCATATCAGTTCAAAGAACCAAAAGTTAGTCACCAGTCTGGTGTTTTTCATCCTTTATGTTGTGATATTACAATAGGAAAAAATAAACATCATAGTGAGGACTTTCCCAGTTTGGGAACTTGCTGCAGTATTATTTACTTCTGAACCATTCTTGACAGCTTACCACAAATTTGGCACCAGCCCTTTCCAATTTCCCATTTTGCTTATAAGTTCATAGTTTAGAAAAACTTTACAATGCTCTTACAGGAGTCATCCCATTTCCTGGCAAAAGGGAACAGGTTGTTAGAGCCTCGCCTTGAAGAAGACTGTGAATATTTGTGAGAGCAGATTCTGCACCCTGCGGTATCTCTACCCAGGCAATTCAGTTCACTCCTTTTTTCACTCTAGGGCCATGTCTGCTGATCAGACACATTGCATACATACATACATACATGCTTACTTACATGCTAGTTGGCGCTCAGATTCCTCTCTGGGATGCATCAACTCATTCCCTCCACAAGGAATCCTGGACACAGCTGACAGGATGGTTTGCTAAGATATCCAGCATGGATGTGCATACTGCCAAGGCTGACTCCCCCTGCCCTGGACACTCCTCTAACCCTATCCCAAAAGACTTGACACCCTCAAACATACGCTTGTGCCATGCCATACACGTGCTTGTGTTTCATGCTATAAAACACTACAGTGGGCTGCATCACAGTGATCTCTTATTCCAAGCACTTCATATTCAAAAGAAACATAGAGAACAACTGTATTTCAAGGCACAACATGGAATCCGGAGCATGTTGGGCCCAGCAGTATGTGGAATGAGTCAGTGCATACTAGCATTGAGCAGCCTGGACAAGAACCAGTCGATAACACCCAGATGAGCAGCCAGGCAACCAAGAGGCAATGTAGAGCCAGGCTAAAGCCATAGCTTTCAAATAGGAAGCTGACACTCACTGAGTGCTTGTATTTAATTATGCTTTAAGCTTTTCTTGCTGTTTTGACTTTTTCAGAACCTGAGGCCGGAGAGGTGTCCCCCCCAGTGGGAGCTGGTGTGAACAGCAACAGCTGGACCTTTAAATTTGGACCGGGCAATCCCAAACAAAGTGGTCCTGGTGAGTTGCCAGACAAATTCATTATCCCAGGATCTCCTGCAATCATCTCCATCCGGCAGGAGCCACCAAACAGCCAAATTGACAAAAGTGACTTCATAACCTTTGGCAAGAAGGAAGAGACCAAGAAAAAGAAGAAAAAGAAGAAGGGAAACAAGACTCAGGAGAAAAAAGAAAAGGGCAACAGCACCACTGAGAACAGTGACCAGTGAGGGGTTTATACTGAAAGAACCCACTTAGCCAGTTTTTGTAATAATGGCAGATTTCTCCTATGTAGCAACTCCCAACTTCTTCCTACTGTTAACAAATTTCCTCTATGTACAGACTTGAGAAAATCAGCAGGAAATTCACGGTGTCTGTCTAAATTGCTTAACAGGTTTTGTCTTAAAAGCTTTATTAAGTCTGGTGTTAACTCTTTTTCTCCGCTCTGGCTTGTTTTCAGAACCTAAAAAGCAGACACAAGTTTCCTTTCTCCTACGCCGAAAAGGAGAATCTTCACAGTACAGCCAGTGAGAGGTTGGACTCTCTGCACTGTGGTTCCTGTGCTCCTGTCTTGATGACACTTACAGGACAGGTTTAAAAGTTTTAATGTTGTGCACCCTCTATCTGATTGGAAATATTTGTGTGCAGATGTCAGCTAGGTAATATGAGATCAGATTATAAAACGCAAGAAGAGCTGGTAAATACGTAACAGAGGAAACACCTAATGAACACAAATGTTCAAAGATGTTCAGGCTGGGGAGGAAATGTCTGAAAGGAGATGACCAGACTTTTCAAATCCTGAGAAGTCACTGTGTGGGAATACTGAGTCCTCTACATGACGTATTGTACACACTCCTGCAAATAAAACCTCACATTTACAGCTCTTTAAGATACCATAAATTTTATCTCTTACCAAACAAGCCATTGGGAAAATTGTCCCTTAAAGCCCAGCATTACCCTGGCAAGGCTAGCCCTCAGAGTGTAAGAAGGGCTGGGCTGACATCCCAGGAATGTAACTGACTGTGATGCTCTGTGTCCCTATTTCCACTCTAACATTATTTTGCACATTATGTCTCTGAAAAGGTCAGAGTTTTTCCACGACACTTATGCAAAAGAGAGAAAAAAGAAACGTTAACTATGCTATTTGTTATTTGAGATATTTATTTATAAAGAAATATAGCTGTAAATGTTAAAGAAATATGATGCCCTTTAACCCAAACAGAAGTCAATCTAGAGCCATTATAAATTACAATTGCTGCTATTAAAGTGCTTTAGAAAAATTGCCTGAAACATCTGTATTATATCGGCCACTTGCCAATAACAGCTTTATTCTGTCGGGTGACTTGGGGGCTGCCTCTTGCATGTATTAATAAATACAAGAATATCTTTTTGTTTTGCATTATTCTGCACTTTGAATACACCTTTGCAAACAAACTGTCCTAATGTGAAGAAGCAGAAGCAAACTCCTCACACGAATGGATTTACTGACCTGCTAGCTCTGTGCAGTACCTTGGTGTTACCTTCCACACAACCTTTTCTGATTTTAGTTTTACTTTTCTATGAGATTAAGAATTTCTGACCCTACTAACACTCATTATGTAAAATTCAAGTACTGTATGTATGCTGTATGCTCTTATAAGAATCCTGAAATATTTATTCTGTGCTTGTGTATGTGAATGTCAATGCAACTATTATTAGAGTGGACTTTAAGCTTTACCGTTGAATGTAAATTCATTATTTCTTTTTTGTACACTTGTGAAAAAGTGGAGTAGTGTTAATTTTTTAAGCCACTGTTGATTATCAGTTTTTTGTGTATGAAACACAAGTAAAATATCTTTCTTAAATCAAGCCATGCATGCATTTTGGGATTTATTGGTAAGAATCTGTGAAGCTAGAGCTCTGTGAATTACTAAACCTAAGGGTATAAATGGGGTACTGAATGTGGTTGAGGATGTTGATATAAAACTGATACATGTATTTTTAAATAGAATATAGCTGATGAGGGAATTCCAAGGAGTTTTCTACATTATTGTACGTTCACAGAATAAAGCTCAAGTGTTGTATTAATTGGAACTGTGTAAGAAACTACATAGCTCTAAAATTTCTAACAGGCCCTTTAATCTAGGATCAAAGAGAACAACTGGATTTCTTGAGACATGTCCTGGATGTTTTAAATTTCCAAACTGCTGACAGATCAGAATAGGACAATTCCTATTCATTTTTAAGAACCTGCAGCAAGTCTTGAAACATCATAGAAGGTAAAGCTCTAATAAAATAATTCATATCTCGAAGCATGAACCACCAATGGCCTCATGTGATCTATTTAGAGTTTTCTTTTGCTGCCAGTCTTGTTTTACTGGCAATGAAAAAGATGCTACTTGAGAAAGAGAATCCTTGATTCAGTTTTAAAGGATAGCCAAGAGGAAAAAACTTAAGATTTGGGGAGGGAGCTGTTCTTTTATGCAAGTGCGCTATGCAAGTACATTTAGGCTTATTTTTTATTTGGTGACTAATCCAACAGTTCCCAAGATGTTCATAAACTGGAGTTACAGTGGTAACTTAAACACAGAGAAGGATACTGTTGTTTTGTACGCATCATAAAGTAGTTCTCCTCAATGCCTCTGGCAAAAATCCAGCACAAAGATTTAATTCTTACAGGTATCTTTAACATTTGATTATTTTTAGATTTTAATTGATTTTTTTTTTTTTTTTGAGTGCTTGCATTTTCCTCTGTACAGGCCAATCTGTTTCATTCATTTTTCGTCAGTGGTCATACGCAGCTGGTTTTCCAAGGCTTGCTTGTGTCTGAATGAACCAAGAGCTGCAGTATGTCTCTGATTTGCCTGTTTTAACACAAGATTACATTTGCCAATGCTGGCTTTGTTGCAGGTGCTTACTGCAGGAGGACTGTACGCTTGCATGACTTGGTAGACAAAACAGAATATCTGAAGATAAGCATTCCAGTATGGAGGTCTGATAGAACAGAGAAAAAACTTGGAGAGTAGAACATATGTTACATGGATTCCCTCTGTTTTCAGAAGACTGAATCAGGCACCTCACCAGATTTTTAAAACATTTTTCCACTTTTGAACCTTCTAGTACAACTGGAATGCTGATATGTCTTAAGTGAAATTTGGATATTTCAAAACTAGTATACAAATGATATCATTGACAACCTTGATTTTGGATGTCCAGGAGGAGGATAAACCCTTGGCATGAAGTGGTTTTGGCGGGGCGGGGGCAGAATTTGCACGTTCTGCCACAGTTTTGGGGGTTACTGTTTAAACACCACACAACAATGGGAATTGGGGATCAGAGGTGGTGGCCAAGAAACGAAAATTTATTTTATCCTTTTGCTGACAATGAAGTGAGCCAGACAAAATACACTGCAGAATTTGTTAACAAGGAAATCACAATTTTGGGGCTTTGTACCACTTGAACAATTTATTCCTCTCAGAATCCATATATTTTCTGTGAGCATATTGTCTTTGGAAGTCTGGTGTTTATGCATACGAGATCAGTGGCCAAAATCATTGGGCTTTTATTTATTTAACATTTTATTTTATTCAACAATTAAGTTTGAGTTATGTTGTATATTAATTACATCCTGTCATTAAAAAGATATCTCATTTTACATTAGGCTTCTAAGACTTAGCCTTGCGGAGTTTGTTTCTGCCAATATTTGGGCCATTGCGTATCACAGGAGGAGGATCCAATTAAAGTTTTCCAATGATCTTACGTAAGGGGAAGAACATAGAACCCAAAATGCATTTCCCAAATTTCATATATGAAAGTCCGTTATGGAATTAATTGCAGTCAGCTCTGATATCTTTTAGGATCATCTTTCATTTCCCCTTCTTCTTCACTCATTTGATGAGTTTCAAGAACTGCTTCCACTTTTGGAAAAAGCCATTACACTGTTAATTTACTTTCTCCCCAGGAGAAATATGAATAAGCTACCTTTATACAACAGTGCTTATTAGTACATGATACAGTGACTACAATTTCTATAGGATACATAATTCATGTTAGCTGGTCAAAAACTTAGACCTGTCTATTCTGGGGCTTAACAGTCTCAAGGTTCCAATAAATAGCATTTCCTCCAGGAAACTTCATTTTATTAGCTCCCTAATCTATGTGTAGCATATTTAGATACAAAATGAGTCCATGATTCTTCCTGCTTCCTGCCACCAAACACTTCAGTTAGAGCTTTCTGTGTTTCTAAAAATCACCTGTTCTCAAACTGTAATTACATTCTTAAAATATAAAGTCAATTACTGCCTTTCTTTCACACAATTGGCCTCACTTATTTTAATCCAGGTTAGAGCCAATTTTGTGTCAACAACTGGGTAAAATAAACTGTGTACAATCTTCCTTCCTTATCCTATTTTCCCCTAGCAGCAGTTTTGTGGATCTCGTGTAAGACAAGTATTAAGGAAGGAGCTGAGCTGTTATCCTCATTTGAGTCCTGAAGAATGAGCAGGTTACTCAGTTTTGCTATTATTTAGTTGTTTGGAAACTACTGGCTGTTCCTTGACACAGGCCCTTTTCTAAGACAGTGCCAAGAGTCCCATGTTCTGTTAAGGCTCCTATAAATATGCAGAAGTATCACTTTGATCAAAAGTTTGGCTTTGGTGAGTAAGTGTACACTGAAGTCCTTTGGTTTCTTTCTTGACCTATCTCTGAAGGAGAAATGAGTGAACAGCTGAACAATGTTTTGATATCATCACACATAGTTTAATCTGCATGAAGCAAATGTATGCCCTGGAAAGTATAGAATAGGCTGAGGACTCCAAGAAATGCAATAATAAATCGTGTATATGAAGGGCTTGATATGGTGGCTGGTATATATTAGGCCCCGTATGATGCTCACGCGTACCTGAGTGGCTGGCTTTGCACAGTACTCACACAATTGGACATACCAAGAGTGTGCAGAATAGCTATAATGAAATAAATGCTTTATGACATTTTAATGACGTTGTGCATCTTAAACCAGCATACTAGAAAATCAGTATTGCTAGCATCTAAATTAATTTTCCATTAGCTCTTGGTATGGGGATGCTGTAATCTCTAGTCTCCTGAGTTCTTTCTCCTCTCTATGGCCTCCATCCCTCACTAGAGGATCTAGTGATATTGCTCTGCATTTGCAGATAGGGGGGTATATATACATATATATATATATATACACACACACACACACACATGCAAGCATTTAAATAGATACATATAAAAATATGGGACCTGATTACATTGTTATACAGAATACTGCAACACCTACTGTCAGTGGTAATACTTCTGAGGTAAAGTCTATTAAGCAAATCTATCTGATTTTTCAAGGTGATGCTATGATGGTGATATTATGCACCTGCTTCTGGAATATGTGTTGTTCAGGCGCCTTTGGCTGGCTTAGAGAACTAATGAAAGGAATTCTTCAGCATGAAGTAACATAGAATTGCTTCTGTCACATGATGAGAAGAGCGTATCTTACACTGCACTGTGGATTCCCTTTCACATCCCAGGACTGCCTCCGTGCGATCACTCTGACACAGGTTTTAACATCAAAAGACAACAGAGATGTAGTCAAGTAAACATCTCTCAGAAGCCACACAGCTTGGCAGATGTTAAAAGTGCTTGCCTGCCAGTGGCACCCAGAGCTATGTAACTGTTGTCTGAATAAAGACAGCGAGTAACTCATCCCCATTTAAGAACTGATGTCTGGAGCATATTACAAAACAGACATGCTAGGCTTGAAAACCAGATTTCAAAACCAGGACCCTGACAAAGATTTGGAGGTATTAAGCTGGCCTTCATACCAAGTAGAGCAGGCATAAGTCTGGTGTCACTCCAACCACTCAACTCACCTGTCCCTCAACATAATGAGCTCCATTATGGAGTGGGGCATGTCATGAAGACATAACCCCATGTATGGCTGTCAGGTGCAAAATGTTATGCTACAGGCATACTATTGCAATAAGGCAAAGAGATCAGGTGTTGGGCACACCTGTGGGGCTTTGTGTCAGGTGAAGGGTGAAAGCCCATGCTACCAGTGCGCCATTCCAGCTGGAATAATACCTGAATCTCCTACCAAATGTGAGACCCTGAAGGGCTGCCCCGTGGACTCAGCAGTGGGTATTGCATCAGTGCTGGGGCATTACACCTGATTTCAGGCTTCAGCACTGAGATAGGATAAGATTAGAGCTGGCCCTGGCAGCCCTGTTCCAGCTCCTTTGGTGATATTTTATGGAAGGTTCAAGTGTCTTGGCACCCCTTGAGCAGCACTGAGAAGAATTAGAAAGTCCTTGCCCATTAACTACAGCAATTGTGCCATACAAGAAGCCTGACAAGCCATAATAGGTATTACAAGACATCAATCACAGCCACCCTAGACTTCTAATGCTGCAATAGTATTCCTGTTAGATAAATCCTTCAGCTTTTCTAGGACTCAAATTACACTCAGTGCAGCCTCAGTGGCAAAAATGTGTGTAATTCTGAGGAAAACTAGACTGAAAATGTCTGTAGATGTAATCCTATGTCCTAACTAAGCCCCCAGTGTATCGTAGCCCTCCTTTAGGTAGACATGCATCACTCTCTACCTTGAAGAACTTCCTTCCGTCACTGTTTAAAGAATCCTACCTGAAGTCTCTCTACCTGTGAAACAGTGTGCTAAGCAGTTAGGAATCAAATCAATTCTGTACTCTAGGGCTTATGGCTTTTCAGACATCACCACTCCCGCACCCCCGGATTACGTATACAGTCAAAGCCACTACTGACCAGTGTCTGTCTACCTCTTCATCACCTATGGTGCAAACAGCCCTAGGCTCAGTGAGGACCCAAGACCTCATTCCCATGGGCTGGCACAGCAGGCTCAGGCCCTGCCTAGAGCAGCTATGTCAACCTGGCCCTTCCCAGACATCGCGAACCCCAGCTGTGGGCACCTTCAGTTGGCACTAGGGCTGCATGGTGACAGGATGAAGGGGCTTAACTTTGCTGAATTTGCTCTCAACCTCCTACCTTGCAGTGTAGAAATTACCTGGGGTGCAGGCTTTACTGCATGTTAGGTAAGGGACAATGCTAAAAACCATGAAATTCTTCTTGTCTTCTTAGATGCTTGAAAGGGGATTATGCAACATTTAGGTACTGACATTTGAGAAAGTAATCCACAAAATTCCTTATGGGTGTTTACCTGATAAAGAGGAGCCTAACCCCAAGGGTGTGTAAACTGCGTTAGACCAGCTACCTGTAGACTCAGAAAGTTCTTTGTAGGACTGAATTTAAGCTGCCACCAAGCATCACAAAAATCTACCTTGATCTTTCCAAAGCCACATGTAACAATCTCTTGTTAATCTACTTCAGTGCAGTTGCAATATAAATGCAATCCTGAAGGTAAGCTGCATCTTACCCTGAAGGGTGACTGCACTGAGAACTGGCAGGCGCAAGTACCTCCCTCTGTTCTCAGGGAGTAAATGGCACAAAAAGATGAAACCAGTTTTATTTTACCCTCAGGGTCCCTTCATGCACACAAGGGGAGGTCTCAGCTGGCCACTTAGGGTCAAATTCTGGCCAGCAGCATAAGCAAGGAGACATTTATTAGCCCAAAAGTAGTGGGAGTGTTATGTGGGTGAATTTTTCCACAACATTAGAAGGTACCAGAGATTCAAAGTGTGACAGGTCAACCCAGGGCAATAAATACACTTACTTTCAGTTGGGGTGTGTGTGTGTGTGTGTGCTATTTCACCTATAGATCTTGCTAATGGCCCCCTAGGTCAAGCATGCTTTCATAAATGGACAGCCCATATCATCTGCAAAGCTGTCAAATATGCTGTCTGGTTGATGGCAGGAACTGCTGACCTGTCAGTTATATTGCTCCAGTTGTTTGTATCCAAGAAGAAATTAAAATTCCTGTCAAGTATCTTTGCTTAGGCCTTTATTGTGCACTGCTGGGCTCCCCCAGTGAACCTGCCAAGCCAGGTTATGTAGGTGCTGGCATTCATTAGTATGCACACAGGCTAATGCAAAGCAACCTGGAAGTAACAGGATATTGCAAAGCCTTCACAACCAGATCAATGTTTATGGTGCAGTTAGTTCTGCATTGATTAACTTACAAAGTGAAACCCCTACAGCAAGTGAGTTTTGTGGTGCTCACTGCCACAGTGCCTACCAGAATTCTGCTGCTGTATAAAATAATAAACAGGTCACAGGCAAATTGGAGGTGTAAGCATGTGCAGCCCAAATGGTACGGTGTGCAATGAACACTTACAGGACAGCTGCACACCCCACAGGGTAGACTCTGGAAAATGTTTATGTTATGCTAAGTCTTGTCCCTCACCAACACAGAGGTATGTACTAAAAACTCTTAACCCAGAGGCTCTTGTCCATGCTCCCTGACCTCACTCTGCAAGGTCATGTGTATGCTCCACCATACATACCTATATTGTTGACTGTAGGTGCCAGTGAGCTTTGGGCTGCTGGTACCTGCTCTGTGTAAAGGCATAGGGCTGGCTACAAAATCCGTACATGCTGCCAGTCCATGGTGGGATTATGGTGGCAAATGGAACAGATGCCCTGATGCTCACCCACCCACATGGCAAATAGCGATTTGCTTGAGCCCATCCTGAAAGCTCCCAAGGTCTCTTCATTTCTGTGCAACTGGGTGAGATCAGGGCTGTCATTCCTCTCCTCTGATGTTAGGTCAACAACAAGTCCTATGTCCTCTTTTGACTGCATGGGGGAGATTACATCTTTCTGTATTTTCTATAGACTGTCAAAACAAAAGAATTCGGTGGTGAAAACCATGCACTACCTCCTCCTGCCCAAGTCCAGCTCCCCTAGCCTCCTCCAAAAACTTGTTTTAAAATGCAGAACTGGGCAAATTTGGTAAGACTGGATTTGCACCCATGTCCAGACACACCTTCAAAATGAAGAGACTGTCCAAACACTTCCTGTCTAAGCCTATCGTATCAGCTTCTCTTCTGCTCCCCTACCCACTCATCTACCCCAAGCTCTGTTTCAAAAAACTGTTTAAAATGTTTTGAAAAGCAATGTACCTTTGTTCTTGGCAACTGATGGTTCACAGGTTTTTAGCCATTTGTAAAGTTGAATGGCCAAGAGCTGACACAGACCAAGAAAGCAAACATCCCCAACCTCTGTCGACCAGTGTCCCAATCCTTCCCTGGCATGCGTGGGCATCACTTATACATCCAGGGACAATCCTAGCTGACATATTGAGCATAAGCCCCCAATAGAACGCGTTTGCTGACTAGTCCAAAGCCCTTTTCAATACATGGCTGTTATGGATGTGATTCCTTTAGTCAGACACATGACCCACATTCTTGATCATATAAGATAATGCTTTTGGATGTGGTAAAGTATATGTGTCTCAGTTGCTCTCCACCTTCCAAACCAGTTCAGGTTAGTCTGTAAAATTAACATATGTGTCTCATTTTCTATTCTAATAGTATGTGCCATCTGCATGTTTTTCCTTAAATAATTTTATATCTTCTTCTACATTATTAATTTAGCAGCATTTGGTGACGAAGAAATCCCCCGGAGATGCACAGAAGATCCTAGAGAAAGATTTGCACTTACTTGCTGTGTTCTATCTGTTGTAAGACATTTAGTAGGCAGTTTACAGCTTTATTATATATGATCACTGTTGTAAAACTAAGGCACACAAACTGATCAGGTTTTTTGTTAGCACTGTTTTCTCTATAAATCAGGCCAATGATCCATTAAAAAATTGTATTTCATTTATTTGACAAGACTCATTTTTCGTAAACCCATAGTTTTACTCTTTACATTTTGCATACCGTACCAGTCTTTCTTTAATTTTTCCTGGCACAAATTTCAGGCCCTTTGCCCTATAATTTTCTAGCTCTTGCCAATTTGGCCTCTTTCACTAGTCTCTTTCCAGAGTTCCAAGAGGTGTTAAAATGGGACCTGAGCCAATTCTTGTATTTTTCTTGAATGAAGATATCTATCTATCTCACCTGTCATCAGCTCCAGGTTCACTTACACATGCAAAAATGTAACCGCATGTAAACAGACACTCACTTCTTGCACCTTGTAGTATTTTATCTGTTTTGACTGTCATGTTATCACAGCAGAGGTTTATTTTATGCTTAACATAGTAGAACAACTATTTCAGGTGAAGATTCTGGGCCAATACTTTAGTAAAATAAAGATCGCTAGTGAAAATTAGAAACCTGTCTAGAAATATTCTCATTTCCAACAGTCATTTTTGGCAGATTCTTATCTAGCGATTTCTCATGGCCTTCAAGGCTCTGTAGAATGAAGCTCTCATAGCTTCTCAGGGCTTGTTTCTTATCTCATAAATAGTTACCCTTATATTGACAGTGGGGTGTAGTGAAGCTAGGATTCTAATGAAATGTTTTACTTGGGCCACAGTGAAGTGTGATATTCAATATAATGCCTCTGCCAAATGCAGTTTAGTGGAGGTAGGGAAATGTCACAAATCTAATTGTCAAGGCCATGTACGTGCTGCTGCAAACTGAGTCCTAAATCCTACTTTCAAGGATCTCATTCTGCAGTCCCTGGTGTAAAAGGCTTGACATTTTGCAGTGGTTTCATTTTCAATTGCTCACATAATCAGTACAGTTCTTCTGAACTGTTTGCTTTAATATTAAATTACATACATGACTTATCCTTTTTTCTCAAGATCCCTGACTGTCCTATTCTCAGAAAATAGTCTCACAGAAAGTGTCAAAAATCGTTAGAGAAGAATTGGAGCTTTTGACACATGAAAAAATGTGGGAGGAAGTTGTAGATAAGGGAGATTTTCTGTAAATGTGAAGAGAAATGAAAGAGTTAAAGATATTGATTTTTGAACTATGAATGTTTCATTTCACCATTTTCAGCTCTTTGCCATGCGGCAGTTCACATTTCTCTGGCTGGCTGGTGACTTAGGACAACCTATTCAAAATGTAGGCATGCTGTCAAGATTGTCTTCTGTATGACGAGGACAAGCATGAAATAACAGAAATAAAATAGGAATTTTGATCATGCAGTGGAAAAATGGCACAAGGTCTTTCATCAGCCTCTAGCTTTTAACAGTAATGAAATGTAACATGCCACAATAAAAGCTGGGGGCAAGTTTGCCTTCAGTGTCATGTTTTGAAAACAGTGCATTATTACATACACTGCTTTTCTCAGTCAGTACAAGACATTTTCTGCTACAGTCACATAGATGGGCTTCTTCCTCAAATATGTCCAGCAAGGTCACTGTGATTATATCACTGTTGTTTTTTTTTTTTTCTGCTAAGATTATTGTGACTTACTATGAATATGGCTAAGAAAAGGCACATGGAGACTCGAGGCATTAACAGGCACACCACCACGCAGGCAATGTTAATAACAAAGCATCTGTTCTTTGCACATATCTGCTGTGGGCAATGACCACACCAGATCGTACAAAGAAATGAGTGCATGAGCGGCTGCACAGGCATACTGCTGTTAGAGAAATGGTCCAGAACTGGCAATTTTAGGTAGTTGCCTGCTTAAGAAGTCCAGCACTGTTGGAAAATATTTGGTAGTCCCACTGAGCATACACTGCCAGGGTGTATTGTGTGGAAGATCCCATCCTGAACAATGAAACACAGTTTTATACACATTTAATGATTTTTTTTTTTCCCAAAACAGTTGATCTGGAAATTGAATACCATTGGGAGCAAAAGAACTGCTCAGCTGGGCTTACTGTTTTGAATCAGGTTAGAAATCTTTCATATTTTACTAACCTAGTTTCTTCATTTTGTGACTTTAAAATTTGATCCTTTAGTGCTTTATCTAATGCACTTCTCACTCATGTAGTTTTTAAAAGATAATATATTATTTTATAACAGATTTTGGCATTTAACAGGCAGCTGAGCTTCTTTTAATGCACAGCTTAATATACTTTAGACTAGGAAAGAAGATTATTCCATGTCAAAACCCTGAGGATAGAGGAAGTGGAAAAAATGTTTTTAATAAAAATGTAAAAGAATAATTTGGTCACAAAAAAAGAGAGAAGAAAACACCTACTGAATAGTGTTTGGAGGTTCCACATCTTAAATACCTACTAGCTCAAATTTTATTATTTCTGCATAGAATAGTAATATTTTTCACTATGAATTTGAAGTTCTTTTGTTAGATTTTTGAATCCTGGGAGAATGATTTTTCAGGCTTGTGAGGATCTACTTCTAACACTTAAAAATTGAAAGGTGAGTGAACAGGTAAGACATCCTCTAATGGGAAAGACTATCTTGGGCCACAAAATACCTATTTGTAGTTCTACTAGTGGGAAGTTGAACTTCAAACACCAATATCCTCCAAAATAGGCAAGGATAGCAAAGATTTGCTCACAGCACTTTCACCTCTGTAATGTGAGCTTCCTGATATTTGCAATTCTGAAGCCTTTCCTTTATATCCCTGCAGTCTGTCTTTCAGCCCTGCAGTCTCCACCAGGCTCTAGAACAGTGCTTTCACCTCTGCACCCAAAGTCCTCTAACCCTCAGAGCTTTGCACTAGCACACTGTAAATACCTGTTAGGTCTGAGAGGCTGGATTTTTGGTGGGACACTGATGGGTTAATTGTCTTTCCTTTTCCACCTCCTGCTTTGTAGCTTTAATCTAAAGGTACTAGGGACCACAGTGCTAAGTAGCTAACAATAGGAGGCAGCCATCATTTAAACAACTAATAAACATTACCCAATGATGGGCAGCACAAAGTCTAATGGGCAATTAGCATTGCAATATCTACACCTCACCAAAGCCTGCTCCAGTCAACACTATTAGCCTAAACAGTAACGATGGGGAGACTGAGTGGGGCCTGATGAAACCATATTGTTACATTTGGAAAAGTATTTGGGGTTTCCTTGTTGCACTGGAGGAGATGCTCTTTCAGTTGCTGGGAGAGTTTCCTTTTCTGTTCTTTTTGCCTCCTTTTCTTTAATTCACTTTTGCCCAGTGATGACTTTTTCTGTTGGAGTTGATGTGTGCTGTCAGCTGTGGATCCTTTGAGTAAATCTGTGTGCATGTAAGCCTGCCTCCTTATTTGCTGTGCTACGAGGCAAAACTCCTAATTTATTGTTAAGTGTTGGGATGTGGGTTTGCTGTAGTGTTAAATATTAGGAAGATGTTTAAATATCTTCCTTCCTCTTGCCCTCTTTTCCCAGTAAATAAATGAGTCACATTAATTAGTTTGCTCCTCTTACAAGACACAAGTGCTTGTAATCATTTAGGTTCTAAAATCACTGTTTGGAAGAGACAGAAGGAAGAAAATAAAGTTTATCCTGTGATATTCAACTCCCTAGTTATCGTTCCGGACTGGTAGTGTCAGAGAAGGACATGATTTCAGGAAGGGTTCAGACTGAGTCTGTCTCTAGAACATCAGCCACTCTCAGACCTTACCTTGTGATCTCAATCCTAAACTGGCTGTGCATTTCATGCTGTGAGAAAATGAGTGAGCTGAAGGTGTATCTCCACCTTTGCTCTTGGTTTTTGGCAAGTAGCAGTTCTTGACTGCAACAAGGTATAAGTATTTTTGCATTTGAACTCTATATTTTGTCTAGGGGAAAAAAGACAGACGTTAAAAGAAGAAGAAAGTGCTTTCACCTAAACTTAACGAATCTTAGATCTAAAGAAAATGAATCGTTTAATTTTGCTTATTTTCCTTAAGCCTGGTAGCAATATTTCAGAGAAAATACATCAGATCAAGAAGCACGTGGGCTGGGAGGATAACTGCAAAGACAGTGGGATAAACAGCTGAGCAACGTGTGCTTTGAATTGATACCAATTAGTTAAAATGTTTCAGTGAGGCTAAGAAACATCCAGTTTGATTCAACGTGTAAAATATACAGAATTGCTTGTTCCCTTCCCTAAATAGCCTAATGGCGTCTGAGGTGAAAGAGGAAATCAGAGAAACTTCGGTTTTAAGAATAAATAATAAATAAATAATGAAGCTACCAAGCTGTCTGTGGTTTTCACAGGTAATGGCTCTTTCAAAAAAGAGGGCAGAACTTTGCTTCTGTGTCATCTCAAACTGATTGTTGCTTCAAAATCTGTTAGTATTTCTGCCTCAAAAAGAGACTAGATATTAGGTAGGTATGCTAAGCAGTTAAAAATCTGATAGTTCCTATAGTTAAAAATAATTATAGAAGTATGACTTTGTGAAAGCCTGGATTTCTTCTTTCCAATTGTAAGCATCTTAAAGTGGAATAGTTGTTCAAAGCTGCTTTTTTGTTTATTCAATGCCACAAGTTTATTCAAAGCCACATGACCGGTCTGCGTCTACAGTCAACAAAGAACAACATTCCTGGAGGGCAACTCTTCTGAGTGCTTTTAGAAGCGAATTATCACTTGCAGATGCTCATTCTTCTCTTTTAAAGGGTCAAAGTCCTTTTTCTTTTCGCCTTTTCAGAAGGGAGGGGGGGTGTGTACTTCAGATCAAGTAACCAACTACTTAACTGGCTAAAGTCATGCAATAAATGTCTCAAGAAATTGCTAAAATTCTGATTGAGATTCTTTGGTTGCAAATAAGGCTGTGCTGATCACCAATGTTCTGACAAATTTACTGAAAACACCAAAAAGGGAAGAGAGGTACAGGACAAGGCTTTTCCAGGTAGCTTTTGATGTTTTAAAAAACGGTACTCAGTTCCAAGATGGTAATAATAAGTTCTGAATTTAAGAAAATAAATTTTCAAAGAGCAAATCGGAGAAATGCTAAGGAATTATGTGAAGTCACAAGATGAAGCAAATAATTCAGTGTTGCATTAGAATCAGGAAATGGTTACCAACAGAGCACCAGCTATGTACTGCAGAAAAACGTTTCAAGTAGTATTTGGTGTTGGTTGTGGTCCTCATTATGCAGAAGTTATTTCCTTCAAGAAATCAGTTGTTTTCTCTCACCATGGAAAATTTTAGGAGGGCCTTTCTAAGATGGGACCTTACATAGCTGGACATCAGTCTAGAGTCTGAACGCTGCCTCTTGAGCTCTTTTTTCCTAACCAGCACTGGGTAAGAAATCTTGGCTATTTCTGAATACTCATTCTAAAAGAGAATTCCTTGTTTTCAAATATGTGAAATGATATGCTTGCTTACTTAGTCCCCAGTGTTGCAAATCATTCTAAATAATTTTAGTCTAAATCATAGGCATGAAACTATGCTGTTGAAGACTGCTATGTTCACAGTTAGCTGTTCTCAGACTTTCCAAATTAGTCTCTTTGTTCTTTTGTGTAATAGTATTTTAAATCATGGCTTAAGTTTTTATGTCCGTAGAAAAAAGCAGACATAGAAGTCTCACTGAAAAACAGAGTAAATCACTAATTCAAACATACCAGCTTGAAGGATGAAGTCATGTAAATTGTAAATAAGGCTACTGTTTCTTCATTAGTGTAGTGAGTACTTGTATTTTTAGATGAGGCACTTGAAACTGATGGAGCAGTTCATCCTGGAGGTCATCTCCAGCCATGCAGAGGAAAAGAAGGTTATCAGAAGTAGTCAACATGGATTCACCAAGGGGAGATCATGCTTGACCAACCTGATAGCCTTCTATGATGGTGTGACTGACTGGGTAGGTGAAGGGAGAGCAGTAGATGTTGTTTACCTTGACTTCAGCAGGGCCTTCGACACTGTCTCCCATAACATCCTCACAGACAAGGTTAGGAAGTGCGGGTTAGATGAGAGGACAGTGAGGTGGACTGAGAACTGGCTGCACGGCAGAGCTCAGAGGGTTGTGATCAAGGGCGCAGAGTCTGGTTGGAGGCCCAGAACTGGCGGTGTTCCCCAGGGGTCTGTACTGGGTCCGGTTCTGTTCAATATACCCATCAACGACCTGGACGAAGGCATAGAGTGCACCCTCAGCAAGTTTGCCGACGATACCAACCTGGGAGGAGTGGCTGACACGCCAGAAGGCTGTGCTGCCATCCAGCGAGACCTGGACACGCTGGAGAGCTGGGCTGAAGGGAACCAAATGAAATTCAACAAGAGCAAGTGTAAGGTCCTGCTCCTGGGCCCGAACAATCCCACGCACCAGTACAGGTTGGGGGTTGACCTGCTGGAAAGTAACACTGCTGAGAAGGACCTGGGAGTGCTGGTGGACAGCAGGGTGACCATGAGCCAGCACTGTGCCCTTGTGGCCAAGAAGGCCAACGGGATCCTGGCGTGCCTAAAAAGGAGTGTGGCCAGCAGGTCAAGGGAGGTTATCCTCCCCCTCTACTCCACCCTAGTGAGGCCACATCTGGAGTACTGTGTCCGGTTCTGGGCTCCCCACTTCCAGAAGGACAGGGAACTGCTGGAGCAAGTCCAGCGGAGAGCCACAAAGATGATCAGGGGACTGGAGCACCTCTCTTATGAGGAAAGGCTGAGAGACCTGGGTCTGTTCCGGCTGGAGAAGAGAAGACTGAGGGGGGATCTTGCTACTGCTTATAAATATCTGAAGGGTGGTTGTCAGGAGGATGGGGCCAGACTCTTCTCAGTGGTGCCCAACGACAGGACAAGGGGCAATGGGCACAAATTGGAATGCAGGAAGCTCCAGCTGAACATGAGAAAAAACTTCTTTACTGTGAGGGTGACAGAGCACTGGAACAGGCTGCCCAGAGGGGTTGTGGAATCTCCTTGTCTGGAAATATTCAAAACCCACCTGGATGCAGTCCTGTGTACCCTGCTCTAGGTGAACCTGCTTAAGCAGGGGGGTTGGACAAGATGATCTCCAGAGGTCCCTTCCAACCCCAACCATTCTGTGATTCTGTGAAACCAATAGCTCTTTCTAGAGAAGAAGAAGCTTTCAAAAATTCTGGGGCTTGAAGGTGGCTGTAGTCAAATCAGAGGCCTGTTGCACCCCTGGAAGTAGGAGCTTCATAAGTGGGATATAATTAATATCAGCTTCTTTTGAATTCAAACATGAGCACACTCATATTGCATAACTATCAAACAGTATATAAGCGTTTTTGTACCTGGTGTCCCAGTAAAATTAGTATCGTCATTGCTAGGAACACATCTCAGGTTTTGTACTAGCTGTGCCAGACTCCCGTCCCTGCCTCTTAGGTTTGTTAGCAGCTTGTTACAAGAACTCAAGCTTGAAGTAGTATCTTTAGCTATATACACAATTTAAACATAGGATAGCAGTGAAGGCCTTGAAAACATGGGCACATGTTGAAACAGAGCCCCCAGAACTATGAGTCAGCAATGAGTTGATCATTGGTGATCAGCCGCTGGTGATTAAAAAGGCACACCCTGGAAAGCTGGGAAAAGACTGCTTTTGCTGTAAGGTAGTGAGGGAACAGCAACAGCTTATCAAGAGATTAAAAAAGAAACAAAACAAAACAAAAAATCCCAGCACAAACCAAAAAACAAACAACAGGCCAAGACACATGTAGCAGCCTGGGAAAGTAACACCCCCAGCACGCTGCAGTGCACAACTGAATGACTAAGAACCGTCTAGAAAATGAAACACTTATAAAAGGAGAAAACGTTGAATTTAGGGGTTGTAAAGAAAGAGTTTTCCCCTTTGATTCCAGCTTGCCCTTTCTCAAAACTGATCACCTTTACCTCATGGACTGAGATCAGCAAAGGCAGGAGCCCTGGGCCCTGACTACGTGGCACCCTTTCCATGGTATTGTACACTTACAACTAATTTAGAATAAGATTGTGAAAATAACTTATTTGAATATGTGGTGATGGTTATTAATAATAAGTACCAACAAATATTAGCTATGTGTATTGTTAATATCAGGCAGTTCATTTTTAGACTTTAAAGTTGCCCTTTTTTTATCTGCTCCCATCACAGCAGTCTCTGTTTCCCTAATTAGTACAGGTGTACTCAGTTGCAACATGGTGAGGGGTCTACTAAGGAAATTTATTCTCCATAGTGAAGGAATCAAATATCTAATATTTAATACTATATCTGGTATTTATATATTTCATGTTACGTAGGACAAATGGGAAATGTGTGGGCAAGATTTAGAAAACCTAGTGAGACTCATCTCACCTAATCTGAGAAGTCTGCTGCATAGATACCTGCATCTGATCTAATCTTTGAGTCTCCTTTCATATTCAGTGGAGGGAAATAAACTCTTCTGAAATTCCAGTCATTTGTCCTGTCTTGAGATGAGGTGACCCTTGAAAGGCCTATTTCTGTCTCTTTGTAAAGAGAACCCAGACAATGAGCTCCAAGGTGACAGTCTGCACTGTGAACATCTCCATTTTGACAGGGGAATCTCACCCCTTGGCTATTAGAGATGTCTGCTCCTGGAAGCTCATCTAGCCAGAAGTTCCTCTTCTGTCTCTTCATAGGGAAAGCTACTGAAATCTTGTTTTAGACAGAGTAAGAAAGCCCAGCAACATTACTCTTGTTTGCTATTCTTAATCTTCTCCAAGCAATCCAGGTTTTGGGGCCAAGTACATATTGATTAGTTATGAATAAGTGCAGAGTAAATGTGTTATGCAAATTTTTTCTTTTTTTTTTTTTTTTTCCCCTGCTTAAATTGGTGTTCCCAGTCTCCCTCCTACTTAAGCCTTCCCCACCCTGCCCACCAAGTTTGGATCCCATCAGAGTATTGTTTGAGTGTAGGAGGAATGCAGGTTTCTCTGTTGATGAAAAGGCTAATAGGTTATTATTCTGGGGGCAAGGTATGAAGGCAATACAATTTATACTGGGTAAAGGGAGAGGATGACTAATGGAATTAGATTCAGGCTCTCCTAGAGGTCACTAGGTCATAATATAGGAAAAGTAGGCACAGAAAGAGACAGTGCTGGAGAAGTGGTTGTAGGGGTAATTATCTGCACTATAAGGGGAAACTACAACACATTCAGGGAGCAATGAGAAAGCCAGAAATGAGGCAGTGTCACTCCTGAGTCTAAGAGATTTCCTTTTCTCATGATTGAAAAGGAATTGCTGATCAAACAGGCTGGAGCTCAAGAGAAGCAGGCATGAAAGACTGCAGTGGAGGAGACCTGCAATAGGTCTGATCCCTAGCATAGGTCCTTGTGCTACTCCTTCACCAGGATCTTTTGGTTGCTGTGAGCCCAGTACCACCTTAAACTCTACTAAGATGCTGTGGCCAATGCTTTATCCCATAGGGGATGATTTGGGAAGCAGTGGGGAAAAAGAAAGTGCAACAGGCCATGGATTAACAAAAAATACATTAAAAGGAAAAATATTTTCCACCAGTTTCTAGTCTGTTGAAAGAGGATAATACACATATGTGGGAGTGTATCTGTCATGCGGCTGCTCTTAGGAGCCTTGCTCAGAACATATGTGCTTGATTTGCACTAAAATAGCTTCCAGACAAGGGAATAAATAAATTTAAAGTGACAGCTGCTAGAATTCAAGGACTAGGAAAGACTCTAGGGATGTATTCTTCTACAGATTGCAGATAGATTAAAGGCATGGAGTAAGCACAGGTGGTTTACACCAGCTGTGCATTGCTGACTCAATGAAAAAAAAGTTACACTCTTTTTGCATATATTCCAGCTCCATCACCATCTCCCTGACCTCTTGTACAACTTGGGAACATGATGCAATATGCCTTATTTGGCTTAAAATCTAAATTACGGTATACATTACATGAAGGTGCAGCTAATGAAAGACTACAAGTACTGTCAGAACATTTTCTGCTCCCTTCTCTTTCCCTCTCTGTCACCAGGCTACTAGTGTGCCTTTAGATTCTCTAAGCAATTCCAGTTCCTGGAGCCTAGCATCCTAGTCTGCCCTTCCCAAGACTCATGAGGTGGCCTGTGCAGACCTTAATGTGTACTTCTGGTCCTATCATACAAATACAATGGAACTCAGTCCTATTATTCCAGAAGAGAGTAAAGAACACACATCCCAACTTGTCCCATTGTTATTCCTGAGCTGCTGCTGTTTTTTCTTTGAATGAATAACTTCAAATACTAGGTCAAAGTTGAAAATATTTGGATTGGAACAAAATGGTTGTTCCTTGATGTAATAAAGGGACTGGCAGTGGGTTAACTGTCTAGTCCAGCATTTAAAAGGAATCCTTTCCTATCCGGACCTAGAGCAAAGCACAGACACTCTTAAAACTGTTTAAAAACAGCTTGTACTTGCTGGTGGTCTTTGTGCTATCAGGATGTTTTGTTACAGTGGCAGGGAAAAAGCACTTTGATTTACTTTGCTCCTACTAGGTATCTGAGGTCTTTGAGAGCACCTGATGGGATAGACTTCTTTTCACAAGCTTAAAACAATGGAGTTTGATATATAAACTTCTGAGCCCCTCAATCATTAATTACTACAGCAATTAAGGCAGCTTATGTTTAGGCCAGCCCGTTGCTCTGGGATGTCTTATGCACCTTCTGTTCAGACTACTTCACTTTGTAATCCTTGGGATTTGGGTTTTGGGTGGGTTTTTTTGACAGATCTGTCTTACGATAAGTAGCTATCTAATTAAGTCTGCATGGACAATCTTTTCTTGCATCTCTATCCTGTTGTAATAATATTTGGCAGACATTATTTCTTGCCCGTTACCTCCCAACTTTTGTCTTGTGGTTGCAAGATTGTGTGTTAGTTGGAAGTACGGTTCTCTCACTCTGCTGTGTGCATCACTTGCTGCTTGTTAAAGGACCTACAATGCACAAAAGTGAGAACTGGGGTTTTGAAAGGAGTTGTTGAAGGAGTTATTAATCCTTGGGAAAGAAATCATGTAATATATTTTTAAAATTCTAACAACTCTGCTTGCTACTGCCATTACACAATGAAAGTCCCACAAATGGGCAAGTGAAAGATTATGAAAATTAAAGATGACAAAAAGTCGTTATCACAGCTCAGCATAAACAGATTATTTATCTGTTTATTTAAATTTAATTTGTTCAAAGCACTTGCCTTGGACCACTAAAGACTTTTATAAATTTTTTGAAACATAAAAGTCCAGCAAATTTAGTGTCCTTAAAAATCTACAAAATTCCTTATTCCTCTGCAACGTTTAAAGCTCCTAAGCTCAGTGTAATAAAACCCACTAACCACACTACATGTTGAGAGGCTAACATTGTGTCTTGTCATATCTAGGAAAGAGGTGAATTCAACATGCAGGTCACCAAAAGAAAATATCAGGCTAATGGTTTCCTCACATTTGAAAAGGTTGTTGTGTGTCAAAGCAGCTCAATAACTAAGAATTCACTTAGTGTCACGTGGGAAGAAAGAGGATTTCCAAGCTAAACAAGACACAAACAACCGAGCTTTATAGAGAAAAATCAATAGGCTGAAATTCACAAATGCAAAAACATTGCACTTCAAAATATAGATATGATGTATTCTCTGTGGGTATTATTTGACACACAATAATTTTGGAAATTAGGGAAGTCCAGTGCCAAAAATACTGTAGCAAACTGTTGACAAAGTCATAGACTGCTCTAGCAGGGTCTGCTCTGTAATAATTTACTTTCATGTTCTTTTCTGGTTCATAATGAAACACTGTCATCAAATAGTGCTGCTAATGATCCTTGTCAGCATGTGTGTAAATAGCCAATTATATCAAAGATGGCTAGAATACACTCAATGATATCATTTACCAAACACTTTAGCAAGCCTCTCACAAGAATTCCTGCTAACTCTGCAATCAAAATGCTCATCAGTGTGAGGTCAGATGCACAGCCTGGTCCAGTATATTTACATATAGAATATGTGTAGATGCAGTGGTAAAATTACATCAAAAATGCAAGAGATGACCAAATGATCTTCTACCTCACTTGAAACATTAAATACATGCAGCTCCTATCCCTGACACATCAGACAAAATTGTTCTTAAGACTTCTTATTGAATGGATCCTACTACCTCTCCAGATAGCCTGTTCCAGAGCTTAACTATCCTTACAGTAGCAAGTTTTTTCTAGTGTGTAACCTAAATCCTCTTTGCTGCAAATTAAGCAGATTACTTCTTGCCCTCCTCCAGAGGACACTGAGAACAATGGATCACTGTCTTTTTAATAACCTTTGGTAAACTCAAGACTCTTCCCCCCTTCCCTCAACCTCCTTTTTTATCATCTAAACAATTCTTTAAAGACAGTGTGTTTTGAAAAACCATATTTTTCTCACTCTCTGTTGGATAGTCTCTTCGTCCATACTTCTTTAAATGCTGTGCCCAAAGCAGGAACCAAGCTCTCACTAGTAACAAGTAGAGCAGAATAATCACCTCCCTTGTCTTGCATACAACACTTCTGATAATATATGCCAAAATTAGATTTTCCTTTTTTTTGAAGGTGGTGTCTCACAGTCTGTGAACCATCATAACCCCTGATACTTTCTGCAGTACTGCTCACTCATTCATTTCCCCATTTTGCTCTGTTATATTTGCTCTGACCTTCCTGACTTTTTGAATGTGTCATTATGAAATTTTGTCTTATTTCAGACCCTCCCTCCCGAATTGCCAAGGTTCTTTTGAATTCCAAAAAGCTTTCCCTTTTCCCTGTCCCAGTTTGGCATCAGCTAAGATTTTGTGTGCATTACAGTAGCATACAAGGTGCTAGTAAAACAGTTTTGTAGAATTGGATGCATGACAGACTGCTGTAGGAGTATACGTGAACTGTCAACACAGATTGACAGTAAAGCATAGTTTAAACACTGAATTTCCTCAGAGTCAGTTACTTATGAACCTTATGGTGATTTAATCTAAACCATTGCTAGGGTTCACGTGCTTGAGTTTGCAGATAAAAGTTAAGTGTCAGGCTGAAAGTTGAGGGGGGAGAAGGAAGAGGTCAGATTTGGAGTAAAGCGTCATTAAAAGGTGACTGTTGATCTACATGGCATCAGGAAAAGAAAGCATACTGCAGAAAAAGAAGATGAGGCCAGGCACAAAGATTCACAAAGGTTTTCTGGAGGAAGAGGAACAGAGGAATGTTAGCAGGCAGTTAGCAGAGACATACTGTAAGTTGAGAAGTGTGAAAAGAGATGCAGTTTTCTTTAGTCAGGAATGGTCCAAATTTGAAGGACAAAATTGATTTGGAAAATGGAAATATCATGTTACCAAGAGAGTTCTTGCAGAATTGCTAAACATCATTGAGCAAAAGCAGCAGAAGTGTGTTTGGGAAATAGACCCCAACTCTTGCTTATGGAAACAACTCCCTTTTGGACAAAAGGGCAAAACATCTAAGGGGATCAGAGAAAACAGGCCAGAAACAATGATGTTATGACAGAGGGAATTGTAATAGGGGGTTTAAAGTGTGGATGACAGATAAACAACCAGATGAAGGGAAAGAGCTGTAAGAGGTCATAGGTCCCTGTTTCTCTTCTCCAAAAAAGATGTCACTCACCATAGCAAACACAGAAATTGAGATGGATTATGCACAGTGCAAGCTTAAACTTGCATAGGCGTTTTTGAAACTGGCTTGCTAAATCAGAAAGATTTTAAGGAGTTTAACCCTTGAAGAAACTGTATTAGATTTCCCATTTTTGTCTACTAACTGTCAATGTCAAGAGCCCAGTCCGGATCATTGCCAGCCGAAGATGTATTAGGAGTTGTACTTGTATGCAAAGGACAGAAAACTTATTGGATAACCACTTTTCATGATGCAAGTCCCTCCTTTATGTGCCATCTTTCTGTGTTAGAGCAGTCTAGGATTTCCCTATACATTTACTGTCACTTAAGAGCCCTGTAATCAAGGGTGACAACACAGTTGGTTAAGCCAAGCCCACTGATGCCCATGTAATTGCGTGCTCCTGTGCACAATACGCACCTTTTACTGCACAGTTCACAATGTCTTTCATGTGTGAATCATTCTGTTGTGCTCATGCTTCCTTCACTCTGCATCGTTTTGTTGCTGAAGGGCATTTTGTTCTTACTTAAAGAAGCCTACATCTTCCTTCCTTTTTAAGCTTCACTGTGGTTTGGTTATGTTTAAGAGCTGAAAGAGTTGAATCTTAATTTCAACTCACTGAAGCCTTCCTTTAGGTTGTCCTTATCTGCTTTCTGGAGCACCAGTCAGCACAAACTCAGTCTCCATGTATAAGTGACTAGCTGTAAGAAAGGTCGATGCATTTCAGTCACATACACAAAGGCATACAGGCTTCTTTAGGTAAAGGAAAATAAGGAGGTGGCTTTGTAAATGTTCTAGGTGTCCAACTGAGACATCAAGACATGCTGGACAAGTAGAAAGTTTTTCCTGCTATGATTCTGGGCACAGGCTGTGGTAGAGATCAGTATGAGGGGTATCAGGTAGACAAGATTTGAGGAAAAAGAGAGGCTATTCAAGGGGACATGATGTGGACAGAGACCAAAACACAGTTTTTCACATCTGCATTTTGACTCCATGGCATATGTCACAATGCAGGTGTCATGAAGAGCAGTAATGGGGAGGACCCAGAAACAGTGAGGTTCTGAGGAGCTGTATACTTTTGAGTAGAGAACAAATGGTGTATCTTTGGGATGGGGCAGTGCTGACTCATTTGACACTCCTGAAGATAAACCTGAGGTAGGTGCCCAGGGAAGGCCTGGCCTGGCTTGGCAAAACTATTCTGGTGCTAACTGGGCTGAGTCCATGCTCCAGGAAGTTGTGAGAACAACATATGCTACAGTGAGATACTGAGTGAGGCAGATTTACACAGCTTTTGCAGTGCTCAGAGGTGCTGATATACCAGCAGAACTGAGAGGTACTACAGTATCCAGATACAAGATGAAGCTTTCTTTAGGTATTAGGCATGGGAGAAAAAAAAAAGTTGCCTTATACTTGCAGCCTATGTCCAATATATCCCCTTCCCAATCCCCAGTTCCTTTCAGAGCTCAGGACTCAGGTTTGGTGAGCCAGCGCAATTAGAAAGCTGTGACTGACCGGTTCCCCATATGGGTTGGGTATTGTGGTCCATGATAGCCATAAAGGAAAACATCTCCAGTTCGGTACCTTCAGAACCAATCAGTTGTGGGATTTGCTTTTTGACCTTCAGTCAGTACTGCACAATCCCCTCTTCAGGTCTGTTGAGCAACAGCTACACTTCCATACACATCAATAGTCAAGGACTAATCATCAGCTGGAGGCATTTGTGGTATAGAAGTGCACAACAACACTGTGGCATGGAAACATTCCTCCTCTGGCTGCCTCCCTCCATTCACAAATCACTCCAGAAAGGGGATTTATGCCTCTTCTTCCCTGAGGAAGAATACTGGCACAGGGTTATATGATGCAGCTATGCAATGCAATGCAGCTTTCACATGTGTACCCTACAAAGTATATCATTAAATGCCATGCTAGGATGTCGGTTTTAAAATGTACATGAAACTACAGGACTAAACTTTCCAAGCATCACTTAACGTATGTACATTGTTATTACATTTTCTTGGTAAGGAACGCACTATCTTCCTTTTTGTCTATGAAATGACCACAATATCAGCCTGTCAGAGATGAATGTGTTCCTTTCTTGCTGCCAAACTGAGAGATCTGAGAGCCTGCGAAATGAACTCAGAATGTTATTACAGAGAATAAATGTGTGGCCCCAGCTCTGATCTTCAGAACAGATAACTGTCAAAGCCTGCATTTAATTTCCTTCCAAATATTAGGCTATTTTAAAATTATCTTTGTAACAGATTGCGTTGCTGTAAACATTACTGTTGGTAAAATAAATGAGTAATTCTTTAACTTTAACATTCTCTGTTATTTGGCTGATATTATCTAGAGTGACTGCCTTCAGCCGTAACAAACTTTTCTCTAGAAACATTTTGGACTTACACAAATAACTTCAGTGTTTACTAAAGTACAGTTTGGGGACCAAAGTCACCAAATTTTTTTTCCCTTAAGCCATGTAGAGAGATGAGTTTTAGAGCTGAGGAGCATTCACTAAAGAAGCTTTTCAACAAGCAATGACCTGGTGTTCCTACAGAACTACTTTCTGGGTAGTACAACAGCCTCAGCTGATATAATCCACCAGAGGGTTGTATGAGAAAATTACCAGTCTTTTAGGTTATAATCAAGTACTTGCATTCAGTTGAACACAGGATATGCTCCCTCCTGTTAAGCCCTGGCATATTAACCATCCTAAAAAATAAATGGAAGCTGCTGACTAATTTCCTCTCTGTGCCACACAGCAGCACTGTAAAGATAAAGCAGTAGAAAGGCTTTTTGTTGGCTGCAGGTTTACGAAAGAAATACTGCCTACTTGATTATCTACTAGTGTATTCTCAGTGTAGTTATGCACCATTGTATGTCCTTTCCCCCCAGCTGGGACAGTTACCACACTTGACTACAGCATAAGGAACAATGGCCAGAAAAAGCTCACAGATTTTTCAGAGTCTGTGTCCACTCTGATATTTGCTGAAAGGGCAACAGAGTGGGACACAAGAAAGCCAGGATGTTTCTGGAGTGCATTAATGATAACTCCCTGATACAGGTGACTGAGGAATCAAGGAGAGGAAGTTTTTGGCTGGACCTGATACTTACAAACAAGGAAGAACTGGTCTGGGGTGTGAAGGTTGGGGCAGCCTTGGTTTTAGGGACCACGCAATGGTGCAGTTAAGGATTCTGGGAGGAGGGAACTGGGCAGATAGCAGCCTCTCAGCCCAGGTTTCAGCAGAGTAGGCTTTGGCCTGTTCAGGGACATGCTAGTAAGAATCCCATAGAAGATGGTCCTGGAGAGAAGAGGAATTCAGGAGATTTCAAAGTTTTCCCTTCTCCAAGCTCCAGAATGGTCCACCTCAATGTGTAGAAAATCAAATGAAGGTGGCAGAAAGCCTGCATGGATGACCAAGGAGCTCCTGGCACAACTCAAACATAAAAAGGAAGCATACAGAAGCTGAAAGAAGGGACCAGTGACCCCACAGGCATATAGAGATGCTGTCCAAGGTGCATGCAAAGATGGAATAGGAAAGCCAAAGCCCATCTGGAGTTGAATGTGGTGAAGGATGGGAAAGGCAACAGGCTTTTACAGGTATATCAGCAGCAAAAGGAAGACTAGTAAAATGTGGGCCTGCTGCTGAATGACACGAGGGAGATGGTGACAAAGAACAAGGAGGCACTCAATGCCTTCTTTGCTTTGGTCTTTATGAGTAAGATTGTGTTCAGGAATCCCAGGTCTCTGACAGCAGTTGGAAAGTGTGGAGCAATAAAGACTTACCCTTAGTGAAAGATGATCAGGCCAGAGAACACTTAAGCAAACTGGATATACGTAAGTCCATGGCACCTGATGGGATACATCCATGAGTGCTGACTGACCTGGCTGCTGTCACTGCAAGGCCACTCAATCTCTGAAAAGTCATGGTGTTTGAGGGAGATTCCTGAGAACTGGAAGAAGGCAAATATCACTAGTATCTTCAAGACTGGCAATAAGGAGGATCTACAGAACTACAGCCCATCAGATTCACCTCAATCCCTGGGAAGATGGTGAGCAAAGAATCCTGGAAACCATTTTGAAACATATGAAGGACAAGAAGGTGACTGGGAGTAGTAAACATGGATTTATGAAGGGGAAACCATGTTTGATCCACCTGATATCTTTCTACAATGAGATGACTAGCTCACTGGATGAGGGAAGAGCAGTGGATGTTGTTTACCTTGACTTTAATAAGGCTTTCAGTGCTGTCTCCTGTAACACTCCTACAGACAAACTGATAAAGTATGGCCTAGATAAGTGAACTGAAAACTGGCTAAACCACCAGGCTCAAAGGGTTGTGGCTAGAGGTAGGAAGTTCAACTGGAAACCAGTTAGCATTATGAGGAGATACTCATAATGCTGGTAGAGCTCACCCAAGAGAAGAGAAGGATCAGGGGGGATTTTATCAATCAAATACCTGATCAGAGGGAGTAAAGCAGACAGAGACAGACTGTCTGACAGGACAATAGGCAATGGGCAGGAATGGAAATACGTGAAATTCAGTTCTAAACATGAGGAAAAAACTTTCATACTCTAACAATAGTTAACCAGTGAAACAGGTCACCCAGAGATGCTGTGGAGTCTCTTCCTGGAGGTATTCAAAACCCAACTGGCCAAGAGCCTGAGCAACCTGCTTTAGCTTACCCAGCTTGAGGGGTGGGGGTGGGGGTGGAGGGGTGTTGAACTAGATGATCTCCAGAGGGTACATTCTAACCTCAACTGTTCTGTGGCTCTGTGAATGATAGGAAAACTGGTTCCTGACAAAGCAACTTGAGAGTGTGCTCCCAGGAAGAAAAGACAAGACCAGAATCAAAGAAAGAATTGGTCACATTTAAATAATGTACAATTTATGCACTTTTAGGTAGAAGATGGGAATTCATGTTTTGCTGAAAGTGGTGTATTATGCCTCTGTGGTTAGTTGACCAAAAGATATTAGGAGTAGGCAGATACATTTAGTTTGATGAAGCTGAGTAAATTAAAATTTGGTCTACATTTTATCTTTTGATTTCATATATTTCATTTCAAAGCCAGCTTCTTCTTTTGCAAGTTTTCATGCTGTATATACCCTAATAATTAACTTTCTAATTTAACAATATACAGTACAGTGTCAAATCATTTTTATGTCCGCAGTTTCCTTCTGTGATATTTGTTACCACTGTGAAAAATTCTGTCAGATTTGATAGGAATAATCTCCCATGTGTGTATCCCACTGAGTCAAACTCTCCTTAATTAAATCAAAACAGTCCAGCTGGAGTGCTCCATCTTGGCTTAATGGTGTCCTCTGTTACCCCTCCTGCATTTTTTTAATTCTTGTATTTTCCTTAGTACGAAAGACAGGTGTTACACTTGAATCTTTCTAAACACCTCCCTGCTTCCAGAAGCATACTGAATATATATGCTAACATTGACCCAGTTCTTTTGGTACTTGCCTCAGGATTCTGTGAAGGAGGCTTTCTCATTTTGCACAGTTGCTTAATCTTCAAATGCTCTATTTTTTGCTTTTATTCTCTTTTTATTTATTTATTTATTTATTTATTTTAAAGTACCAGATCTGGCAAAATTCCAGTTTCCTTCAGCGGGTTTTGGTTTCTAAAATAATAACATCTGTTCCTGGGAAAAGTGGCTTGCTTTAATGATTATATGTTTTTTTCAGTAATTTCGATGGATGTTCCTGTTTCTCATGTGGCTGAAATACTATTCAGTTATGCTGATATCGTGGTTACTGCTGAACAGTCAGGCCATGGGCTCTTTGTCAAAAATGTATGCGGTCTGGTCAAAACCAAACTTGTTCAAAAATATTATACACTTGCTGGTGATAAAAATAAGGTGGTAGCACAAACTTCCTTTGCATTATGATGACTAACAAGTGATACATATAATACAAGATGTAACTATAAGGCAGAGGTAAAACGTCATAATTTTTACACATACCTTTCCTTATCTTTATACAGCTGGATAAATTTAAAGCTGAGGTTAAATCTGGATTTTTGATATTAGGAATGCTAATTTGTTTCAGTAACTACAGCACTTCCTCTTAAATTTTAGGTACTCCCCTGTAAACTTAATATTTTTCTAATACAATATGCAGTTAGAGAAAAGATATTAGAAGGCAAATGATCAAGTAGGTCAAAATTGATTGTTCCCTTTCATGGTCTCTATTTCTCAGTTTTACTCCAGAATATTCACAAAAAATCTGCTATAATCAATTTTAGAATGTGCTTTTATATGGAGATTATGTTCGGACTTGCAGGGATCTATATGTAAATAAACCTCAACAGTTCCTTAACATTCATTTTACATCTTCACCTGAGCCATTTTGTGCACATTTTGTACCCCTGTGCCTCTGCTACTTCTTGCTTCATTGTTGACACATTTTTGATTTTTGTAGACTTACATCTCACCTCCTTATCTATTTCTTCCTAAGCTATACAATTTTAACTCTCTTTCCTCACATTTAATTTCCTTCAAGCCTTGTATCAGTTGATAATATTTATTTGGATTGGCTAAGTTTATGAACATGCTGCATTTGAGCTATCCTGTGTGATGTGGCCATCCATTTATTATAAAACGGATATTATAGAAACAGAGAGAATACAAATCAGTCAGAATTACACATGGACCTAGGAACTGTAGTTAATTAAAAATATTACAAAAGCTTCGTGTCTACTGTTTAGAAAATAGAAGCTTACTGGAAGTTCATTGTACTAAACAGAGTACAGAGATGCAGGGGTGTATTTGAAATTCTTGTCTTTTTAATTTATAGTGTGTGATATAAAGAAATACATGAACAAAGCAGCACGTAATGATGTAGGAAATTGCCAAAATACACAGTTGACTTGCAGGGTACATTGTCTTTTACCTTAGATTACACCCGCTAAACCTAAGGTAACAGCCCAGATGATATGCTACTTTTCAGGATATTTCAGAAGTGCTTCACACAATCAACATTTACAGAGCTGGCATGATAAATAAGGGTGTTGCCTAAACTAGAAATAATAATTATATCAATTTTATGTTACAATGAAAAATGGTTTATGAATTTGCATTTCCTTTGGACTGGACAAACTAGTAATTATTAGCAGAAGTAGCTATGTTATGGTAAAAGAATTTACCCAGGAAGCCTATTCTGGGGCTAACACCATATAGGCCTAAGTAGGTACAAACACAAACAAAATACGACCATTTGGCCAAACAGCTGAAATTTCAAGTAGTAACTAACAACATTTGAAGTTTGTCTATCTTTAGTGATATGCTTCCCCCCATTTGTGTGTTGTCACATCCCTAAATGCCTTTTAGCACAATAAATGTGATTTCAGAAACTTTAGGCAAGGAAGTATCTCCTGAGGGATGCTGGTTTTGCCTTGCATCCTCCTTGTGAACAACACTGGATTTCTCAAACAGGGTTTCTTCCTGAGATTCTCTTTTCTAGGTACAGGTCCAAAGGTCTGCTACCTTCATTGTCTGCTCTTTCACTTCTTCTGGAACTTTTCATCTTCAAATACAATTAATTCACCTTATTAGACTCTGTCAGGCCATACTAGAACAGTGATACAGTCACTGTGTTGAACTCTTGAATTTTTAGAAACAAGAACTTGCACAGTCTAGGATTTGGAAGATAACTGCTTTGGAGAGATATTCTTCTAGAATGCCAAGTGTCACTCACAACACCTGGGACTGGTATATGATACCTCCTTGTGTAAGAAAGTTATGCATGATATCTTGGAGCATGAAAGGTCCCCGAATATTAGAACAAAGCTCACTAGGAAATCAGATTTAGGCAAAAGAGCTGTCTCCTTACACGTCCTGTCTACTCCTTTTATCAGTTCCTGGTGATTTTCATGAAGAAGGTTATCAGAAGTAGTCAACATGGATTCACCAAGGGGAGATCATGCTTGACCAACCTGATAGCCTTCTATGATGGTGTGACTGACTGGGTAGGTGAAGGGAGAGCAGTAGATGTTGTTTACCTTGACTTCAGCAGGGCCTTCGACACTGTCTCCCATAACATCCTCACAGACAAGGTTAGGAAGTGCGGGTTAGATGAGAGGACAGTGAGGTGGACTGAGAACTGGCTGCACGGCAGAGCTCAGAGGGTTGTGATCAAGGGCACAGAGTCTGGTTGGAGGCCCAGAACTGGCGGTGTTCCCCAGGGGTCTGTACTGGGTCCGGTTCTGTTCAATATACCCATCAACGACCTGGACGAAGGCATAGAGTGCACCCTCAGCAAGTTTGCCGACGATACCAACCTGGGAGGAGTGGCTGACACGCCAGAAGGCTG
>WAAD01025579.1:0-13739 GCA_013389945.1 Fregata magnificens | reverse complement strand
ATGAGAAAAAACTTCTTTACTGTGAGGGTGACAGAGCACTGGAACAGGCTGCCCAGAGGGGTTGTGGAATCTCCTTGTCTGGAAATATTTAAAACCCACCTGGACGCAGTCCTGTGTACCCTGCTCTAGGTGAACCTGCTCAAGCAGGGGGGTTGGACAAGATGATCTCCAGAGGTCCCTTCCAACCCCAACCATTCTGTGATTCTGTGATTCTGTGATTCTGTGATCTGTCCAGAAACCCTCCTTGGCGACCTTCCATGTTTTTGTAGGAGGAAAGAGAGAACATAGAAATAGATTAAGTATAGAGTAACCATATGAAGTCCATAGCTCTCCCTACTCCCCACTGTCATCCAGCGCAGTACATGTCGGCTACATCCTGCTCAGGCTTGGAGGAGAACGTAATGAATAAGGGACCCTGAGGAGCCTTTGGAGTGCAGAGAGGTGACTGGGTTTGGTATGAACATACTTGATGAGTGGCTAGTATCTGGGGACAGTAGGTTCCTCCTGAGGGAACAGACTAAGTATTGTTAGGAGGGGGAAAAATGACATTATAAGAAAGGCAGAAAACCTCTGTGGACATCCCTCCCTTTGATGGAGTCATCAAAACTAACAAGTATTCATGGATTGTTGTTGCTCAGTTTCTCCTCACGTAAAAAATGGAGCTCCGCCTCTCCTGCCCAGGTGTCCAATCAGTTCAACATTATCTTGTGGTCAGTGGTATCAGTGACAGATAATACATGTAAAAAAACCCCTAAGAGCATTCTTTGTTTTGTCAGTGGTCAGAAGATCATCCACAAGTGAAGATCATTTGACAAGCGAAAGATTCTAGTATGAGATTGTCTATAAGCAAATCTGGCCCAGAGTTTGAAGGAGAGACTGGGAAAGTGACTGCTTTACTGATCTGTGATGAGCAAAGAGGAACCACTGCCATGGGGAAATCTCTGCAAAGTATAAGGCTGATTTAAGCTTCCAGTTACCACTAGTAGGGAATACTAAAAGTAAAATTAGGACACTGCTGCACTCTGCCAATCCCAAATTTATACTCAGGTCCCTTAAAAACTTCTACCAGCCAGCAGAAAACAAGATCTTTGAAACATTTCTGATTTGTTCGAGAAAGTGAACTTGGTCCTTCTCAGTGCTGAGGAAGGAGATGGGTTGTTATATCCCAGTGCTTTATCACTACATTGCAATTACAGCAGAGAATATATACAGCCTGGTCCTGAGGCTTGCCCTCAAAATTTTCTTGGTGACATGTTTTTTCTCATTGCTTTTAGGTTTTTTCAGTCCCCAGAATTCTGCATCTGAATTTCTCAAAATGTACTGGACTGTCTCTGGGACTTCATTCCATATTTTGCAGAAAATCAGTGTCTCATACAAGTTGCTTCTTGCACCTTGTTTACAATTGTTCTTCATCACATTCTTCCAGTAGGATGGGATGGGCTATTACTTCACTTACAAATGCAGTTGTCTTCTCTAAGGAGTAGCTCAGTGAGTGACTCTTGAACTGTAAGGAGCAGAGGAAAAACCAGAACTACCACTGGTATTTTTTAAAGTTGGTATCAAGTTCTTAGTTATTGGAATAGATTTCTAATTGAAAAAGATGTCCCAAGGGTTCTGTTTTATGCAGAGACATAAGGCATCGCAAGAAAACACCCAGTGATTTCAGATACCAGCTGCAGATTTGTCATGTGCTTGGAAGGAATGGGCAAGCTCATGTTGCTTCACTTCAAATGCACTTCATTATTCTGAATTTGATGGTGTGATCTGAATCTATCATGGTGAGCTGGTGTCCTACTTAGGAAGGAATGTTAGGAAAGGAGAAGAGAGAAGAGAGAGAAGAAAAATGGACGTAAGCAAAGAACATATGGAGAACCCTGGAAGAAAGATGGGCTAAAAAATAACGCATAAAGCAAGGGAAGAGAAGCTAGTATGAAAAAACTCATATGGTATTAATTTTACGTATGAAGTTCCTCCTATATGTAAGCTGAGATCCCTGCTAGCCTCTTCCTTTAATGCAGCATACAGTTTGCTAGAGTCTGCTGGTTAAAATGCATGGGTTTTGTACGGGAGACATGAAAAGGCACACAATCAAATTACAAGGAAAAATTTCATGCGGCAGAACAAGTTGTAGAATGCCACATAAAATCAGAGGATTTGAAGCATCTTCACTTTGATTAATCCAAACAATGGGCAAGTTTCCCTCTGCTTCTGTCACAGCTGATCCTAATGCAGATGTAATCGTATCATTAAACCAGCAAAAGCTCCCTTTTCCATTTGCTGATAGGACTCTCCCTACATTTTTGGGCAAGGGTTTTTGTGCTCTGGTGGTGTGCAGAGGTTTTCTGCCTTTAACCTGCTCTCCTTCATCTGTTCCTTCAGGTCTTTCTGTGTGTAAAATGAAGATGTATATTGTTCAGGTTAATCACTCCTACAGAGCCGCATTGAAATAAATGCCAGAGCTAACAGCAGGGGTACCTGGTCTTTTGATAAATAAGAGACTGAATAAGGGAAGGAAAGAGAAGGCCAAAAGCTGGTATGTCATAGTTCTTCTGGCAACTTAAATGAACAAGGTAGCCATCTGTAAGTAACCAGGAGATGTCAAACATGAAAATAGTTTTTTATTAGTAACTTATTAAAGCCAACATAAACAGTTTTGGCTTGAAGAGTTGTGTCTGGAGAAGATTTTTTTTTTTAATAGAGATTACTTATCTTTTTCTATCAGTTTCATTTGCATCCTAGTATTTTGCTATGAAGTATCTTCCAGAACTTTCCTCAAACTTGGCTATCACTAAGACAAAAGACAGAATAAGTGAGAGTCAAATATCAGGACATGGGAAATAACAGTGTTGGAAACAAACGATGCTATGATCTTTTGGAGAAATAAGTTAATGCAGTCATCATCAGCAAAGGACACAATGAGTAGTATCTGGTGACTGAAGATGTCCTATTTGCTTGTAAATGGACCTTTGTGCTTTGACTTACAGAACAGGAATAAAAGAGGAATACAGATGGTGATGTTATAAGTAGAATAATCCTTTCCTGGGTAGTTTGTAGGAGTTAGAATTGTAAACACTGCCCTGTAGAAAACCCAGGTAATTAAATATTTCAGCTTGCATAGGTAACATATTAAATCCTCCTTCCTGTTTCCTTTTGGTAGTATTTATGCATTTGTGATTGTATAGCCTTTCAAAGGAGCAAACATTAATGTGTTTTGTTACCACTCTACATCCCAGCCTGTTTTACCCACATCCTGATCACATTCCCTAGAAACTTCTGCCCAAATTACTACTGCAGTGAAGGGTGAAGAACCCAGGACAGACCATTCGTTTTCAAGGACAGACTCCTCAAAACACAAGAAAGTGCCATTCCAACACATGGGAAGTCAAGCAGGCATAGCAGAAACCAACATGTATAAGCACCAAACTCCTGCCTGAGCTCAAATGCAAAAAGGAGTTACACAGTGAAAAGTGGGGACAGATTGCTTGAAAGGAATATAGAAACCTGACTTGACTGTGCTAAGGTCAAGTTAATGTAGCTGAAGCTGAGCTGGAATGGGAACCAGTGAGTGATATCACAGAAACAAGAAGGCTCCTAGAAGTACATTGACAGCAAAAGAAGGCTAAGAATAATAGGGGCCCACTGCTCAATGGGGCAGGTGGTGTAGTGACAAAGGACATCTCAAAGGCTTTCCTATTCCAGATAAGGCATGCTGAACTCCTATTTCACTTTAAAAAGCAATGATGGAAATGCAGGATTTAAGAATCCCATGTTGACTGACTGAACACAGATCAAACATGTTCCTAATATAAGCAAGAAGTATGTTTTCTATTGCCAGGAAACACCATTTCTGATTAAAGTCAGACTGTTTGCACTGTCTGGTGGATAGGTGCAATAGAAAAGATAATATATAACACATCACATTGATATTTGTCTTCTGAAATATCATAATTTCAGAATATACAATGGCAGACAGGGAAGTAGCTGGGTACAGCCGTTACTAAGACCAGCATCTGGCGCTGCAGACGCATCTTCATTAATGCTTCAGTTGATATTTGTGATGCTGAACGGACAGAGCAGAGCTGGCTCTACAGATCTCAAAGGGGAAAAAAATAGCAGAACCAAATATAGCTAGGGGATCAGTAGGATATCTACTCTGTAGAAGACAACTGGAATTGAAAAGTGGTATTTCCAAAATGACAAAAAAAAAAAAAAAAACCCACACCACACCAACTTATTCTACTTAATAAACATGTATGCAGTCCCTGAGGGATAGCACAGAGGTGAGTCTGTCGTTTGAAAGAATCCTGTGGGAAATGGACTCACAGGAAGCAACATCTGATGCTTACGTATGTCTTGACCAGAAGGAAAGAGGCTTGTGTTTGTTTCCAAAGGTATGAAGTTTGAACTTTGTTTTATCTTTGTTATTTCAGTAACTTCTGTGAAAATCTCTAGTTCTCTTTATCTCTGCTGGGGGCACAAAGCAGAGTAAAAGCTGAATTTGGTTCATTATATTATTTAAAAATTTAATTCCTAGGGAATCTGTGTGTTAATTAAAAGATCAGATGATTTTGAAAGCTAGTAGTTAGGTGGTATTTGGGAATCAAATGTAGAGAGGCTAAATACAGAAGACATGATATATGACCTGGAGCATGTTAGATACCAATGGATATATTTCACAGATGCAAGATGAATTTTGTGATCATCTAATCTCCTCTGTGCATGGCATACACTGCATATTTGTATCCACTGCTCCCTGCAACAAGACCACTGACTTTTGACAGAATTACAAACCAGCTTTATAAAGACCCCACCTATTGACTTGAAGGTATCAAATGAGAGGTAACACACCATATGCCTTGGCCATAACCTCTTGGTGTTATAAATTTTGCTTTATTCCCTGTTTTAATTTCTTTAAACTTCTGGATCATAACAGGGCCATGTCAGATGTCCTTCCCAGGTTAAAGAGCTATCTAATAGTCATCTGTTCATCAGAGTCTGATCAAACCACCTATAACTTCACTATGGTAAGTTGGAGGCTGGAGTTCTCTCAGTACTCTGTGTCCTGTTTTCTAGACCTGTTACCACTCTCACTGTTCCTCTGTGAACTACCAACAGTTTTGAAGTACACACATAGAGGTTGTGTTACAGCAGTTTCCGTCAAAGAAATGCTGTATTTCTATTCAGTGTTTTTCTGTAATAATCCATGTTAGCCTTCCCAGTGGTGTTCAAGAGATCGCCTGTAGAAATTTTCAGTCTGTCCAGAGCCAATGGTTTCTGGAGCACTGTCCAGAGACAGGTCTCTGCATATGGTTCTTTGTTCCTGCAGGAATTACATTGGGTTTTATTGTATTAAAAAGTGCCTTGGTGTGCCATACCAAGCATTCCACAGCTCTGTGAACTGCTCATTGGCTTTCTTGTTTATCAACATCCCAATGATTATATAATCAGAAAACTCTCCAAGAACAAATGTATGTTTACACTATCGTTATACCTCTATATCATTGCAAAAGAAGATTATAACTATATAAGAGAAAAAAAGAAAGTCTTTATAGGACATTACTAGTCTAATTGCAATTATTTGATGCATCCACATTAATTGCAGTGAGACTATCAACTTGACGAATTTAATTCAATTCAGTATGTGCCATTCTGATTTTCCATGGTGGTCTTGTTTTTACTTTTTTATCTGAATGTTAGAGGCATAAAGCCAGAAGTCTTACAAAAGTCTGATTATATTATATCAGCAGTACAGTTTCTGTTATCATTCATATTTGTAATCTTGTCAGAGAAAGATATCAAATCTCTTTGATTTAATCTGCTTTCCATTAAGCTGCACTCTCCTCATTAGACTTGTGATGAGAGTTTAAGCTGTTGCCACACAATAAGAGGAGTATCTAGAAGAAAGTAGTAAATAAGATATGATACAATGGGAATTGGGGGGTTGACTTGTTTGCTTCTTCTGCTTCTCGATGGCTGAAAGCACTTCTTTCCCCTTGCTTGTGACTTTTGCTACATATTTACCATTGAGTCCAAGTCCAATAATTAATTGTGTTTTAGAAACAGCAGGTCAGACTCCTTTACCTGCTGGTTGGTAGCCAGTACCATGTGCAACAGTAACTGGGATATCCACAGAGGACTGGAAGATGTAACACACGCTCTATTGGAGACCCATGTCCTTCTGGCACTGAAGACAAGGCCAGGCATCCTATATGCTGTATACATATACATACACTAGGTACTTTGTGCTGTATTTCACCTGTAGGCACCTCTATTTAAGCACTGAATGTCACTCATTGTGCTCACTCTGCCCTGTAATTGTGCCCCAGCAGTACCTGCAAAATCCAGATCGTTGGCTTGGTGTGCCTAAGCTGGCGTGTTGGAGTTGCTGTTTCAGAGGTGACTGGACCTCACAGCTTCCACCAAGCGGTCCCCCCCGCTGCCCTTCTGATGACCTGGCAGCATCCACATGGAATGCACACTGATATGGGACACTCTAGGAAGGGTGGTAAGGGCCATGCCAGCTGAGCCTCCTGAGCCATCCATGACATGCAGGATCCCCTTTAGAAATATGATTCTGAAGATGCAATCCCATAATACTTGTAACAGAGGACCTCCCAGCACTAGAAGAAAGGCAGCAGCAGAGCAAAGGTAAATTTGTTGCTGGATCTCTGAGTAGAGATTATGGGGATCCATGACGAGAGCCAGGAAATCTCTAAGGCACTGGCAGGACAAGAGCAGTAGAGACAAGGTCAGGGTGGTCCTTAGCATTGACACAGCCACCACCTAAATATTTAAAAGTTATAGATAAGGGGCAGCAAGCGAAGGAACCCACAATACAGGGTGCTTTTGCTGTGAAATATGCAATCTTCACCAGCATGGCTATCTTATCACTTTCATGCATATTATTCCAAAGACTGATGATCATTTTTGGCCTAACCACCAAAATATCAAGTTTAAGCTGACATATACTTCCACAACAATTTGTTAAATAATGGATTACATGGTTATGGTTGTTGAATGCCTGCAAAATTTGGCCTTTGGCAACATTCAGCTAGTTAGTTACAAAGCTAGGAGCCAAATTGTAGTCTATTATCTGTTTTAGTTAAATGTTTGGTTAAATGTCTTGCCCCTCAGCAGCTGTTGTAACTGTTGTGAAGAACAGAAGACTCACGGTGGGATCATCTATCATTGCAGAGGAATACCTTTAGAGGCCCTGTCCAGAATATCACTCACTTGAACAAAATCTGTGAATTTCTTACTTTTTTTCTGGCAAAGGGCTATCTATAGGTAAGGTGTAATGAGTGACATGGAAATGTACAGTGGTTTCCCTTAATTTTCTTTCAGAGGTTTTCCTGTGTTCTGTCTCAACTTCTCCATTCATTCAGATAACAAAAGTAACAAGAAACAAAAAATAGATAAATGAAGTCCTAAGAAGTTAAGGGTCCTAAGAATTTAGGAAATTACTACCTCATTAAGAAATGCCATTTCCGGTTTCCCTGTAAAAGTACGTAAGAAAAGTCTTATGAATACATTTTCTGCTCTGATTATAGCATATGTAGATCAATACATTTAGGGAAGCTTACAATGTTAATTCAGAAAGCTTCGAATAGTCTTAGGATTTTGTTCCCATGGGCCAAGAAACCAGTACCCGCAGTCCTCTGAAATGTCCTCAGTGTCTTTCACTGTTTCTGTTAACTGTAACTGTTAGAAGAATCACTTTCCAAGCTTGATCTTATTCTTAACTGTGTATAATCTCACACATTCTTATTTCAGAGGCAAGTGTTAATGTCTGTCCAATAGGAAGGGTTTCTTCCCACTGCTCCCCCCCAATTTGATGTGAAACTTCAAATGATGCATGAAGAGCTTTTGTTAGAAGAGTACTTTGGCTTTTTAAAGAAACTCATTTCACCATTTGTATCAAGTCTTTCCAGTTTGAATGTTTGAATGGATTGGTAGTTATACCAGCTTGGGTTTGGGGTGTTTTTGATTTTTTTTGGGGGGGAGGGGGGGGAAGTTTTTCTGATTTCACCATTTGCTGTCGGCTCATGATGATTTATTCCCAGGGGAAGCTTTAGGGTTTTGATTGATTCAGCTATGATAACACAGGTCTGACAATCTCTTACAATTCCTTCTTATTCCTCTTGAAGACCTATTGCTTGTTATCTGGCTGGCATTTATAACTGTCTTCTCTTTGCTGGACAGCACTTCATTATCTCTCTTAATCATCACCATAGCACAAAGCAAAGCTCTCTTTAAAGCTTTAGAAACATCCTACAACACATGCAGAAGGTTGCATTACGTGATGCATCTTCCATTCAGGGATTCTTTAAGTAGACTGTACTTACTGGTATTGACCTTTGTGATGGGGTTGTGTTAGCTCATGTATCTCTGACTAAAATTTAGTCATGTGTCATGCTAACTGCTCCCATATGCTATACGCAGTATGTTCATTGTGGTAACGTTACAGCTAGATTTCAAATTATTGACAAACTTGACAGCAGATGGATGGCTTCCATGTAACAGCAGAAAGCAGTAGCATGTTTCAGAATCTGATATTTTTTCCTAAAATAATTATCTGTTCTTAAATACATTGTGAGTCAGAAGTTGCCTAATGGATGCTGCCAGTATTAATAGATCTGTACGATCATTTTGTGTTCCTCAGAAATTCTTACTTTTCCCCTCAACTACAAACAAGCTTATTTTTTTGTTGTTTTGAAAAATAATAAATTAGTTTCCCAGTCTTATCACATATCTGCTGCTCTAATCCACCCTTTATTGTTGGTACTAGACCTCACTGGTTTTCTCCTTTACAACACCCTGGAACACATTGGATATTTCCTTGTGGAAGCTGTATTTTCAGCCACCTGTGTCTCACTGTTCTGAAGTTGGAGAGCATTTAAGCCATCAATGCGGTAAGAAGGAGAGCGAGCATGTTAAAAATCTCAGATTCTTGGAGGCAACATCAATCTGCTTGTCTGAATGCTATGTAAATTAAAAGGCTATTATCATATTTGCTTTTTTTCTTCCCCCCCCCCTGTAGTTCACCTTTAGGCAACACTGCCTTGAAGAAAAGTTTTGCTGTATCCTAGTGATGGTGGAACTCAATTATTTGTGCAGTTCAACATCTATCTTGATTTTTCTGATGTTTTGCTTGCGAGACGTGAAGGTTATGTACAAAGCAACTTTCACTCCACAGGTTTATTCAGTTCAGCTTAAAGGTTTTGCCAAATAGTTTTTCTGATGTCTTTTTGTTATGTGCATTTAGTGGGAAGTGTTAATAAACAAAGAGACCGCATAGCTAGGAGTCTCTTGGTTTAGCATTTTTATGTAAAAGTAACTCATACTCCATCTACTGAACAACAATGTAATGAACATTTATCTGTTCCTGTCACTGTATCCAATACCCTGGTTTTACCCTCAGAATGGCAGATGATTGTGAACTGGGCACAGAGCTGTTTTTTCTATATGTTCAGAAGGATACACATTTAAACTTGGGTTTGGGATTAAAAAGTTCAACTGAAGGGACATGCTTCTTATTGACACAGGCAGCCCGTATTAATTCTTAACCTCTCTCAGAGTCACCCATGACTTTGTACCGGGTTTTGGGGTTGGGGTTTTTTTTTGAGCATTTGTTCCTTTATCTACCTTGATTAATATATCAAGAAACAGAATGAACTACATGAAAGAAATAAAATGAGGAAGCAAAGAGACACTGATTTAGTTGTTAACTACCACCTGTTAATGAATATAATGTATGTTTTAAGAGGAAGGCTAGGAATCACTCCTGTTCCATGCCAAAGTCTCTATCATTCAATATCCAGAGGTGAGTTTGAACACTTTTAGGCAGAGGTTAACTTTGAAACCTTAAACATAGGATAGTATTAGAGAAAAAGTGGATCATACAATATTCTTCTCCATTTTAGAGTTTTAAAAGAAAGCACTGTACTTCGCATAGCAGCACTGCATTTTGCATAGGCTCCGCACAAAGTCTGCCCTTTAAATGCCAAGTGAACCCAATCCCTTCTGGAAGACAGACATGGGATCACAAACTTCTAGACACTACCTGGGCACTTAAAGGAAAAAACAAGTTGCTTGGTAATGTTGGGACACATCTGCATATGTAGAAGCAGAATTTTGTGGGCTTACAGGACTCTACAGTTAAAGAGCTAATGCTCTTCAGTGTGTATCTCCAAGTTCAGGAGACACACGACAGGGCTTTCAGGATTATACTTTAATAAATCTGTCCTTAATTTCCAGTTAAGACATGTTTTAAGCAGTCTATCATCATCTGGGCCTTCAGGGCTAGTCCTAACTTCACACATGATGATTGGCGAAGTTGAATAAGACACACATTTTCTATACACGTAATTTTCTTCAACAGTGGAAATATTATGTAGCTGCCTAATTTGAAGTATACAAATTCATTTTCCTCTAACGCAATACAGAACACACTGCCCATTTACATTTCAAATATCTTTACCTAGTGGTAAAGTCTAGTCCTAGAGGACTAGAGGACTAAACTGTACAGCCCAAGGACTAGAGGTCTAAAATTCCAAGTAAAATGGAGCAATAAACTGATCTCCAGCAGAAATTAAATAGTACTGTGTATTGCAGGCTTTCTCTATTTATTTGTTTTGCATAAAACATTTTTAAAAGAAGAAAAAAGGAGACAAAAACTTTTTTGCTTGTACCTTAAGGATCTAAATGGGAGATTTACAGTAGTGCGTGATATGCTTGCTTCTAGAAAATCAGATTTGCTTACTGTGCCTTGGCTGAAACTTCTTGTTCTCAAATGCCTCTGCATCACTAATCTTATTTTAAAATTTTGGCTTAAACTTTTTAAGGTGTAGTTTCTTTCAGGTATTTTAAATTAACAAATCAGTCACGGACAAACCTGTGAATTTCACTTTAAATTGAGGTGTGTGACTAGGAATAATATATATATATATGAATTCCTGACAATTGTCTCTCTCTCTAAATAGGTGTCTATATTGCTTTCTTTGTCCTCTGTAAAGATTTAAACATGACAAGCTTGTAGTAATGAATGTGAATGCAATTTTTAAGCTTATTTAAAATGGTATAAATATTTTCTACATGAGTCACACTCTGACCTGACAGGGAAGGAATTTAAGAGATTATTCAGCCCTGGTGTCTCCTACAACAATCCCTGATTCCCAGGGTTTAAGCTGGCTGCTGTCCTCACTTGCCCTGTAGTCCCAGTGCTGGGGGGAACCAGCACACTGCTCAATACTACTGCAATTTCATTTTTGATCTGTGGCAAGGACAGAAAGCCAGCATTAGGGACCCCAAGGGATAAAATGATCCCCATGGTTGCTCCATGACCTATATCCCCTCCCAAACCCAGCTCATTCCAGAGTGCCGGGTCCCCCCTCACAATCTCATCACATCACTAATGACCTCGTAATTCCCCTTTCTCTCCAGCCTTCTGCTTTGAGTCTAAAATTCTCTTGATCCGAGCTTGTTTCCCTGGATCTGTGTGTGCTCCTTTCCCTGGTGCACCGAGCAGCACAACAGGAGCCAGCTCCTGTGGACAAGGATGCAGATAGATAGATAACAGACAGACTGATGGATGGGTAGGTAGGTAGGTAGACGGATAGATAGATGGATAGACAGACGGATGAACAGATAGACATAGATGGATGGATGGATAGATAGATAGATAGATAGATAGATAGATAGATAGATAGATAGATAGATAATAAAGAAACCTGCCTCTCTCCGGGGGACTCTGTCCCTTGCCCTAGCTGAACCCGGGTTGCTGCCGAGCCCAGTTGTTTCCAAGCCGGTTTCTGCCGCTCCTTTCCGTGACTTGCAAATTCGCCGCTCGATTTTTCCCCGGGTGGCGGCTGCCCTCCACCGGCGCAGAGCGGGGATAGCAGCCAGGGACGGGGCGGCCGCATCCGACCCCGCTGCCTCTGCTCCTCCCTGGGGAGAGCTCTGGGCAGGGGCCAACTTGCTGGTGGACAAAAAAACTGCATTTAAGTGATCCCAAGGTGTGCCCAAACCTCATCACCTTTTTGGGTGGGCTTGAGAAGATAATATTTTTATATGTGACAGTGCTCATGGACTACAGATTGTTTTCTGTTAGCCCTCCCCATCATTGATGGAATCCAGTATCTTTAATATAAAAATGATTACCTTCTCTTTTTTTTTTTTTTTTCCAGTTTTATGAACCCAGCAGTAGAAGAATCTTGACGTCAGAGGTGTGCTGCACCTGTGTAGATATAAACTCTTTGGAAAGTAAATTAGCTATGACGCACCTTCAGCTAAACACATTGCTTTTATAACTATATGCTTTATAATTACTCACTAGGAATTGTGTGTGTGCATCTATTTTTAAGTTGCTGTTCAGTTTTTCATTGCAGTGTGTCCACTCCATTAGTAAATGCAATATTGGTGTGAGTATATGTCCGTTGCCTAAACAGTGAATAAACCTTTTCTGGATTTCTCCCCACAGGATGGATGTTTTCTGCTCTGGAATTGTCCTTTCTTTCAGAGTATCTACATGTCATTTGTCAGCAGTGCAGAGCATGTCAAAACATCATCTGACAGAAAGATGGCTTTTCACAGCTCAGCTTTGACAAGATACAACAGGTATAAAACAAAATAGTCAAGACACAAGGGTATGTTAGGATACTGAGAGCCTAAATCTCACTACTTTGTGTAAAAGATGTCCCAGGAAGTTCACTGGTCACCCTGTGTTTCTGGGAATGGTGGTTTGGTTGCCAGAGACACAAGAGTCATCCTGTGATCCCGGAGGGTGCCTGCTCTGCAGTTGCTGCTGGAACTGTAATGTGAGAGGAAGGGACCTGCAGCTGAGGGCAGAGAAGCAGGTATTAAACAGAGGGCATAAAAAGCCTTTGTTTTCCCAGGTATCCTCCCAAAACAGGAAGTCTCTGCTGTTTCTGTAAAGCATAGGCCAGATTTCTGTTATGCTGGGGTTATACAGCCCTTATCATTTAGCTGGATTTGTTTTATGAACAGTGCTGGCCACTTAGTTAACTGCTGGACTGGTCACTGTATCATCAGAAGCACTAGACATGAAGTGAGGCATGGTCTCCTCATGTTGACCCATCTCCCTGCTCACCTGTCATATGAGTGAATACGGCAACTCCTCCATCTCTCTGTCTCCTTTGAAAGCCTCAGTTCAGAAGCTCTGTTTTTCCTCCAGGCAGTGACCATGCTGTCCATGAAATTGTGCTTGAATCACTTCTCCGTTGACCTCCCTTTTAGGTGGCACTAGGCCAGGTGTTTCCACCTTCTCAATATGTTCATGCTCTCCAAGGGTTACAGGATTGGGAACTTGGCTTGAAGATGGGCCAAGCCTGGCATCAGGAGCCAGAAAGTTGGGCACTGATGTTTGCTTTCTCTGGGCACTTCATCCTGTTAAACTGGCTGAGATACTGGGGTTCCCTTTGGTTTGCTGATACCTTCTGATAATTTTCTTGCTCCCCAAATGGAAAGGGGGACACTGTGAGGGAGAAAGATGAAAAACAGGATATCTAGGCCCTAAGCCAGACACTGAGAATGGGGGAAAGACAAACACAAACCTAAAGGACTGTGTCCCAGCCTTTCTTCTTCCTACCTTCCTCTCCTGCCTAACTGTTTTGTTTTTTCCTTCTTTATGTCCATTTTCACTCCCTTCTGATCTATGCACCTGCTTTGACTTCACACTGCATCTACTGGCAAGGAAGGAGAGGCGGTGGGGTGGCCCTGTA
>WAAD01025577.1:26325-45502 GCA_013389945.1 Fregata magnificens | reverse complement strand
TGCTGAGCCCTGGGCCCGGCTGGCTGCGCCCGCCCCCGCGCACCTCCTCTCTGCCACCCAACAGCCCTCGGTTTTATTACGGCCTTGGATGTCTTTCAGCTTGGAAAAAGAGAGAGAGGAGAGGAAGTCTGAGGTCTATTTATATGCATATATTTTCGATTAAGACAATTAAGTAACCCGCACAATGTAGCAGCCCTTCCCTCTTAACAGCTCCCTCATTTCTGCCAAGACAGTTTACTCACCACGGCTAAAACAAGCTTCCTGATCCCTTCACAAAAATTAGAAACAACAGCTAATAAAGAAGCAAAATAGGAGGTAGGCTTCATGGGAAACCAGGCATGGAAAGTAACTGTGCAACTGCCAGGCTGGATTTCTCTTTCATATATTCATGACTGATGGATAACGTACAACTCATTTCACCCAGTTCTTAAAGATTAGGTCTAGGCTGCAGCTAGCCATCTGAGCAGATGTGTATAGCGGGATAAGGCCCTCAGCTGGCAGTGGAGTGACTCTTCTCTTGGAGATGGCAGTGGGGGCCACCGGCAGCTCACAAGTCAGCCCCCCAATTCTGTACAATCAAGGATTTACCAGCAAGACGGCAGAGGGTCTGAGGAGATCTGGGCTGTGTGCCCTCCCAGAGGCCTCCTTGGAACAGGGCNTTTTTTTTTTTTTTTTTTTTTTTTTGAATCGCCAAGCATAAAAAGGGTAGAATATACAATGGCATATATTTGTTTTGAAACCTTTTGGTGATTCACATTGCAACCAAGAAAAACTATGCTAGTGGCCACAAATTAACAGGTTTCCTTTTGAGATCATTTCCACCAATGCCTGAAAAGAGCACCAGTGACTTCCTTCCCCCCAGTTTCCTATAAATCAAATCATACATAGTCATGGTACATTCACAACTCCCTCTAAAAACTTGTAGCTGATGGTTGAAGCAAGCCATGGTTTAAAAGGTAACAGGGAGACCTGAAGAACTGTGACAGAGATGAGAGATATCAGTAAGTTCCTGTCAGTAACGAGCAAATCAGAAGATGGGTAGAGGAGGGCAATCCTGTCAGTACTCCCCTGATGTGACCTGCCTTAAGAAAAGCTGCAAGACAAACCATCTTATTAGACAACAACTGAGGAGGAAAGCAGCTATAAACACGCCACCTGCAGCAAAGAAACTCCTTGTCACAGCTCAGTCAGCTGCCAGACACAAAGCCACGTGAAACCACATGTCACTATTCCCGGTGTTCATGAACTTCAGTGTTCAAGATGCAAAGTGGAGGTGATTGCAAGAGATATCGGGGGTACCCGAGACACCCTAGATGTAACTGTATTCAGGACCCTATCTCAATGCTACTGACTTATGTCCTCCATAATTCAATTCCCAACAAAGTTTTAAATTGCAAAAAGTGGGTTGTTTTTTTTTTCCTTTCCTGCCTTAAGCAACAGCTAATAAAGACAATATTAGGCAGTTTGCTCCCTTTCCTTTCAGTAGTTCCTGTTCAACACAAGTTGAAGTGACCAGAGTGAATAATTTGTCTTTGGGTCAAGGTCGTGATCCCATGTCAGCCTGAACACAGCACTGCCTTTGAAGCCAATAGGAGTCTTGCGCAGGGACAGCTAAGGGATCATGCCACCAGTTTGTAGTGGAATCTGGAATGTTTTCGAATGAGAAATCATTATAAGATCTGAAGTTATTGTCCTGATACAGCCTTTCTGTAAATGGCAAAAAAATTATTGGTACCATGGCATACTGTTCTCTCTATATTCTCATGAGATCTCTGCTCTAGAAATAGTGCCAGCATTTCCTAAAATTTCTTGGGTAATGACTGCTTTTATGCAGTTTCTATTGTGCTCGCTATTGCTCGTAGAAGAGTGGAGCTGCTGGAAGATGCATTTGGTTTTCCTTACTGCTTTGTAAAAGGTTTTGGTTTTTGTTTTTGTGTTGGTTTTTTTTTTAATAAACAATTAAAAATAGCTTGTCCTCTAAAAAGATGTCTTTTCAAAGCACTAGAATGAATACAAGCAGGGGAAACAGCCTTTGAAAGAAAAATGACTTTGGACAAGTTTTGAATTTCAAACATAGTCTTTGTTTATATTTGACTGACAAAATGCCTCTCAAATATTCTTTGGAAGGTGATTACATTAGGCAGGGGCTATTTTAGCAATTTCACATCTCATAGCACTATTGTATACAGGGATCTGTCCACCCACTTCCTTCACTACAGTCACAGCTCCTTGAGCCTTTATTCAGCTATCTTTCATCACTTCTAAAGCCATGCAAACTTTTTCTTTTCCTGCAAATCAAAGTCAAGCTTTTCTGCACCACCAAGTCTTTTCTAGGACTTCTGGTGGGCTGCAGAATCACTTTTGGCCTGTTGGTGATGTTGTGTTTGGAGGTTTGCTGCAATATTTTGCTTAAAGCTGGGCAGAAAATGTTTTCCTGGTTTAACAACATTTTCAGGATAACAAAAACCAATTCCCATTCCAAATCACAACAGAAAGTTGAACTTCTGAATGTTTCATACTTTTAAGGGGAAAAAAATTAACTTGCACTGCAACTCCTTTCCTAATTACATATCCTTCCTGCTCCATTCTATTTTTCTTGTCATTTAGGAAAAGACTCCCTCCCGTGAAGGCACCGCACAGCCATGACAAAGCGGCACATTTAGTTATTGATATCATCAGCTCCGGTGGTGAACGCTTCAATATCCATTCGAGTTCTGGAGTGCCAGGAAAGCTCTCACTCTTTCTACTTTCTACCTAGTCTCAACACCACCGTATTTTGACTTTCCTGCTACTCTTGTGCATCTCCACTGCAACAAAAACTACATGTGTCGACACATTTCAAAGATTTTAAATACCCTTTAAATATTTTTAATATACATTTATTAAGGCAAATTCTGTACCATCTTGGGATCCATCAATACTAGTAAATACCTCACAGTTTTAGGAACGTTCCTGGGCCCCAGAACATAACGGCCTGTGCCACCAGAGATTGAGACCAATTCTTGGCATGGTTTTGGCCTAAGCCAACCAGCATTACCTGAAACAGCTCCTGGGCATATCTCAAGACTTAGCCCGGGCCAGACTTCAACACCAAAAGGCAATTCACATGAGGCCAGCTTGTTTTGGTGGGCAAGACAGCGGAACAGTATCAATGGAGACTGTTGTGGGCAAGCTAGCCTCAGTGACAAAACCCTTCTGATACACCAGTACAGACATTGCTTCTGTCAGTCCTGCGTAAGAAAAATGGAGTAGCATGAGCCAAACATCATCTTAGGCTTTTGAACTCCAGGCTCCTGCACAGTGCCATAAAAATAAATGCATAGTACAGCGCAATGAGTATAAATGAGCTGAAGATGAACAAAAATGGCCACTCATGGTTGCTGTGATGTGCTTCTGTACAGTTGTACCAGAGGAGATAAAAATCAAAATTTTGTTCTGTGTTGTGCTATCAATATTTAATTCTCTGTGTCATTACAACATCTGCCCTTTCTCAGGTACAGCAGAGTGGCAGTCTATGGCGTAACATTTTAGTGAAAACTTATCTACCAACATACCTACTTCTAGCAGTTTTGTGAACACAGGTAGAGCCCCAAAATTTCTCTTTTCCATCAAAGCTAGACAAGAAAAAGGCCTCATTGGTCTTCAATCCTCAGTCAATGCTCTCACCATTCAGATAATCACTGGCAACCACATAATCAGATTCTTTTCATAAACTGATCCATTCTAAAATTAGCTCAGATTTTTGATCTATTATTTCTCCTGGATACCATTCTAAAAACCTAATTCTTTTAAGGGTAAACTCCTAGTCCAAGTCAAGTCAGTGACAAAACTTCCATTTGTCTTCAACAGCAGCAGGATTTCATCCTAAGTATTAAGGCACAGCCTCTCCAATAGTAGAAATCAGCACGATTCCATTAAAAGAAAGTGAAGAATAATGCTTAGGATTTGGGGTTACTTGCTTCACACTCGTTTCACCAGTGAGTATAAAGAGAGCCTTCTCATGAAGCCAGCTCAGTTGCAATGCTGTAAGCAGAACTTAATTTGAAAAAAAAAGATATTACAAGGCAAAAAGCCATAACTATTAAGTGAAGTATTAGGACTTGGAAGCACACTCAGTATCTGCTTTTGAACCTGTAGCCTTTTAGACAGACCAGAGAGAAGACAGGCTTCTGTCTGTGCCTTAGGCTTCTCTCTTCATGTTTTTAGCAGTGACAGCAAGCCAGTGCTTATGTAGAGGACAGAAAGGTAGAGAAACCTTCAGTAGAAAGAAAAACTGCACTGACTCTGACAATACCATAAAGCACAGCAGATCAGAGACAGAAAGCTATGCATGACTTCACTTACAACATCTAAGCAGTGATGCAAACACAGTTTCCTGATTGTACTACCAGTGGCCAAAAGCAAAGGCTGACCTAACAGAAGAGAGATTAGTGTGCCTTCTTGGGGCCTGACTGCAAATGCTGGAGGAACTTTGTTAAGGGTCCTCATCACATTCAATGACCCTAGATTAGTAACTGGCAGTCTAACTTACTCCCCATTCTGTTTTATGGTCCATTGGAAAGTTTCCAGGATTTGGTGGAAGAGGAAGGGCTTAGAAATCAGAGGTCCTAACCGATAACTCTCAGATACTTAAAAGCACAGATTCTCAGCAAAGGAAGAGGATTTGCTAAGAACTAGGCACAGTACACAAGACATTTTTCCCTCCAATGTTATAAAAGCAGATGAAATGCATTCTGCACATGCAAGTCTGGACCTATTCTTCTACTCTCCATCACAAGCGACTGAAGATAGCCAGCCGACAGCAGCTGAAATCTGGCCTTAAGATAGCAAGAATGACCCAGGCTCTGCAGTGATATGAAGGGTTATATCTGCCCCGCACAACAAGAGCCAGAGTGGTCTGGGAACAGTTTTGCCGGATGTGGGTTAAAGCTTAGTAGGGCTGAAGCTACATAACAAATAACAGAACTTATCCTCTGGGATGTAGTATTGCTATTTGACAACTTCCACATGAGCGCTTACTTATTCTTATTAATGTCTGGTGGAGCTCAAGTCTCATTAGCTCCTGTTTTAAAGTGATGGTCTAATGGCTAGTGCACAGTCTGGCTACTCAGAGGCTTGGGCTAGAGACTTAGTTTTGCTCCAGTTCTCTGTCTACAGAGAGACTCTTGGGTCGGGTTTTCAGAAGCACATTACTGACACAGGAGAACGAGTCTGACTAATCTTCTGCCAGACACATCTTCCTAAGTCACAAAAGCACAACTGAGAACCTCTGGAGTCACCTCTCATTTTCCACATCTGTAAAAGGAAACAGACCTGACCCACTTAGCAATCTTGGAGAGATCTGTAAGGATCTGTTTTGCTGACAATTGTGAAGTCTTAACACTGAACTTGCCAGGGCAGCTCTTGCCCTTTCCCCGAGTAAGGAGGAGCCAAGTGTCTGTAGAACAGTCACATTTCTGTTCCACATGAAGGCAGGCTTGAGAAAGACCACAAGGATCCTGCCCTGCTGCTCCCCAGCTTCTCACCCTCCGCATGCACTGAGCCTCATTTTGTGAGAGGGGGAAGCGAGGCAAGGAGCTGAATGACTGCCCAAGCTACACAGTCAGTCACTGGCTGGTTCCCCAGTCCTTCCTGATTCCCCGTGCTGTGCATTCTTCCAGACCAGGCTACTTCCCAATCTGGGAAATCATTTCCAAAATACAAGGCAGAATCCAGACTTTCAGATTTTCATTTGATTTTGGATAATGTGCAAACTTTCCATATTTAGAATTGTTTTGAATGGTCTGTTGGGACACATATTTGGATTACACGCTTTGCCAGTCTCTTTTAATAGTAACATCTAGAAATTCGCTAGGAAAAGTAGTATATGCTTATTATCTCTTCTTTCACACATTTAAAATATATTAAAAATTCATTTGGCTCATCACCTGGTCTGAATCAATAATTAAATCAATGTGGGAAAGAAGCTTCAGAAACAGGGCTGAATCTTACACATATCAATGGCAAAAGTCCCATTTCTACAGTTGCATCAGGAGTAGGTTTCTGTGCTGTTAGACAAGTAACTAAGCTAAAATGTGCTAACCCTTTGCCATTAAATCATTTTAAGGACCAATTTGCTGAAGGTTTATCCACAATAAATACAGTCATAAGTATTTCCTTTTCTACCCTGACAATTGTTGCTGTAGAGAATGTTCAAACGTTGCATAAGCCTTCGGATTATTTCCTTCTCATCTATTCAGTTTCTGAAGTCTAGGATTTGTGCGGCCCAATACAAATTAAAAAAAATCTTGTTGATAAAGTCAACTAGAATTTGGAATAAGTAACACTAAAAAAAGTTTTGCCCAATCTTTCAGTCTTCTTTTGTTCTCTGGGTTACTCCATCAGGCCTCCTTAACTCACACTAAGTAATTTCTGTCTCATAGAAAAACTACTTGTGCTGCTACTAAATCAAAGGACTTAATGAGCTGTCAGTATCACCATATCAACAAAACAATGCAGCCCCTTCTGCACAGGCAAAATCAGTAGCTAGTATCAAAGAGGAAAGGTTTTAAGCAAACTTTGCCAGGCAGGCACATTTACTGCGCTATTCCTACCTTCTTTCAGGTCATAAACTCCAAAACCACAAAACAAAGATTATCAGTGCAACAAAAATGAAAAATCAGATAACCCTGACTAGATACAAGGAACCTGCCAAAAAAAGGGGTGTGGGGGGGGAAGCCTTACACACAGTGAAGAAACTCCAACTCGTTTAGCAGTATCCACAGCAAGATGAATAACGTCCAGCTATGAATAAACTCAGAAAGCCTAGAAGAACATAGGAGCCAAGCCTGGGATCCAAGACTTCCAAAGGGTGACTCTTTGATAGATGTGCAGAGTTTTATTCCCCTGGGACATTCAGTAGGGTACTAAACCAAGCCACTCAGCTACTGTTCAGACAGAACTGCCTCACTAAGGTAGCTGTCTCGAAGACATCATCAGTTTTCATTTTTGTGCCACTGGCCAAGCTACAAGTAGTGGATAAACTCATCAGCATTTGCTAGTTTCCAGCTGATGTTCACCTTGACTTTAGATGGACACTGTTGTTTTTGGTGAGTTATTCTCTTGCAGATCCTGCTGCCTTAGGGTTTAGAGACATTCAGTTTAAACAGGTGGCTATAATTAATTATTCAAAATGATTTTCAGGAATTTGGATTTTTTCTACTGACAGTGCATTAGTAATAAGCATTGTACAAAAATAAGGCAATTGCATGCTGTTTGGGGTATTTGTGATTAAAAAAACATGCTCTAGCTCATTGTAATGTTTCTGTAGGCTGGCATTCTTTGTGAGAAATTTATTTCTTGTAACTGCTTTGGTTTTATGTTAGTTGTATATTTTAAGAACAACATCCGCTAAAGCGGTTTCATGTGAAAAATGGAAATCTACTTACCTCAAGAAAGTGAAACCATAAGTGCATTTAATTGCTAATTTCATATGAACTGCATTTCTAATCTCATCTCTCTTTCATTCTCAGTGGGTCTTTAGCAAATACTTGATTGCTAGTGGAAAAAGTTCAGAATGGTCAGCCAAGAAGATTACTAAAAAACAATTAGGGACAGTCAGCAGATGAGGATGCTACAAAGTACTGTTCTGACAAGCAACATTATGAAGAAGTTGGAAGAGTACCAGGAGCTAAAATGCACATACAGAACCAGTTATTCAGCATGCATCACATAATATATTCCTGAACTTGTAAAGAAGTAGACTGAGTGTAGCATTCAGTTAAAGAATTTCTTGAAGAGAGAAGACAGTGAGCTGCAGTGTGAGGGTCAGCAGCCATCAGGTTTCCGTACAGCTCCTACTGTAGATAGAAACAATGGGGAAGGTAAAGAAATCTTTGCACTACCTGCTTTTTCCCCCATTTCCCCCCAGCAGATGAGGTATTTGGGGACAAGTATGATTCTAGACACAACTGTTTCTTCACAACATTTTCCAGACAACACTTTTCATTCTGATATCACATTTTTTTCAGTTAAAATGTAGCCAAATTAAAAAACAAATGGTTTAAAAAATGAGGCCAATAGCTCCAAATGAAAAAAAACCAACAAACAAACAAAACAAAACACCAAACAAACCAAACAAAAAAAAAAACTCAACCCAAAAATATTTACCCTTTGATTTTGATATATATACATTTGGAATACATTTAAAGGTTAACCTTCTCCAAAATTTTATACTATTTCTTTAACCACCACAAAAATCTTTTAGTCTGACCTGAAGTGCTTCTTTTCCTGGATGGATTGTTTGTTTTCTGATTCACAAAATTCATTCTTTTCAAGAAGCAGCATGTGCTAGTCAGGGCTAAGCTTAAATAGAGTCCTTGTTCTCACGGGCAGGGAGTGTAAGGGGAAGCCCCAGGTGAGGCTGATCAGGGCCATTAAGTCCTCTTAGTGCACTCAGGGCCCTGAAAATTATTCATCTAGCTCAAAACTGTGGAAATAAAGAGTAAAATTAAAAATGAGGTTTTGGTGTTCTGGAAGCAATGTGTACTTTCCCACTCATCCAGGGCCTCAGACCAGGTTAGATGTGGAGTAGTCGTGCATATGCATATTTTGCTAGGGTGGAAAGGCATCATGTGATCCATCTTCAGCCCCAATATTAATAATTCTAATCAGAAGGATTTTGTTTGGTAATGTGAGCACTGGAACTTCATCCTAATAGATAACAGTTGTAAAAGTTATGGAGACTTAGCCAGACTTCGGTCAGTGGTGTGTGATGCCCACTACAACACTGAAAATCTGAGAAGAAATCCTGTGTCACTAAACTCTTGCAAGATTTGCCACCGCTTTCCATGGAGCCAGGATCTTGCCTCAGGCAAAAGCAAAACTGCAGAAGTTACAATATATGCTCTTCCACTCCAGCTCCCAGGAACAAGACCTGAATAGCAGATGTATTATTATTTATTGATACGCAAATTTGCGCAAACCTTATAATCTCAAATGATAGCTGAGTGCTTTCCCAGTTGATAAACCATATTTGAGGAGCTTTTTCAAAGAAGGCTCAAACTAATTTTTTTTTCCCTGAGTAAAATGTGTTGTCAAAGCATGAACAGCGAGATCTGTTCTCTTCAGATATACTGGACACACACAAGCTTCAGTTGGCAAAATCTGGTCACTGTTACAAAGCAAACTTTACCTGAACTTATACAATGAGTTTGTTTTTTTCACCCCAAAATATGTGTTTATTGCTCTCTTTAAATGGAAAAACAAGTATTTCAGAAAAATTATCTAAAAGAGCGTATTAGGAATCTGTTCCGTCACTGGAGACAGGGTTACATAACATAAGGGCCATGGGATAGTTAAAAGAAAAATCAAAGATATAAGTAGAAACAGATTTAATTCACTGCTGAAACTGCCTGTAAAACATAAAACTACCTTTCGTTCTTCCTTTCTGAAAGATGGAAAATCAACTTGTACATTTTGTTGGCTAGCACCTGACAACAGTTTTACCAAGGGGAAGGTGAGGCTTTTGTCCTTGCTGAGCACCGGCCAGCCTGGGACATGTCAGGACAGTCTTGTCCTGCTCCCCCTGCCTGCATTTGGACTGATTTGTGTTCATCCTAGAACAGCTGGTCAATTGTTAATTGTAATGCTGCCTCTTGCTGCCTTTGAAAGACCATGGTGAACCCTGACAGTTGGCTCTTGTGCACTTATACTTTGAGGAAAACAAAAGCTAGGTCTTACAAATGCTCTGAGAAAACAATATTCCTCTGTAGCAGACAGGAACTAGGGGAACTGAGTCAACTAACAATTTTAAGAAGTAGATGAATGTCCTTACCTCATGGCCATACACCCCCTTCAGTTCGTAGTTGTAAATGCCATTGACAGCAATGTCCTCTGGAGTTCCAGTACAGCAGAATTAGAAGGTCATTGAAACAGATGACTTTTCCATTCCTTTTTCACAGGTTTTTTTTTTTTTAACTTGGCATCTGTTTTCCCATGTGTACATACATATAAAGGCCGCTAACTCTAACAGTCTCTCTAGGCACACTTCTATGATGGGGATGGAGAAGACCCTTTCTTTGGAGAAAAGGACATCAAGATCTAAAGCACCAAACCTTCTCTTGGTTTCAAATGCCTTGAACTGCTGCAGTTATATGACACAGCCTGACAGCTGGCTTAGCTGACTCGTCACACTCCTTCACAGGTGAAAAGGTAACGGCTTAAAAGAGAGAATCAAGTCCACAATTTGCAAAGCACCTCCGGGTCCTTTCAATATATTGTGTACAACATTTGTACACGTGTGTTTGTGAGATGGGAGAGGCAGGCCTGGGAGAGGTATAGAACAAGTAGGAATATAATTAAACCTAAAAACTAATAAGAAGAAAGATCTATAGGAAGGTAATATCACCTTGTGGTTTTGCTAGTTATTTTTAAGTACTGTATAAAATCAGTGAGAATTTGATTGTGGTGTTCACAGTTGGGATACTAATCACTGGGCTCAGTTACAACACAAATCTGGCCTCAGGTTTATATTGATTGAACATCTATTCAATCAATAAAAAAACATAACCCATTCCTTTATTTCGTCTAGTCTCAGAGTCTGTTGTCCCATACATTACATCTGAATTGAAGTTAAGTACTGCAGTTTATCCTGTCTGCTGCAGGAATGGCTCAACACACAAAGAATCATGTAGCTCTACTGCCTTTTTCACGATCTGAGCTGAGCCCACTGGTGTTGCTGTATGAACCAGCAGGGACAGATGCCGAATGAGAAATCCTTCTGATCGAGCTCATGACAGCACTTTGCTCCTGGTCAAAACTTGCAATGAAGTGGGGTGGAGGGCAACAGGGGATCAATGAGGAATATTTGCATAGCAGCAAGGACTCACGGTCTATGGCTTTTGGGCCTTGGGACCAGGAATTTACCACCTGGGTTGCTTTTGGATTGGATGACGAGGCCCTGAGTTTGGATCTAGTCCCAACAGGCTAATCAGACATGGATGATAACCCCAACAGATATGGAAAAATGGCTTTATTGAATTAGGTGAACAGAGTATTCATTTTTAACCTTCACTCCAACTCACAGAAGTGGCCAAAGAGCTTGTTGTCTTATAAAACTAACAAACAAACAAACAAAAAAAGCAGAGAATGTTTTTACAAAAAATACCTGATCTGAACAAAAGGAAAGAAGATACAAAAGACAAAGAAAAATAGAATAAACGGTGCTATTCCTCTTTCTCTTGTGTGAATGTAGCTTATAGTTTATTATCCACATGTCAGGGTCTTGTGCACCTCATGAAATTAAATTAAAATTGGTACAATAAAGTGAACGAAGAACATAATAGCTTCACTTTCCTGTGGAGGTGCACGCATGCACGCGCACATGTGTGCACTCACACACAGAGGAACCATCATAGTGAAGGAGCAGAAGCAAGGGCTGGGAGCAGAACTGCTGCTGGGCAGGGCTCGTCTTTGTCCAAAACAGTAAAATTCCAGGTTTTATTCTCAACCTGATTCTTTGAGACACCCCTCTTTAATCCTACAACAGAAATCACAAGCTTGAAGTTCTGATACACAAAGAAATGACAGAGATGGAACAGGGGCAGGTTTCAACTGAAAGATCAGGTTCAGTCAGAAGGCAGGCATGTCCTTTTCCTAATTGCCGGGAATTTTGGCAGTTTAGCAAACATTTTAAGGAGATAAAAGCAAGTGAAAAATAAAAGGTAAATTATATTTTCAGAAACATTAGTATGACACCTGCCAGGCAGCACTCATCTACGTTATTAACAAAAATTTTGATCCCAAAATTTTCATCAGTTTAAAAACTGTTTCCCCCAGCCTGACTTTGACAGATAAAACTATTTATTAAGGAAAAAAAAAAAAAGCCCCAATAATATCATGCAGGGGTGTGTTTCAGAGGTTAATTCCACTTTGCCTTCAGAATATTTTCTTTTGTGGGTTTTACCTATGTCTCAGATTCCACTGACTGTACCTTCAATTCTGGAAAATACAATAGGGCAAACAAGGCAGACAAGCAGTATCTGGGTTTTCTAGGGTATCTCCCTACAGAAACAAACAATGGCGCACTGCATAAATATGTTTTATGGGAGCACTGCCTATATAGCACTGATGAAGCCTGACATTTTACATCCCAATAACAAGGATGTATTCTGGAGGAAGGTATTTTAGAGACTGCTGTTGACTCTGCCCTGGAATGTCTGTGTGTAGCAAAGCAAATGATTGCCCTGAGGGGATTTTTCCACTGCTCATAAAAAATGTCACAGCCTAGCTTTGTCCCATCTGTACTGTGCTTTTTCAGGGCAACATCAGTGCAACCTATTTGGAGAAGCCTATGCTGTAAATACTGATCTTTCAAACATTACACAGAACCGTGGTGATTTTTTTTTCCATTTAAAATGTTAAGAAATGAATATATTAAAAGCAGAGCACAAAATGGTGCTTTACCTGCAAAAAGCAGCAGGGCCAGATCTGTGAAATAGCAGATTCAGATCCTGTCTTCGTTTGAAGTGAAAGGTTGAAGAAAACAGAGGATCAACAGGAGAAATGATGTGTGTGTTTGCACATACACGTGTGGCCCATACAGTTTCTACTAGAACTGCAGCCGATGATACAATACAGACCCTCAGGGGTCTGTACTGGGACCAGTACTGTTTAGTATCTTCATCAATGACATAGACAGTGGGATTGAGTGCACCCTCAGCAAGTTTGCAGATGACACCAAGCTGAGTGGTGCTGTTGAGACACCTGAGGGATGCGATGGGATGCCATCCAGAGGGACCTAGACAAGCTCAAGAAGTGGGCCCATGTGAAACTCATGAGGTTCAACAAGGCCAAGTGCAAGGTCCTGCACCTGGGTCGGGGCAACCCCTGATATCAATACAGGCTGGGGGACGAAGGGATTGAGAGCAGCCCAGTGGAGAAGGACTTGGGGGTGCTGGTAGATGAAAAGCTGGACATGAGCTGGTACACTCACAGCCCAGAAAGCCAACTGTATCCTAGGCTGCATAAAAAGAAGCATGGCCAGCAGGTTGAGGGAGGTGATTCTGCCCCTCTACTCCGCTCTGGTGAGATCCCACCTGGAGTACTGCGTCCAGCTCTGGAGTCCTCAGCACAGGAAAGACACAGACCTGTTGGAGCGGGTCCAGAGGAGGGCCACAAAGTGATCAGAGGGATGGAACACCTCTCCTATTAGGAAAGGCTGAGAGAGTTGGGGTTGTTCAGCCTGGAGAAGGCTCCGGGGAGACCTTATTGTGGCCTTTCAACACTTAAAGGGGGCTTATAAGAAAGATGGGGACAGATATTTTAGTAGGGCCTGTTGTGATAGGACAAGGGGTAATGGTTTTAAACTAAGAGAGGGCAGACTCAGACTAGATAGCAGGAAGAAGTTTTTTACGATGAGGGTGGTGAAACACTGGAACAGGTTGCCCAGAGAGATTGTAGATGCCCCATCCCTGGAAACATTCAAGGTCAGGCTGGACGAGCCTCTGAGCAACCTGATCTAGTTGAAGATGTCCCTGCTTATTGCAGCGGGGTTGGACTGGATGACCTTTAAAGGTCCCTTCCAACCCAAACTGTTCTATGATTCTGTGAACTCTACCTTACCTGGCCCATCTCATATCCTTACTGGATGTAGGGAGATCTGAGGTCTGGCACAAGAAGTACTTCTAGGAAGGGTGGCCTAGGATGTGGCAGCGTCCAGGCATGTTTGAATTCACTCATATGTGTGCCCCATGGTCCCTCTGTCACAAAACCCACTGGATCTAAAGTGTATAAGCAAAATTAGTCTGGGTCTGCTGTGATGTCTCTTCACTTCCAGCAAACTCTGGAGTGCAATTTAAGGCTTCCTCTTAGAAAAGACTGTAGGATATGGATGCAAATTTAGCATGTCTGAAAATGAGAAAACCCTCAAAGCTGTACAGCACTCCCAGGGTGACACCAGGGGCCAAAATCCTCACTGGGCCTGCCTCTATAGACCAGGACTCTTGAAATGGGATATGGGACCTCTTGCCCTGACAACACCTTCCAAGTCAATCTATTGGCTAAAGCGTTCCACCCACATATAACATGCAAGGCAGCATGCAGCATGGTTCCTTCCACCATGGTGTTTCACCAGCCCTGCATGCATACTGGGCATACTGAAAAACTCCACGGGCCCGTGCAACTTTCTAATTTGTAATGGCATCAACACAACAAGCCAAACATGCCCACAGCTATCAGAGGAACAGTCCACTAGAGCAGAATCACTAGTCTAATATTTGCAATTAAATGCTTGTTAGGACTGCATGGTGGCTGCCAGGAAGCTTTGAGAGGTGGCAAGAACAAGGCAATGATCACAGGTCAAAATATCTGTAAGGGAGATTCTTTGTTTTATACCCTTGGACTTACATCCTTTCACTCCCTCCTTCCCATACAAAATAATGCTGCCCGTGAATCTCCCCATAGTCATCCCTTCAGAGATTTCCACTGTGCTTCTCTGAATGTTTCCTCATGGTTGTGTCCATTTAGATACGAGACAGGTTAAGGGGAACATGACATACAAAATGAGCTTGTGCTTTTGACAAACTAGAGATAAGCCTGTACCTTTTGCCCTGATTCACTCTTTCAACACACTTCTTGTTAGTAGGCAAATCAGTCCAGATTTGACTTGGGTCTGTGCAGATGTGAATCTCCAAGTTAAAACTTTTCAATTCAGCAATCTAAAACCTCGGGGAATACAGAGACCATTATACACACTCTAATTCTTGGGGCCCTTTTTGCCTGGTCCGAAATCCCTGTTTGTCTCTCACTTTCTGCACAAGAGGATGGTACTCCCTGTGGAAACAGAAAATGGGCAGAACTGGAAACAATGGATGCTGACAAGCACACTATCGTTATAGGTATTTATGTGCTGAGTATCAAATTGATAGTACCTTCATTTGTAACTTTTGCTCATCTGTTCACTATTATTAAATGAGCTCAGAAACCAGAGGAGATTTGAGAGCAACAGAGGGTAATTACACACTTTAGGAGAAGATATTTTTCATCGTGGGTTTAGAACATAACAACCTATTAAAAAAAAATAGCAGAAAGAATGTAGGTATTTCAATTCAGCTATGTTGCTGTCCTCAGAGAGCTGACTCATTAAAAAAATCTACTTTTCACTTTGATTCTAACTAAATGTACAAACGTTGCAAAGGCTACAAAAAGTTTTCCCCTTAAATACCTAACTCCACTTAATGTAGATTTTTTTAAAATCCTGTATTTAAACAGTGAATTTGTGTGGTTGATCAACAATCTTAAGATTTTTAATTTTGTTGAGTGATTTATCTGTTTACTTTCGTAACATCCATCTGCACAGGAATTTGTCTCATCTAGCTGTAAAGTGGCTCTGGGTGTTTTATTTGATTTAGCATCAAAAAGCTGAATATTTTATAACACTGAAGTCAGCGCTGGAAAACGGGTATATTGAGGACGAGGATCAGCAACAATGGATAAGAAAAGGTGTGGGGGGAAACTAGCAAGCTGTCCTATCCATATTACTACGTGAAATTACTAGCTCCAGCTTAAAGAGGAAGGTGTCAGAAATTACCCCTTTAGGAAAAATGTAGCATATTGTTATTCCTGGTCCTGTGCAGTGACATCCTCCAGTGGCAACTCACCTTTAGTTTCAAGTTTCCATTTCGCATGCTGAGCAAGGTTTTACTCTTCAAAGGAATCCTGTGGTTCCATACCACCACAGGGAGCAAGCATCATCTGGCTATTGCTTTTTCACACAGAGGTTCAAGTAAATTGCCTGTTCCTCCACACACCATGCCTGCAGCCTAGCCAAAACTCATGGGAAAATATATGTCATTCTGCCTGAAAAAGCTACCCAGAAAGCACAGAAGTCCCTGGCCAAGGGTAATTTCACTTTGTTTTTTGCTACCCTGATCAAAAGCTTATTGCTTTTGTCTCGGTGTAGGATGTGTCTGCAAAAGCAACATACTACAGAACTACAGCCTGAAAAATACCAACATTTGCCTCACAACATTAGGAAAAAAGAAAGCAGACTCAACAACAACATTGACTTCCTAAACTGATTCAACCAGCACATAAGCACCCCCAGATGACTGTCATTTTATAACCCTCCAATTACCACAGACATTCTCTTCTTTGCAAACCTCCACTACCTCCATTTCATATCACGCAGGGCTGTGTTGCTAAGGCTCCACCACAAGCAGCAGTCTTGACGTGGTACCAACGACCACAAGAAGATGGTATCTGTTTTCCTGGCAAAGATATTTAGTACCTGTAATTTGGAATACTTTCTCAATTTGTGCAGGGTCTAATGAGCTAATGCCATGATTTGAATTCAAGGAATAATCAGAATCGTGTTTCAGATAACAATTTTTTCAGCTACAAAACCTTTCTCCAACTGTTTCTGAAGCAGGCATGAAAAACTGAATACTTCCAAAAGGGAAGGGACTTCTGGGAGGACTTGTGATCAGTGTGTGTATGGGTACTTGTACACAAGTTAACTGTATGGTCCCACTTCAGACTGAGGCCAAAAGGACTATGGTTTTGGTCTTCTCCTGGTTATTGCTAATTCACTGCAAATGGAATAGTCCAGCTTTTCCTATCTCTTCATCTTCAGAACTCTCTAACCCAACCTGATACTGGTGGTAAACTAAGTTAATAAGATGGTGTATATGTAGTTCTGGATCAAGATAAAGTAAAACGTTAAAAGCATTTATTGTGTTGAAATTTTCTATGCCAATTTTCTGCTAAGAAGGAGAGATTCAAAAGGTCAGGGCTTTTGCAGTACAGAGTTAGTGGTATATTAGTTACAGTAATTCAGCCTGAAAATTCCAGGAGAAACAAACACAATGGAATGCCGTGAATTACAGGAGGAGACCACAGCTTTAATCAGCTCTTGGGAAAAGAGAAACATGCATTTGGTTATTGACAGTTGATAAACTGAATTATGAGGTTTGAAGAAACTAGAACAAAGAAGTTGTTCTAGGACTTTTTTCTTTATGTAAATAAGCTTTTCTTTTCTTACTTTTTTTTTCGCGATTACAGATACTTTTTTTTTTCCTGTTTATTGTACTGATAGACTTTCAAAACTGTTACCACTGTTCCTGGCATTCAGGTTTTTCAGACCCTCACTGGACTGTAAAGGCTGGGAGAAGTATGTCTCTAAGTGATGTCTTGAAATAAAACCCAGGAAGCAGAGGAGATTCTGAGAGGGGTGTGATTGATTCTGTACAGTGAAACTGTACCGATTACACAAGGCTCTTAAAATCCAATCTTGAAAGTCTGACTGAAGCTTTTAAAAGACAACACAGTCAAGGCTTCTAAATCAGCTTACTGTGTTTTCAGGAGCCACCAATTTTCACAATTCCATCATTGGGGAAATTGCCACTGAATTTTCCTCTTTGTACAAAATTCTGCTCCAAAATTTAAGTCTTTATTCAAAAATTAAGATCAGCCATGACAGTGTATGCCCATTCCTCCTCTTTCTCCACATCATTATCATCATCATATTAAGCAAATCCAAAGTAACCACTGAAAACACAAGCAATGCATTAATTAATGTAGTATTTGAATTTGCATAGAGCCTGAAACACGAGCTTGGGGGGGTATAAAGTGCCACATTCATTTCCAAGGTTTGATTACTCTACAACTCTAAAGCTAGCATGTTGATGTTACATTAAATTGCTGCTGATTATATCAGAGAATTTCACAATGTTGAACAACCTCCTTTGACTATCCAGGCTGAAATATGAGAGGTCTAAAGAGAGAGAGCAAGCAAAACCAACCTTATTTATAGGTTTTTGGGGTTTTGTTTTTGTTTTTTTAAATCTCATTATTTTCAAGCCAATCTAGTGATTTTTTTTTTTTTTTTCCTTTTTGAGTTTGGCTAGTATTTCCAAATGTTTCATCAACATTTTCTGCCTTGGCCAGAAGCATTAGAAACTCACACACAATACCAGAAGACAAGTGTGTGAACGCCAGAAAATGAAACAAATAAGAAACCATGGCCAAATTCAGAAACAGCACAAAGACATTAAATGAGGAAAACAAGTCAGTCTGACCATCTTTTGTTGGTATTATCTTATAGTAATTAATACCATAGGACAGGCATTTTTGTTTTGAATAAGATTCCTTTACTTGACATTGCCTTGCAAAATACCAGCGTATGACAGCTGTCAGGTTTTCTCCTCTTTAAGTAATGCCGCCACAATTTCCTATCAAGTAATTGCCCTCACAAGCAGGTACCGGAATAACAGGGGACAAAGGGTTTTGCCGTGTTCCTTTTTAAGACATTTGAGTCAGAGGTTAAAGAAATCACTGCTCCAGAGGCTCTTAAACATGTCATTGTCGTAATATAAAAACTGACTTACTAACTTAGATTATTTGGAGAGTTAAGTGCTTGTGTTATTGCAAATTAAACTAATTAGTATCATTTCCTGACAGCTGCAGTGAGCGATAGCAATTCCATGATTTTTTCTTCAGCCGCTCATGTGGGATGAAGAGAAGAGTGGAGACAGCTTCGTGATTTAATGGAATGGGATCAGTTTATCATCATAAGGGCACATCGTTCCATTCTTAGCACAGCTCTGCTGCTTCCTCTGCTCCCTCCCAGTTCATCAGCTATTATTGCACTATTAACTTATTACATGGAAGCCAGGGTAGACAGATGGAAGTTGCTGGGAACTTTGCAAATAGCCAGACAAAAAAACTGCACTGGAATTTGCTTGCAGTACCTCCCCCTTTTGGAACTGTTGTAGATTATATTCACCATCCTTTTAACCAAAATTGTAGCTGCCAGTAGAAGATACAAGAACGCATTTCAATACCACAACTGCTTTAATTGTTATAAAGGCCGATTTGCAAACTAGCACTGATTGGAGTCTCTAGCTTATATGAATAATTGCATAAAAGGGAAAGTTACAGTATGTAATTGGCAGGCATTTAGCAAATCACTCACATTTATCATGTGTGGAAAATGTGTACCAATCGTGGGGTAAAACCATTGTGCTTACTTCTACCCAGAATTTCCATAAGATTACGTGAGGAACAATAGCAGACAGACCCAACAAACTCTTATAAAATGTCATACTGAAAACTAAAGGTAATCTGATCAGTAAGGAAAAGTCTAAGATTTCTTTAGATGAGCCAGAATGAAATAAAACTCTTGTCCATCTCCCACTTC
>WAAD01025577.1:2348-19339 GCA_013389945.1 Fregata magnificens | reverse complement strand
TTTAGAACAACAACAACAACAATAATAACTATTCACAACATGCAATCATGCAAACTGAAGAAAACGATGCTAGTGCCGGATTAGTGAGACTTGACTCCTGTTAAGATTGCTCTTTGCTGTGGCAGAAAGCACTTCTTTTTGTATCTTACTGCTTCAGTATGGCACTATGCCTTANCAAATTCAGTAACCCACCTGCTCTGGTGTGCATAGCAGTTCCCTTCTTCTCCCACAGGCAAGATGAGCACTGATGGGATTTTTTTCAATACAAGAGTCCATTCTCCCTCTTTCCCAGTTGGGCAGTTCCAGATCCTCAGTCTCCGCCTCCAGCCAACTCTGTAACAATACAGGTTTCTAGGAGGTGTAAGAAATCCCCCGGCAACATGAAAAGCCATGGAGTTGGTATGTAACTTTTTCCTTTAATCTTAAACTTAAATAATAGGACAGTTGTATTTCACAGGTACCGTTATTAGCTGTGTAACAACGAAAGAAGACTGTAAGCCTCACCTGAAATGAGGTTCCCTCCCGCTGAATATCTTGTATCCCTGTAGGAAGAGGCAATCCCTGCTGTCAAACCTCACAATTTAAAAACTTGAGAAAAGTAAAAAGAGTCTTACCACTGTGCCTTTTTAGATGGGAACAGAGATTAAAGAATTTGTCCAGGTCACCTAGGAATTCTGTAGCGGAGCAAAATGAACACAGATTTTCTGAGTCCTAGCTCAGCAACTTAACTACAAAGCTTTTCTTCTGTTTAAGTGACCAGAAGCAGTTAAGCCAGCAAGACATGTTATCTTCATTCAAACTAACCAAAGTGCTTATTTAAGACCATATATTTTCTGGTGGCTGAAATACCATTTCTGGGGACCTCTCTGCCATGTTATTTTGTAGTTTTAATCAGTTTAATGCCAGCAGTGATGGGATTTACTCCTCTCCAGAACAGCACAGGGCTCGATCCCAAGAATCCATGGATCTGTGGCCAATGTTTGAAAGACCGTACGCAGGATCCTCTGTTCCTAGCGCCATCAACCAGAGCCCTGCAGGACACTGTGACTTCCCTGGATTGACAGATGACTGCTGCCAAGGGGAACAAATGCTGTATATAGATTTGCCTATTTCCTCATGTAAGTCTCTCAACAAGAAAAGGCTCGTTAGGAGGTGGGAGGGAGGGGAGGTTGCTGCAGAAGATAAAAAGAGCAGCACAATCCCACTAATCACATATCTAAAGATAGCACTGTTTGAAACAGTGAAAACAGACAGGATAACAACCACCACTACTCACTTCCCTTTTCCAGAACATCTTTCCCTGGGAATACATGAGTCACCTGGAATAAGTGTCAGGTCTGTACTGCTGTTACAGGTAGTGCTGGAACACATACAGTAGTAGTTACTACGATAGATAATTTCTTAACAGTTTACAATGAATAAGAAGCACTCATTTTAAAATTGAAGAAAGAAGGCCAAAATTTCCAAGACCAGAGTTTCTCGTGCCACTGCCAGACTAGCTTCAAGCCTTCCTGGTGACATGTCAGCCACTAAGAATCCTCATGGCTCAGCATACTGAAAAAGACCTGCATGCTGCTTATTAAAAATCTACAGGCTAGACAATCTAATCAAGGAACTGGCATGTACTTCAGTGAGCCCCAGCTTCCACCTACCAGAGGACAGCTGTGCAGACATGGGAATGTCTGAGTCATAGACATGCAGTGCACATATGATAACAAGCAATGAGGTATCTACAGTTCAGAGCAGTACATGCTCATTTATGAACTGTGTATGTCTGAGACCTCCATTCCAGCAGTCTGACTGCAACAGTTTTCATTATTTTTTGTTCATCATCATGAAGCAACCACCTCTAGTGTTTCAGCCCAAGAAATGGTGCATTTTCCTCTCCACATCAAAGAGTCCTCTAATATTAGTGCTTTGCAACACAGGACATCAACTGCTATCCCAGAACTACTAAAAACCAAACCAAAAACAAAAGCCAAAGCCTCCTCATCATTATACAACTGCAAATATTTTGGTCCCGCACGTCAAACAAGCTTAGTTTTGACACAGACTTCTAAAGTTTCCGCTGACTTGGCAATCAACACCCCTGTCTCACAAGCTTCTTAATATCCTAAAATCCCACAGCTGAGCAGCGAGAAATGATTTGACGAGGGACGATGGATTAATTCGTCTCACATATCTGTTTAAGGGAATGACAGGAATGAAATAATTTAAAGCTAAAGGTCTTCACATGGCTTTCTTCTGAAAGACTCTTTGTACCAAATGCTATGAATTCATGTTACTCTGCCACCAGTGAGGCTTTTGCAATGTGGCAGTGGCAGCAAATAACATATAATAACTTGTGGTGAACTGTCATGAACATTTAATTTGATGCTAAACACATTTCCAGCAAGGAATAGACAAAGGTGTTTTCTAGGTGTTAAAGTACTGTTGTATCACTGAATTGCTATCACAAGTGTCCCATGCCTTCCAGCAGGAGGCTGCAGTATCTGCAACAAATGGATTTTTTTTTATCATGGTTTTTGGCACTTTCTAGAGGCCTCATATTCAGCTAATGGCTCTAGCACAAGTTTACAAACCCAGAGGCAGACTGGATGCTAGGAGAACATTGCTATTCCTCCCAGCGAGTGATTGGAGGTCCGTCAGACCAGCTAGCAGCAATGCAGAAAACTTTCCAGGAACTCACAGAAGTTTTTATTTTTCTGTAGCCTTTTAACTGTCTGGCAGGGATTGGAAACTCCTGCTTGCATCAGTCTTAAAGAGGGCTGGCCCATGCTAGTGCCCTGTGAAGAATGCTCTGAGATCCTGAGAAGACCACAGCTTCACATGCAGGCCATGTGCCTTGGCGGCAGCAGTCTCCACTCCGTGCAGATGTTTTAATTTGCCACTCTCAAAGCAGATGTGTCAGAACTAGCAAACTTGGGAGGTGACCACACTTATCTCCCCAAGGGACCAACTGCAGAAGGAATTTGATGAGCAAACTCGTGCTTCTGCTATTGCAGCAGAGAACATGGCAGAGATGCTTTCTCACCTCTTTACAATGGCTGTAATCATCACCCTTTAGGTGACTAGGCAACTACACAGTATAGTCTCCTGCTCATCTTTTCAGTGTGATTAGAAATGCAAGGATTTTGTCTTAACACAGTACGGAAGTCACACAAGAAGGCTCTACATCAAGGCATTTGAGAATTATGTTCATTACGTATCGTCTAATAAGATAAATAATCCTCTTCTGAAACGTTGGTTTCTATCTACAATAACACTGATGTTATACTTATCAAAAGAACAGTTCTTACAGCACTTTGGAAAAAGTGCAGTGAACAAGCAAAGTGGTGTATATTTGCATTCACATATCACGCTGAGATCCTTGGGTACTAAAAATGCTATAACCATTTTTTTCCAAATATCATCTATTGCATCCTTGAAATACAATCAACCTTGTCCAGAGACTTGGGCAGAAACATAGCAAGCATGAGGTATGTCCCACAGAAATGTATATTCTTTTTTCTATGTAGAAGTACAATTTTTCATGTAATTAAAAATAATATTTACCGTACTTACACATGTATATCTGCACCTCAAATGAGCTATGCAAAGTCATAGTAGATGGGACTCTGATGGGACTTCCATAAGTATGGAGGCCACATGACCACTGGGACTACACTGCATTGTTCCGGGAAAGAGAGAAGATCTAGAAATGCATCTTATTTTAGGATCATGATCTGATTGGATTTGTTATCCCTGAATAACAAATATATGAAAAGCAGGAATTTGAGTTGATACTGATGCAGCGATCAGCATACAAATATTAACAAGACACTCCTCCTCTCCACATTCAGGACTTCTGGAAAGGGATCATCACTGTGAAAGCTAGCAAAGCCCTCATCACTGATGGAACACGCATCAGGAATAACGTTTACAAGTGATAAGCCCTACAGGCATGCATACATACATGCATACAGTTCTTAACATGTCTGTGTATTTTGGGCTCACTCCTCATGATGTGCTCTCTTTAACTGTCCCTGTTTCAACCATGAATATCCTGAGCAATAGGAGTTCATTTATGTTTGAAAAGTGCTCTTTGGTTGTCATGCTACTTACTGCATTGGGTAATGAGCACAGCTTTTATCTTTTCATTCCAGTTGGACTTCCAAAGGTAAGTCATAGTAGATCAAGGCAAAGTTTTACATGGAAAGTGTATGAAGTGATTTTAGTGTTTCAATTTTGTGGTGGCCTATCTGAAACATTTTAAATTGTTTTAAGTTTCTTCAAGCACTTCAAATTAGGCATAAATCTTGTGACACTCAGAACCACAACATATACATCATTTGGAACTCATCTATTTCAGATATTTAAATTCCAACTTGGATAAAACAAGGAAATTATTTCAAATATTCAAATTTTAAAAAGTAATGTTCACACTGACATAACAAGCTGAATAGTCAGTCATAGAAAGCAACCTGTGACAACAGATGGAAAACCCCAGCCATTTACGTGACTACAGCCAGACATCCTAAACACACGTTTGGCTGGCAGTCTGGAAAATACCAGGTTTAAATGCCAATATTTGCACTTGACACTACACTAAATGCATAGATCCTTTAACATGATACTTTGCTTGAGTCAGAATTCTATGTCCATAAAGATATTAACGCTAAAACACAGATGTCCCAGCAGTTTAAGAAATGGAAACTGAGTTACTCGTGTATTACTGGGGTTTTATGGAAGCAACTACATTATGGAAAAGTGTTCAATTAAAGTTTCATTTTTAAAATGCTGTTTTGTGAATGAGATAGCGTCCAGATATAAAAAATATTTATTATTTGCTTGTAACGCACTTTGATTATCATACAAGTGGCTGTTGATGATATTTATGATGAAATAAAGACTTGCTCTCAGCACAGAGTAACAGGAAGAGCTCAAATACAGAAAATATCTTTCATGTTACTTGAAGAAACAGTTTTCTCATGATTTTCACTGCTATTTTGGGGGGGAAACCAAAGCCCACAATTTATTTCCCTTTTTTCCTGTGAAAAGGTTTTGATATTGCATACTCACTTGTTCTTTTAGAAAAACGTGGATTCTTTTTTCCCTTAAAACCACATCTCTTCGGTAAAAAAAAACAGAGACATTTAACAGAAACTGAAAATTCTTGTTGAGAAAAAATAGTCCATGCTTTGTTTAAAAGTCTTTTGACAGGAAACTGTTGGCCAGCTCTTCTCCAAGAAGCTTCTTAGCCTTTTATTGGTGAAGAATTTGCTGTCTGACAGCTGTCAGTGCTTTGTAGTGTGCTTCATGGCATAAAGAGTTTCTCAGCACATTTCAGCAGTAATTTCCACCTCAAGTTGGGCATTTCAGCAGTGAGAGATTGTTTCAATGCTTCTGATGTGTTTTTCCTCATTGCATCCCAAGAGCAGTGGGACAAGAGGAGCTCTGGAATAAACTGATAAGACTATTTACCTGCAGAATCTGAGATGGCTCTTAACAAGAGCAGATTTCTAATTCTTCTTTAGAAAGAAGGTGAATCCTTTTCTAACACAAGACAGTGCCATGTCCTGTTGAGCTGATTACTGCATCTGACACGTCAGTTTATGTAACAGAGAAGACGTCATTGTATTAGACAGTACTAGCAAATACACTTTGAGTACAGAGTCTGATATTTGGCTCCAGCCTCAGACATTAGCTTTGCAGCCTCCCTCCTGCTCCATGACACTATGTGCAACACACATGGGATGGTGTGTTTCAGTGGTCTGCTGACTACCTGTGCTTTGCCCATGGGTATACACCTTAGAAAAGGCTGTGGCTCTGCACTGCATCCCTGCGAGAAAAAAACATCCTAACTACACAGAAGTGTGAGATGGGAGTCAACTTGTTAATCTGCCTCTTGATGTGTGTGACTTAACATGTGTGCTAATGCACCTCCATGGAGGAGGTGCAGGGTAAATCAGTTGCACTGGAGATGCATTACAGCAACTAATGGCATATTCAGGCTAGCTCTAATTTTCCTCATCTATAGGTAATGACTGCAGTGAAGACGCAATAGGACAGGCTCCAGCAACTAATCTGTGGAAAAATGTCCTTTTCCCCAGAGCATTTTGACACGTTATGCATGTTCTACTCCCAAATGCAGACAATCATTTTCTCTTTTTTATACCTAATTTTCATAATCAAATAACTTACTTCACTCCAGTGCTGAATCTGTGTTGTTGCCTTTGCTCCCCTTGCGAGCAACGTGACACTGAAAAAGCAAGATTCTGATTGTTGCCAACTGATTCTACCTTCTCTCAGAACAAGGAAACCCCTGCAAACGAGTCCATGCTTCTGCAAGTGAAAAAAAGCTTACGGCATAAGGGGTATAGGGTATAGAAAAAAAAATGGCTGTCTATTATTTTTGTATGAATATTTCCACTACCCCATGACTCTGTGCCAAACTGAGTCTCTTTCTCCCTAAAACCCAATTAAAGTATCCTCACTGGATGGCATGATTTCTTGGTGGTTTTTATAGCCAGCCACAGGAAAATTAAGTTATGTGCATTTTAGTCAGAAAGTCTTGTTTCAGGTTCAACAAAACTGGGAAGTGATTAATCCTCTTCTAAAATATTCCAGATGAGAGCTGACACACACACACAAAAACCCCTCAAATGGCTACTCCCCAGCAAGGCAGTTCACTGTATAACTGGATGAAACCACACGTGGGTCAGTAAATAAAACAGCTAGATTTTTCGGCTCCAACAGAACAGTATGTTAATAAAAGAAAAAGGAAAGAGGTTTAAACTTATGTGTTTCCTAAAGATAAGACAGAAGCAAACACTGTTTGAAACACATCATATTTTACTGAACTTTGCAGTTGGTTTAAGAGGTACTTGGCAGACCAGTTCCTAGAGGCTGGCGCTACACACAGTAACCTTGAGGAACACAGGCCATGAATCCAGAGAATTCTCTTGAGCACTATATCATATAATCTTTTTGAAGAACTCCTTCCAGTACATCCTCAGCATTGGAGTCTACATTTAGTGTGGGAAGAACATACGCATATCTGTCATTTTCTCTGTTTGCAAACAATGAAGTAAACAGTGCAGGTCAACAGAGCAGTAGGAGGGAGGTCACAGCTACACAAACTTCTCAGTATGCCTGCCTGTGGCTACCTTGCCACCAGCCTGCATTCCTGAGCTTCCTCTGTTGCAGGACACTAGGGGTATATTTGCAGCTCACAAGGCTGTACTTCTGATCCTGAGAGCTAGCCTGCTATAGCTACACAACGCTGCATTGTGCCACGTAGACATAACTCACATTTCTTGTAATGCAACCTCAGTCCTAGATGGAGTTGTGATGATTACATTTCATCAACCATGCTGCTCACAACAATCTAATTATGAAGAAGCAGCTTAGGGCTCCAAAATCGAAAGACTGAAACACACCTCAGATACACAGTTTTAATACTTGTTCTCAGTCAACTACCATTGCTTCAGCACTGTGCATTAGTATGCTTTCATGCACGATCCAGTCACTACTTGTCAGTAAGAAAGTTCAGCGAGGCCAGTCAGGGAAAGTGGAATTAGAAAGCAGACTGCCACCTGTATGTTGAAAATATTCTCCACTTTTCCAAAGGTCTCATATACACGTTCTGCGGGAAAGAACAGATCTTTTAGAAAGATCTTATTGAAAGAAATTCTCAGCATCTTCATTTTTATATGCACGTAGAATATATTATTTTGTAATATGAATCTGTTGAAAATGCATAATTGAAATAAACCTCTCAATTTTTTTCCAAAGGAAGGAAGGAAGAAAGAAAACACTAATAGTTTGCATTCAAAGCTTTGATATTCACTTGGCATTCTGCTGAACTTAATGATAGCTCTACAAAGAAACACAGTTACTGTCTTATGTGGGAAAGCATATTTGTGGCTGAGAACGTGCTGCAAATTGCAAAGACAGCTTTGATAATTTTATACCACATTTTCACCCCAGTTTTTACAGCCAATTCATTTAGTCAAAAGTCATGTTTTCTGCTTCTTATTTTCCATTTCATATCCCCTGATTTAATGTTTTAGTTCTGGGCTGAATATCATTTTGTGTGATGAAAGGTACCAAGACACAACTAAGGCTGTCATGCTTTGTGAAGTTTCATTACTGCAGCTCATTCCATGAGAGGGTTCTTGAATCAAAGCACAGGTTATATTGTATCGCTTTTATATTCCCAGTTCTCTTCTAACCCAGTCAGGCCTCCTTCACTGTGGAGGTGCCTTTATCACACTCTCTAACAAATCACTTTTCCAGCAGCACATCAAAGTTCCCTTGGGATTCAGACTTCTGCAGTTTAAGAAACCTCCTGTTTAGCAACTCACAAAAGATGTTCCTCCACTGAACAGTCTCTCAAGCTCCTCAAGCTGAACTCTCACTTCTTGCACTGCAAACAGACTATTTGCTACCACTGGAAAGACTGCTTTTGTCTGTACTATCTCTTCTTCATTTACAGCCTCCTTTGTATCTATCCAAAGCGGGGTGCATAGTCCAGCTGAAGTTCAGACACAGCTTGTTCTATTGTGTTTCATTCCACTTTACCGCAGATGTTTTCCCATGGGAGCTAAAGAAAAGGCAAGGTTCTAGCTCCTAAGTTTTGGGAAGAAAGACCCCAAATGATTTTGCATCTGATTCAAGCCACTGCGGTTTCTGGGATTTTTTTCTCTTGATTTCAGCAGGTTTTCCACTGAGCTCTCAGTCTACTTCTAGATAAAGCCAGGGGACTGTGAATTGTATTACCCTCCATTGCTTCAGCATTTGAGGCTTACTCATAGAAAACAGACAGTAAGGCCAAACCCTTCAATCATAACACATCGTTTAAGAGGCAGAGCTGAAAGCTGGTCATGAGTTCCTTGATTTTTGTTGTATTTCAAATGTTGTTGTGTTGTTGCCGTCGCTGTTGTGTTTCCTATCAGAATGGCCTTTTATTTTAAGCATATTATGGTGATCTAACTTCCCTGTTTCCTGGGATTTCCTCAGAACATGTAGAATGAGAGCTTTTACAACTTAACAGACACTGTTCTCCACTCTCTAACAAGGGGTTCTTTCCTCTACTGTGTTAGCTACTAAAGTTAAATAAATATTCAAAAAACAAACAAAACATTTAAAGGGCTCAATTTTTTTCTCTTAGATTATGTGCAATTATTTTATTCATGTCACAATTATAGCCTTGCCTTTCAGGCTGGGTAAGACTTTTTTTTTTTTTTTTTTTAAATATAAGGAACAAACCAAATCCTTCTGCTTCCTTTATTTTAAAATCTTGCCTTTCCAAAGGCCAAAGCATCTGTAAGGGAGAATAAAGCAGGACAAGAAGTTATTGTCTGGACTACAGGGATGAGGAAAATGGAGGTCGCTCTCTCTGCTGTTGCATGTAGGGACCTGTTAAAAGTTGTCTGTTTACATTTTTGGGCTTAACCCCTAACCACATTTCTTGCCTCAGTTTAGTAGAAACTGATACAAGAGAAATGCGGTTGGAAGAGTCCATCATAACCCTTCAGTTGTCTACCCCTTTTGCCTATGCTAGTGTGAAGGGTATGACTCCCTGTCCAGCAAGGGGAGCCAGAAGGTTGGCACTGAGCATTGCTGCTACTCAAGTGACTTTGTCTTCTTTGGGATAACAGCAGTCAGACCCCCCTGTCCCCTTTCTTTACCATCAGGAGCTGCTATTGAGTTCCAGACTTTTAAACATGAAGTACCTATGATCAAACCCTATTGTTTATTTTCTGGGGGGAGGAGTTGCCCAACTTGGTTTCTTCGAGCAAGAAGAAATGAAAAGCCAAATGTGACCATTAGTAATCACCAGGATGCTGTATTTCACTTCTATACACCACCACAATTATTTCCTGGAAAAATTAATTGGAGAGGGAATCCCTGCAGCACGTCTGCACGGCCTCCAAACTAAGGAGCCCACAAACTGTTGGTGCCTCTTTAGGCAATCTGTCATGCACTCCAGCTGCCATTTGTGATGGCTTAAGTTGTGAGAAAAATACAACCAAGGTATACGTTAGCTCCTTAACCTAGTACCTGGTCACCGGAAGGAGCCCCACATATATGCTTTCATAAGTAAAGCACACATTGTCTTGCCTTAACTCTCCATCTCTCCTGGAGATTACATCCAGAAGCTGGGATTGTGATATGACATATTTTAATGCAGAATCACTGCAGTATGATCCCCAATGTGTTTAGCACAGCTCAGACTTAGTTGGGATATTATGGCTTAGATTATTCCTATTAGGTTCCAACTGATCTTGGAACGCAAGTATTACATCTGATTTTAATGAAACTTTAGACTTCGTTGTTTTCAGTCAGCTAATGAAATAGTTGAACCTTCCCATGACTTGCTGTAATTATAACAAAGGCTGTGCATTATCATGAACAATGCTAACCTCTTTACAAGATGTAAAATTAATCCTCCAGTACTTGTGTACTGATATGTTTGCAAAAGTAAACTGAGGACTGAAAATAAATTAATGCTACCCTGGTGAAATGTGAACCTACCTGGCACAGAGGCTTTCACACAGCACACTCTGGCACAGCCTCTTGGTTACATGTAACTTTATGTTAACAGGAAAAGTCACTTTAAAATCTGTTTTGTTCATGAAAGCCTCAAGCACATACTCAATTTAATCACATTTAGAATATAATTTTAAAGTACTCGTGAAAAAACAGAAGTGCATTATAAGAAAAAAAATTCAAGGTGGAGACATCACCAAGACCTTGAAAGGAACTTCTTGGTTTCAACATCCAAAGAAAGTTTGCATTTGCAAGAGCTTTTCCAAAGACTCTGGCAAGACACTGTAATTTCAAGACTGAAAACGATTTCTATTGGGTGGCTTGTTTGCTGGCTTCTGTAAAACAGCTTGGTGGTCCCAGGACAGCTCTTACTGGACTAATGTTCTTCACACAAAAGCCACGACTGTAATTGGCATTAACTGTAATTGGCATTAACTGTTCCTTGCTTTGGCAGCCTCATCTGAGAAACCAAAAATCAAATACACAATGTGGGCTGAATTGCCCTTAATGGCCCCTCCACATCAGGGCTAAGGGCATACTGAGGGTAAGGAATTGCGTTTGTTTGTGGAGACAGGCAGAGAACTGCAATTTCTTCCACTGTCCAGTCTGCAGAGAGATTAAAGGGCTACTGAGTGATCAATGAAGAGACAAAGCACTATCAGATCCTCTTTGGAGAAATTGGGGATTTTCATGGCAAGAACCAGGAATCCTCTCTCCGCCACTGAGCTGCAAGGTGGTCTTGGTCATATCAATCTCTGTGTCTCCTGGCATACGTACACCTGTTTCAAAATATGATCTCTCTAGCAAAGCATCCACAGCTGGAAAGGGCTGTGTCCTGGTTTTGGCTGGGATAAAGTTAATTTTCCTCCTAGTAGCTGGTATAGTGCTGTGTTTTGGACTTAGTATGAGAATAATGTTGATAACACACTGGTGTTTTAGTTGTTGCTACGTAGTGCTTACACTAGTCAAGGACTTTTCAGCTTCCCATGCTCTGCCAGGTGCACAACAAGCTGGGAGGGAGCATAGCCAGGACAGCTGACCCAAACTGGCCAAAGGGATATTCCATACCATACGACATCATGCTCAGTATATAAGCTGGAGGGAGTTGGCCGGGGGGGCAGCGATCGCTGCTTGGGGCCAGGCCGGGCATCGGTCGGCAGGTGCTGAGCAATTGTATCATGCATCACTTGCTTTGTATATTATTATTATTATTACTACTACTACTACTATTTTACTTTATTTCAATTATTAAACTGTTCTTATCTCAACTCACGAGTTTTCTCACTTTTACTCTTCCGATTCTCTTACTCATCCCACCGGGGGGGAGTGAGCGAGCAGCTGTGTGGTGCTTAGTTGCTGGCTAGGGTTAAACCATGATAGGCTGTTTAAATATTAGCAAACTCTAGAACAGGGGTTCTCAAAATTTAGAAATATTTTTTAACTCCTGGGGCGGGGGTGTGGCAAGAACAAGCATCATCCTGTGCAAAGTTACCCTGTTTACAAACCAATACAAATTTGAAAGGGTTCACTCCTTTACCTCTCTTTTCCAGTGTTCTGTTTCTTTGCTTGTGGGCAAAGGTATATATGCAGGCCTATTTCACACTTTTAAAAGACCACCAAGAGTCCACAGAGCAAAGGTTGATAAGCATAAGCACTGACCTATAATAAAATCCTTACTGACGGAAAGAGCCAGGAGTGAATGAGGCTGAACCAGGTTCGTTCTTGCCAAAGGTTGCAGCTATATTGTTTGTGGTTGCACCAGTGGCTGATATTCACTGCTACCAATGGCTCGCTTTATACAGTAAGCAAACTCTAACCATGGAAAAGCAAGCTAATTTGCCTTAAAGTATTTTAAAACCACACTGACTTTCTCCTTCCCAGTAAGTAGAGATAGGGAGCAACTACACAGGTCCAGCAACACCGAAGCAGCAGTACAAAACCACTCTGCCAAAAAACATTGTCCCCAAGGACTGCTGCTGCGCACGGGCATTCACAAGCAGACCTCCGTGTTAGTACAGGTCCATTGGTTGCACATAGGCCTGAGGCGATGAAATTTTGACCCTGGATTTTTGAGGGTTTCCAGTGAGAACAAACAGGCTGTACTCTCAGTTCTCCTTTCACCCAGATAAACAGTTATATACTAGAATTTAGTAAGATTTTAACCACAGCCTTATAACTATATCCTTTCCTTAAAAAAAATCCCTATAGTTTTCAACAACAGCACAGTTAAGGACTACTCCTTCGAATGAATTATGGACATTTGCAGATGGAAAATCTAAATGCTATTACATAGAAAAAGTACAGGTGAGGTTCATGCATCCTTGCATCAGAAGTTTGAATATATGCCTTTGCTCAGTCTGCTTATGCCTTCATAACCAAGATCATTCAAATACTATTTGTAAATGCAGTATGAACAACTTTCTGTCTTCCCTGCCCTATATTTCACACAGACACACATACATACTAACACCCCAGGCACTCAGTCTGAATTACTAATTTCAAATGCAAGTAAGCCAGCTGTTGTCAACTATTGATTTGTACGGCCATGTCACTGAGGATCCCAAAGTACGGGATCACTGTTGTGCTAGGCTTTGCACAGGTACAGAAGAAAACAGTAACCTGCTTCAATGAATTTCCAGGATGTAGCTACACACTTTTTAAACTCCACAAGCTCCCAGGCTCACAAGAAACAGAAACAATTACTGATAAGCCAACAGTGGTTACCGGTATTAAAGCCAGACTCCTTAGACTTCCATAGAAGTAAACGTGGCTGTTTTCTAAGGTCAGTTAACCAACTCCTATTTAAATCAAAATCACCAGCACAACTCTATATGCCAAGCTGGATGCCCTTTAATTCATGCAGTCCCTTTCCTGCTATGTCATTCCATTTGGAAACATGAAGAGGAGTTAATCTGGAATAGATCACGTCCCTCTAGTATTAAAATCTTATCAATGAAAGTATGGAAATTGCAAGTGCTTGGGGGTGAAACAGACAGTTATGAAGTAATCCTATGCAAGGAGCAGAGGACTATATACAGAAGGAAACTTACAAATATTGTTGATCTATCAGCACTTAGGATTGCCCTCATCACCATCAAGTTCACATTTCCCCTTCCCTGGAATTGAGGACATTATGTTCCTGTAAATTAGAAGTCTTCCAATCATTTCTGTGTTATGCAATATATTCATTCTCTCTCTCCACAGATGTGCTATAAGTATTTTTGTTCAAATTTTCCATATAGTCACCTTTGTGCTGAGGTCTGCTATGGAAGAACACAAAATTTTCAAAGTAGAAGTCTCTCAAACTCTGAAGTCCCTAAAAAATGGGATTCATAATCAGAAGACTTGAGTGACTTCACTACAGTTACTGCAATAGTTCCAGTTGTAATACCGTTTCACTTCAGCAATGAGCTTGTCATTTACTCTTAGGAAGCTCCCTGATGGTGTCACTGAAAAGGTTCCAAATCTACTGCATAATATGCTAATCTAGCCACCAAATTAAAAGAGCTCCGAACTTAAACTAAAGCAGAGTTCCTCCAATCTTAATATTTAGGGCAATAGTCTTACTCTCCAAACCAATGGTGTACATATAAGTTGTATAATGGGTGCTGTAGAATAACAACTTCATGCCCGTATTAATAGAAAAATACAAATAACTAGCTTATGCCCTGGTCTTTCATAAACTAAAATAATTTTCTTTTCAGGGTTAGGAACTCCCCTTCTTTTTCCTCCTCTGACCTATTTTATGGTATTTTTTCTGATAAATAAACTGTAGAAATAAAAACATTGATTTATAATAAAAGGAAATAAATTTCTTTCATCAAAATAGTAAAAAAGGGCAAGCCTCTCATGACATCCTGCAGACACTGGTCTACATAATTACGGATATTTAGATGGAGCTTTCTGTGGCAGTGATCATGTTTTCTCCTGGGTTTGCAATGCCAAGCACAAAAGGGGCTTGCTCACTGTTGCTACGTAGCTTCTACCATACAAGGCATCATAAATAATAATGGCTGATACTTCCTGTCAGTGATGGCAGCCAAGAGTTTCTGCTTTTGACTTCTAGTGCTCATTTGGCCATTAAGCTCAACTTTTGCAAGGCTTATCTTCCCATACACAAAACAAAGTAACATGATTGCTATTCCCTGGGGCTCACTTTTCTCTAGCCAGCTTGATATAGTGAAGAAAGGTTTCCAGTTGCATGGCTGGTACTGCTGAGGGCTGCAGGCAGTAAACTTGTTTCTTCGACTGTATTTCTCAGGAACCTGACAAGTGCTTGTTCAAAGAAGTTCTTGTTCTTGACTGATCAGTCCTGCTCCTTGGTAAGGAATGACAGAATGGGTGAGGTTGGAAGGCACCTCTGGATATCACCTAGTCCAACATCGCTTCTCAAAGCAAGGCCAACAGACTAGGTTGCCTAGGACCTTTTCCTGAGATGGAAATACCACCTCTTTTTCTATCACTAGTAAAAAAGCCAGCAGGATTCCAGAACAAAGGAAGAAAGACTTTGGGAGTCCTTCCTTAACCTAAGCTCTCTTTATGAATCTGTAAGGTGGAGCAGTGAGTCACTATGCTTTTCCATTCAGTCTGCTGTAGACAAATACTTTGATGTCCACCCCAAACATAGCAAGCACTACTGATAACACGAACTGTGTCAAAGCTGTTAGCAAGAAATCAATAAACCTCCTTATGCTTAAGACCATGAGAGATACAGGAGTCAAGTGGATAAAGCTGAGCACTCAGAAGCCTGTTGATTAGTGTTCTGTTCCCAGTTCATATCAAGTTACTTCAAAAAATGTGCTGTACTGTAAAGTGTTTTGAGATCCCATGGATACAACAGCCCTCAGTCCCATTCAGACACACACTAATTCACAGCAGGTCATGAAGTGCTGTTAAAACTACATTGCCCCCCTGAAAACATGATGCATGTGCCAATTTTTTTAACTGTGCTTATTATCAGATTATACAAAATTACATGCAGAGAAAATTACACTTCATTAGTTAATTCAGCATAAATGATGCAAAACTGCTCAGAAAGATAATTCCTAAACAATGCTACAGTTGTTATAGTCCGAAAAGCCAATCCAGCCCACCTCAAGCAAATATTAAAATAAGCCTAGAAAAATTCTGTTATCATCAATGTTGATGCTTTTTTATATCCAATTTATTTGCTTGTATCTTATTTATTAGGCTGTTTCACCAAAGACTTATTATAGTGTTAAAGCACCAAAATTTAATGATCCTTAAGAGAATCATAACTGACAGGTGACACCCTCACGCAGCATCTGCTGATTACAACTGAATTCTACATGAATAGATGATCTACTTCAAAAGAAATGTTGCAGCCAAAAATATAGTACCATCAACCATAAACAGAGAAGTTAGCATTAACAAGATAAGCCGTTTAGGAAATTAAATTAGCAATGAGTGGAGACATTTATAATGGTTATGCTAACTTTTCATCAAACAATACTGGCTTTCTAAAAACAATTTGTAAGCAACCTCTATTCCTCACATTTTCATTAAACTACAGATGGATGACTCTATACAGCTAAGCTGTCTGCTAAGCAAGCAGTTGTGGGAAGGACCTGGCTAGGTCCCTTAAAGTAGGCTAGCTAGAGATTGGCTAGCTAGAGATTTTTTCCTCTATTTTTTGGCATTCCCTTGAGTACTATGAAAGCACAGCAGCTACTCTTGAAAGAAAGATTGAGAGGCCCTGTGCTTGTAAGTGGATTTTCAAGAGACAGAGAAGCTTGACTTTTTTTGAGGACAAAAAAATGAAGAGGCTGATTTTAGAATTAAGGTAAGCAGCCTACAAAAATATGTAGTGATAGGTACTGAACAGGAACATGATCACATTTCATGAGCAGCAGAGTGCTTCCATGTGAATTTCTCCTGTTTTCTTGTGAAATGGGGAGAGACGGAAAGCTACTTTCAGCTTTCGTCTAACCTATTAGTTGTTCTGAACATGCTTATGCACAGCCTCAAACTGGAGCTTACTACAGTTCTGAAAATTATTTGAACTTTGCCTCCTGAGAAATATAGCTGAATGACAAGCAGGCAGTTTTCCAAAAACACCTCTTTAATTGAGAATGGTCAAATTAAAAAAATAAAATTAGAAAAGGTCCCTCAGTGTCGTTTCTTCTGACAGGCACATCCAAATTGTGATACCAGTATCACCTTCATGCTGAGAGAGAACAGGAGGCCATAATATTGCGTGTTTGGCAACAAAGCAGAGGATGAAATCTTTACCTATACTATGTGTAAGCTTTAAATATAAATAAATACACCAGTCATGAAACAAAAGTGCACAAGACAAGTTTCCAGGGTTCTTTGACTGATTAGGAATTAATCTAAATTGAAATCAAAGCAGATAATTCTTTTTTCAGTAGTTTATACAGATTCATTTACATAGCACTGGCCTTCACTGTACCATCCACTATGTATACTAACAA
>WAAD01025574.1:0-23099 GCA_013389945.1 Fregata magnificens | reverse complement strand
AAAAAATGTGTAATTTTCTTATATTTTATTTTACTCTAAATCTGTAGTTACCATGTAGAATTATTATTTTTTTGTTGACAAATTATTAATGCTTTATTTGCAGTAGTCTCTGAATGCTTTTCTTCAGAAAGTTCAAAGAGTATTTTCTGAAGAAAGTTTTCTCTATCTTTGTGAAAATGTAGAGCGAAACGTAGAGCTTAAATGAAGATGCATGGCTGTGCTTTTCAAGAATGAAAAATTAAATGCAGTGCTCTCAGTTGTGGCATGGCATTCTGCAATAGAGTCAACTTGTAGGGGACGGTGGACCCTCATTAACATAATTTTAACATTATCTTCATAGTAGTGGAATGTACTATGGCATGTCTGATAATGTTCATCTTTTCCTTTCCTCCTATATGGCATTCATTTCATTTTGGCTCACAGGAATGCACTAAACCTCAGGTATTGTAACTTACTGTGTATGGTCCACTAACAATTTACTTGTGGGTTTGCAGCGTGATATCATAATACTGATGCAATGTTATGACTAAAATTGCCTCCTAGCCTTTGCTTTAATGCTTGAGCAATCTCACTATGATATAAAAATACTAATGTAAATGTGGAATTTGGTGACAGCACAATGTCTCTTGCCCGGGTGGATTGACCTTTCTTCCTTGCTTTGATGTCCTGTGATTTAGAGAAAATGGAGAACAATAAGCAAAGGGTATATGTAAAATATTTAGTTTTGATAGTCACTTTACTCAAGTATCTCTTCCATGACACAGAGGGCTAAATCTTTGATTTTGACTTAAAAAAATAGGCCCCCTGTAGCTGTTTAGTACCTGTAAGTCACTAAATGAAGTATGGCAAAATGAGCACCAAAGATGCAACGGAAAGTTTTTCCTTAGCTGAAAACTTGTAGCAGTGCTTCTTTCTTGTTTTTCCGTTCTGATGATGGGTACTGATTTGGTGTAAAACAGCTGGATTTTATAGACTCCTATCAAAGTATGTGTAAATGGCCATTATTTGAAAGGCTGAAGGGTTGAACACAGGCTTGCCAAGCTAGGGAGAAAAGTGTGCCTGAGTGAGTCAAGTATCTTGGAATGGCACCAAACCAAACAAGATGTAGAAGTTTTGATTGACATCGGATCTCAAATACAGTCAAAGTAATCTGAAGATCTGAGTGGCATCTTTTAAACTTAAGTTGCATTTGTAATTGCATTTGTCAATGCCAAAGTGAGTAAATACTGAGCATCCACCAAATACAACATTTGATAAGAATGTGTCCTGTCAAACTGTTAAATGTCTCCACTGTTACGACTGAGACATCTCTTGTGTTAGAGCTGAAAAGAAATTAGAAGTATTTTCCTTTAGCTTCAAAATTCTTCCTTTCCTCAAATATTACTTTGGTCAATTCTTCTGATATTTTATCAGGAAATGTATTTATTTTAGAAGTTCCTTCTGTATCACATTGTTCAACTCATTTCTCTAAAAGACTTAGAGGGTTCAAATTTCAATATGGTTCCAGTATCATAGGCAAGTGATTTCTGTGCTGAAATTCTCTCTCTCTCTCCAACAAATATGCTACGTTTCTTTTAGGAACCCAGTTCTTTATCTTGAGGTCAGTGCTCACCAGTTTTTCACTGGAATGAGCCCTGAGTCCTGAGTAACCTACGGTTATTAAAATATTAGGAGTGATAACATGCTCCTCAAATTATGATAGGAATTTGAAATACTTCATAATATTTTGATAACTTACCCTAATGCTTGAAAGACCATTTGAAATAGAATCTAATGTTGAATATCATACTTAGGCATGTTACTTTTGGAACAAGTGTTGCTGATTTCTAGGATGAGGAAAATAGAAACTTCATAATGTATGGAAATAAAGTGAATGTGTTTTATCAGACTGATAAAATGGCATCCTTTTTGCCACCATTTGTAGTTTGGTAAAATAGGTCTGTTCTTTTTCAGGGAAGAAAAAAAAATCCTAATAAGTTTAGGCTGAGCTGTTCTTGAATCTGGAAAACCTTGTTCAGATTTTTTTTGATAGAAAATTTTTGCTTGTACTTCTAATGTGTCAGAAACTGTCTTTAACTAGATTAGTGTAACACCTCCTTACTTAATAATAGAAATCGGATTTTAACTTCTGAAAGTGGATTTTCTTTTGTGTGTATCTATACTTAAGGCTACTTAATGTTTTCAGTGAAAATCCCTTGTTTTGAGTGACTGGACTGAAAGAGTATGGACCCTTGCTCCTGAGAACCTACGTGGCCTTTCTTCTGCTTTAGGCTGGTTTGTTTGGTGTGTGGTTTTTTTGTTGTTGTTGGTTTGGGGTTTTTTTGTTTGGTTGGTTTTTGGGGGAGGTGGGGCTTTTTGTTGTTTGTTTGGTTTGGGTTTTTTTTAATTTTAAAATTGAGTAGTCACCTATGGAGTGAATTTTAAAAGGTGTAGACTTTTCTTGCAATACCTTATTGCCAATAAACTTTGTGGCTGCTATAGCACATCTGTGAAGAATTGGTCATGCCTGATCTGAGTGTTGCTGAGCTGGTTATTAGATATTTACTTTGCTAAAGGCAAAATATCAAAGCTTGCTGGGGAATATTTAGAAAGATGCAGGTAGGCCTGTAAATAAAACATTGAAGCACCTGTGAATAGCCCTGAACAGAAACTATAGTGTGTCATTTTTTACTCTGTGAGAATCTGTCCAGATTTGAATTTAGTTAACAGGCTTATGAAGATTGCTGCTAGTGCATTGTCAGCCAGGCTTTTTAAAGCTAGCTGCTGAAATGCCTGCAAAAGGTCTCTCTGCCTTTAGTAGCCTCTCTTATCCCATTCAGCTTGAGATTTGCAAGAGGTGACAATCCGTTTATCTGGTGTTGGAAGGAAAAGAGTGGAGGGCATGGAGCCATCAATAACCCTAGCTTCTTCCCCAAGTTCCAAGCATGTAACGATTTTATCCTTCCACACTGTGCTATGGAGCCAGTCATCATGCCAATGCGTTAAAGGCAGACGACTGTTGTTCTTCTGGATTTTGTCTGAAGGAGGTGACTGAAAATTTGAGTGAGAAGAGGGCTGGAAATGAAACCGTGTCTAATGGGGCTGAGTCAAACCTTATCTGCAGCCACAACTCACTGAAAAAATAAGTATGAGGGTTTTTCTAGATTTTTTAAAATATTTTTTTTTTAAAGTATTAGAACCTGCTCACCTAGGAAGTCAGTAGTAAATTTGCATTCGCATTGTCTGCTGAGAGTCTAAAAGTCCTGGATTGAAAATGTATGTTCAGATTGCTCTATTTTATGAAACAAATTTGCCTTTTCCTTTGTCTGCAAAATTACATTTTAAAAATCAACAAAGCTGTTGTTGGTCATATTTCTACATTTAACAAGGATTTTAAAAAAATATGAATTTTAAATCTTTCTGCCTGAATTTGATCCAAAAGCCTTGTTGTTTTCCTCTATTCAGTGTGTGTGGCTACTGAAGCGATGTGGAAGTTCACAAGATGACAAGCAGTGTTTTCTTGTGGTTAATATAGTAGATGAGAATTCAAAAAAGCTAACTTTATTTTAGAACTTTGTTACAGATATCTAGTATAATTTGGGATGTTAAAAACCAGCATAATACAATTGCTTCGCTGCATGTCTGTTTATGTTTATGCTGTAAAATACATATTGCTGGTTGTCTTTCCATGGGCCACTACAAATGATCATGAAATACCTCATATCTGTTTGCTTCTCAGTAATGTGGACTTTACAGTATTGTGATATACCTTGCTATAATGTATTCTTGTTAGTGCATTGTATTCTACACAGTAAATTGATGCCAGTATAGTAGTGTACTTAGTCATCTTTATTACATATAGAATTTCAGTCATTTCCATTTAAATCAGTAGGAGCAGTTGTCAGATACCCAAACTATAAGAAATTAGTTTAAAGGATTACTGTCGATCTTTCAACCCTGTAAATAGCTGCAGCTTTTAATGTTCGTGATTTTTAGGATTATTTAGCACTTCCATTCTAATACAAGTTCACTTAATAAAACAAAAAACAAACCACAGAATCAATTGTGAGTATTCACATTAAAAAAAAACCCCAAACAAACAAACTTGCTTTTAGGAAGAAAGAAGCACATCTGAACTAATTTTCCAAGTCTAGGAAAATTACTTGATAGGGCAGCGAATAAGGAGGTGTGGACACACCAAAAGCTTGACTTTATGCAAAGATATAGAGTATATGAAGAGGTTGTGGGGGAAAAAACTTTTTTTTTTTAAACATCCTTGACCTTGGAAGTGTTAAGTCTATTTACGAAGGAGAAAAGGCACAGAAAAACTGCTGGGGATCCTAGTGTCAGGTACACTTGGTAGTAAAAAATGTTTGGGGAAGCAGGATGCTTGAGGGTTTTGGCTTTAGAGACTCGTATGAGTTATGGCAGCTGAACCTATTTAAATAGATTTAATTTTTGAACTTGATGCTAACTTAGTTTTCCCCCATATAGAAGAAAAATGTGAAGAGCAAGGAGAAAGGAAGCTGAGAAGGTCCTGTCATGTGCCATATGCAAAATGAAAGCAGAAAGGTCACCTCATTTAAAATAAATAAAAATTGAACTGGGCTCATTCTGTTCTTGGTTATGAAACTAATTCATTCAAGTAACATAAGCGCAGAAATCGTATTCAAAACATAATTGTACACACACTTAAATTTACAGTGTATTGCCAATGGGAAGTGGCATGGTATCTGAGGGTGCTTTAATGACACGTTTGGACGTGTGATTAAAGACATTTGTGTGTTGGCACAAATAAATTTGTCTCTAGTGATAACACATTCAGTTTAAAATAATTTATTTAATATTTCTAGTGTTTATATTTAAAATAAAATATACTGTGTTGATCGTTCCATTAATAAAAGAAAGGGGCTAGTTCTTAACATTGTCAAGTGCAAGTGTCCTTTTACCAGGAAGGATATTTGTTTAGCTGCTTTTGTTGGTTACAAAGTTCAGTGTGCAATTTCAAAAGCAACTGTTTTTATTATTCCATGATGATTATAATCTGCTCATGATTTGGAATGCAATTGGTGTGTACATCATACTATGAATTAGTACAAAATACTAAATTGATAGGCATAGTCTGTATATGTAAAATTTGAAGACATGCAGTAATGCTAATTCCTGAAATGTGTGACTGTGTTATATATGCAGGTGTATTTTGAAGTGAGACATTGCAAAAATTGTAGGGTAACTGTATCTGAAATATGAAAATCCTGAGATGATTTGGGCAGTTCCCATTAACCATTTTTTGTATAGAAGTTGGGTGTTTCTTCATGGGAACATCCACTAGTAATGTTATAATGACAATACATAATTCCCATCCCTATGTTCTGTGTTTTGTGGCAAAACACAACCTTTTTAGCCATACGGCTTCCTTCCTTCATCCATGTTGTAAGGGACTATTACTGTTTAAAGTTATGTATTATGTTATGTATTATTGTTAATATATGAGCAATGCTATCATTTTATTTTGTGTAGCACCCGAAGCAAAACAAAATTGTTAGTTCATCATCCTTTTAGTAATGTCTACTGGCAAGCTAATGCAAAATTAATGACATGCAGTGTGTTATTTACTCAACTTGCAGCTTCTGTCAGAGGACGTCTATTTTTACATATTACATCATCCCTGCTGCAGAACTCGTATATCCATTGGGATTTACTGTTCTTCCATTCCCTTTGGAAGGGCTCACATTGATGTCATAACTGGATTTGTAATTGTGATTAGATTTGGAGATTCAAAGAGAAACATTGAAGCTATGCAGTATTTTCTGCAATTGAAGTGTCAGTAATATTACTGAGTTTCTTTTTTTTAGATATATTACTGACACTAGGTCCTGTTTACAGCTTGTAGAGTTGCCAATACTTTATGACCACACATATCTGAAACCGTGGTTAATAATAGCATAGATTTTCCAGAGTAGTGTGAGTTTTTTGCTGTTGCTACCTTGTGATATGCTCTTTTACGTTATATAAAAGATTGCTTTTCTGAGATGTGGGGTATAAAACTAAATGTGAGGTTTGTCATCAAAGCAGAAAGTTGTTCGTGCAGCAGAAGAATGAATTTTTCATAACTCTAAACTGATCGTTGCATAACGTAACTAAATACAAATACTGAATTTCCACCACTTAAACTTGATTAGAGCTGAGGAAGATTAAAAAACCAAACACGTACATGTATTCTTAAATATTTTTTAAATAGGATATCCTCATTAGCATAAGGTTGTTCATTCAGAAACAATGTTTGCATATAAAGTACGTATGGGGAAAAGGGATCTGCCTATGCATTATATTTGTAGAATGCCAATACAGATCCTTTCAACACTGGCATCTCTATACAGATGAGCATCATCAGTGATAGTCCGAATGTGGACATTTGCCCACCAAAGCACGGAAAGAAGCTGTCAGTTCATATTTTCCCAAGCATCTGAGCCACCGTTAACGTGAGCTGTGCTTGACGTAGTGACTTAAAGATAAAATGATTAGTATTTGGTGTCAGTCTTTCCACAAAAGGTTGTGTTTCTGAGTACTTTAATAGTGCTTCTGTATTTGATTTGAATCATTTAAAATTATCATTTTTCTGAATGAATTTCAAAGCTCTAAAAAATTAATAAAAAGTAGTAGTTTAAATATCCTGAGCAACTAAGGAAATATGTATAGAATTGAAACATGGGAAAGATGGAATGTTCCAAGAAGGCCAATAGCATCGTGGCTTATATCAGAAATAGTGTGGCCAGCAGGACTAGGGAAGCGATCGTCCCCCTGTACTCAGCACCGGTGAGGCCGCACCTCGAATACTGCGTTCAGTTTTGGGCCCCTCAGTACAAGAAAGACACTGAGGTGCTGGAGCGTGTCCAGAGAAGGGCAACAAAGCTGGTGAAAGGTCTGAAGCACAAGTCTTCTGAGGAGTGGCTGAGGGAACTGGGGTTGTTTAGCCTGGAGAAAAGGAGGCTGAGGGGAGGCCTTATTGCTCTCTATAACTACCTGAAAGGGGTTTGTAGCGAGGTGGGTGTTGGTCTCTTCTCCCAAGTACCAAGCAATGGGACAAGAGGAAATGGCCTCAAGTTGTGCCAGGGGAGGTTTAGATTAGATATTAGGAAAAATTTCTTCACCAAAAGGGCTGTCAAGCATTGGAACAGGCTGCCCAGGGAAGTGGTTGAGTCACCATCCCTTGGACGTATTTAAGACGTGTTGTAGACCTGGTGCTTAGGGACATGGTTTAGTGGTGGACTTGGCAGTGCTAGGTTAACAGTTGGACTTGATCTTAAAGGTCTTTTCCAACCTAGATGATTCTATGATTCTAAGTCCAGAAGTTGAGTTATTCTTTCACTTTCTATTTTGGATTTGCAAGTACTTCTTTATTCTTGGACAACTGGCATATGTTAGTTCCTCACTGGTCTTGCAGTTATCAATTGTGAAGAGGGGGGGAGGGGGAGGAAGCAAGACTGTTTCTCCATATTTTGAAATATTGATGTTACAGTCATGCCTAAAGGTTCCACCAAAGACTGGAACCTATACCAACACATTTAAACATGACCCTTCCATGACAAGCTCTGGTGCATGAGCATCAAATGAGTTTGAGATTAGGAAGGAGGAAATTGGAGGCAATGCAAGAATTTAGTAATAAACCAAGAACTGTAACCTGCAACTCCTGGCTTCTGGTCTGGTGTCATGATCTTAAACAGTAATTTGTGAAAGTAAATTAGAATGATGGTAGTAAATTAGAAGTAAATTGTGTATATTTAGTTTTAACAGCTTCGATTTTCATGTGTTTGAAGCTTTGTGCTACTTGTAACTTTTGCTATGTAGAAATAATGCTGTAATTCCTATTTGTGAATTATTTCAAAATATTTTTTTTTTAAAAAAAAGGTGCCCAAAATCCTTAAAACTAAATATTTCAGAGTCAGAGATTGAAAATATGCTTAAGGAGTAAAGGAGTTGACCAAGGGCTCAGGATAGATCTTTGAGGTTGTGTCTGTCCTGGTAGTTTAGTGGTGGTGGGTTTCTTGGGGTGAAAGGGAGGGAGGTGCTTTGGTTTTTTTAAAAGCTGTGTTTGTTTAAAGTGAAGGAAATAGTTGTTACAATGGTAATTGCACATTCAACATAGCTCTGTTTCTAAGCTTTTAATTGAAACTCAGTAGCCCAAGTTACAGATACCAGGCTTCTCTCAAAGTGCTGTCACAGCTGCTAATGAATATGCAGCAATGTTCATCACACTTTCCAGGTAGTCTTCATCTTAAAATTTAAGCAAAGATTTGTCTCGGCCAAAGGTGTGGGTTAGTAAAAAAGGTGGAATAATTTGCTTTATTTAAACATGAATAAATCTGAGATAAAGTCTTCTAATGTGTAAACCGTTTTTACTTTATTGGGTAGGTGCATATATTACAGTGCACTGGCTGGTCTTGCTAAGTGTAAATGCCGTCATCCATGCTTGTGTCTTCCAGTAGGTGATGGTTCAGTTCAGGGGAACTAACAAGTCCTTAGTAAAGCAAGGTAGTTACCTTGAATTTACCACAAGGTTTGTGTGTAAATTCTTTCCCTCTCCTTCACCACCCTGTTAACACGCTTATGTAGCCATACTCAGGTCACTGTGAAATGAAGTTGTTCTGAGATGTGAGGTTGGGCACCCTTGAGCACTTTTATAATTCCTGGTATTTACACATCTCTGATGGAAAGATTTTTTTTTTTTGGTAACGAAAAAAACTTTTGTTTTATGTAAGGTCTAGTCAAAATGTTAGTATTTTGTTGTATGAGTAATGGGTATGATGAGTAATGAGCCGGGCTTTAGTTTTGAGCGGTTAGCCTTAATTATCTTTGAATTTTCAGATAGTAAAGTTTTGACATGCGCCTGGAACAGCTGGCAGGTGCTACATGTATTGTTGATGTGGCTGGTGTAAAAACTACACAGATTGTGCTCTCTGTTTTGCGTTATTTGTATATGTGTGTGTGTGTGTATGCATGTGCAAAAATGTAAAATATTTTACCTTTTTTTCCTTTCACTTCACTAAATTATATTCTCTATATTACTCTTGAACGTTGTAATTTGGTGAGTATAAAGACCTGCAGCTAACTGGTTTTAAAGTCTGCAAATGATCCATAGCGCACAAAAGATCATCTTAAATGTAAGCACACTGACAGCTTTTCTGATAGTAATCTTGGAATACAAACCAGTGTAGAATCAAATTATTAGGGACACTCAATCTGGTAGGGGCACTTCTACCTAATTTTATTTAGCACTTCTACATCTAGGTAACTGATCTTGTAATTGCAAGGGAAAAATGTAGTGTTAAATTTGCAAAATGGGACATCCATCAGTTGACGGTAGTTGCCTCCCTGATTTATTTGATTGGGGAAGAGGAGAGGGAAAGGGCATTTCTTAGAATTTTGTATTAAGGTCTCTTTATTTGAAGGCTGTTATGTTGTGTTTTGACTTTTTTACTGTCTGAAAACAATTTGGGTCGTTTTGCTTGATAATGATTTTTAAAAGTAAGGGACAACTGAAGTTGCATGGGGTTTGTTACTGATAAAAGCAAAAGGTCTGGATAAATGATTTCTGTACAGTTGCTAGAGCCAGGGCACAAAGCTCTCGAGATATGTTAGCGCATGGTGCATTACACAAGGGAGGATATGCAGGGGCATGAGGAGAGAGTTCTCCAGAAAGAAAAATGATCTTATGCCGGTAAACTGTTTTTAGTGTTGATTTTAATTGGGAACCCCTGGAGTAGGCTCTTTGGAGAGTCTCCTTGGATAAGACTGGAGCTGGAGACAAAAACAAAAGTTATTTCCTTCCAACAGACAGCTGAAGTGAATGAAAATCCTCTGTAACAGCAACCAGCCCTTTTGAAGTTAAACTTCCTCAAAATACCAGAGATAAGTAGTTAGTTACCCCAAGAGATGTCCAAATAAACATTCAAGAAGATGGACAGAAAGGATTCAACAGCACATGTGGTAGTAAAAATTACACACAATTTCCACCATTATTTGGGGAATCTGGAAGCCTAATGGCAGACTGGAGGTTTTCCACCAGTCCCGTCTATGTCTGCACATTGAACATAGTGATGACAGTTTCAGATTCTCCCTTAAAAGCTTCTAAGTAACTTCAAGGAAAACTGTTAGAAAGCATATCGTATTCACTTAAAAATACTCCCCCTCCACTACTGCCAAAATCTCCCAATGAATAAACAAACAACAAAAACCAACAGAAAACCAGCTAGCATTTAGAGAAGATTGGAAAAATCTGGTTTTTACTTGTTCTTAGTCCATTAATATTTTATACTGAAACATTAAATAATTGTTCCCCTGCCTTGGGTGGTCTCAGATACATTCAGTTCTGTGCCAGAACAATCATCCTTGTGATTCAAACATGTCAGCGTATTTCAGGTAACAGGATTCAATGGGGCTGGTAAAGATCATAACAGTCTAGAATTTGGGCAGTTGATTGACCTCAGAAAAATCCCTGAGTTTTATTCTTACCTTTTAACAGTGCAGCAGTAGGATACACATGAAAGAGGTATGCAGTTATCCAGCTTCCATAAAGTTTTCCTGCACTATTGTACAGTGAAGAACATGAAATATTGGGGGTGCCTCACATAAGTGAAGAACTTGTGTCACTGGATTCCTGCTGTGAAATTGGTATGGACACAATGATACGTGGTTTTTTTGTGGGTTTTGATTTGGCTTGGTTTTGGTTTTCCTCCAAGATAGTAAGGCGATTTGTATCTCAGTAGTAAACGTCGTCCCCAGCAGGTATGGATGTCAAGGTATTGTTTAGATCTGGTGAAGAGGCCTTGCTAGTCCTATGTGCCTGATATCATCATTCTTGACCTTAAAAGAGTGTTTGCTTTTTTGCCTTCGTGCTTTTTTTCACGGTTTAAAAGCAAAAAGCACATTCTCATGTTTCTGATTTAATTAACACATTATCCTAAACTCTTGTCCTTACACCAAAGTGAGAAAATTTTATGAATGTTAGGAAAAACTTCATCCATCCTGACAGACTGCATTTTTTCCACTCCTGAAGTACTGAAACAGTTAAGGAAATTAAACTAATCTGTGACCATTCTGCCAACTGAAGTCATTAATATCTCGAATTTTAATGTCTGTTTTTTAACATTTAATAATGATCATATATACTTTTAAAGCCATGTTATATGCATTAAACTTTAGGCTTGTATAAGTAATAACCCTTTGCTTTATGTAAAAACCACAGGTAAATCAGTTAAACATCACATAAAGTGACTTCACAAACATACATACTAAATATGATTTTGATCTTGGAACTAAAATGTAATAAGTAAGACCTTATAAGTGCTGCAGGAACACAAAAGATATGTTGATCTTTAATTTTTATTTTTTTTTAAAAAAAAGCATTGTTAGATTTAAAGCATAAATATATATGGAGTCCAGAGAAAAGTTTGTGTGCTGTGTTACTGTGGTGAGCCTTTGCTCAAGTTGCTTTTGTAAACTAAATTAGATACTCTGGAAATGGGACATCTTGTCACATTTGGGATGAGTATCCCTCAGTTATAGGTTTCCTTCATGTCTGTTCTAACATAATTGTCGTATGTAAGAGAATTCGATGGCAAGTATTTTAAACGAATACTATAACTTGCTCCCATTTTAAGATGGATGGCATGCAAACAGAAAGTTTGCTGTACCAAAACCAGAGCTGTGCACAGAAGGTGACAAATGAGTCTGCCGTCAAAGGGAAGATTGGCAGTCTACGGCACATCTACCCAGCTGAGGCACCAGCCTGACTGCTCTGGGTTTGTCATTATTTTAAAGATCCAGATTATAGATTCATCTGCAGCAGCAGCTCAACAGAAGGGCATTTGTTCCAATAGTCTATAACATTAGTAAATGTGTTATCAAAACAGCACATATCGCTCCATTGTAACTGTTGCTTTGGTGTTGCTGATGGTGTGGTGAACATTGTTGTAATGATGTTAATGCCACAGCTTTACGAATAAAAAAAATTAATTTGGCAAATACTATTACTTTATCCGTGTGTTTTGGTCAAAGAGGTATTTTGGTCATAGAAACTCACCTTGGGGAACGTATTTGGTAATTTTCCTTTATTCAACAGAGTTTTATTTAGAGTTCTCAAATTGTTCAAAAATGTAAATAGGACAGGTGTGCCTGGACCACCCCATATCTGCGTTATGCTGATAAACAGGAACTTGCATGAAATTGGGTCATGGCGAGAGATTTAAATTACTGGCAGTAAATTTGCTTAAATACATTCAAATAAGACTTTCATATTGTATGGGACATTTACATGTATTGTAGCTTTTGGAGTGAATTATTGTTCTGGGTTTTTAGTGGTTTCAGTTGGTGTTTTTAAAACTGATGGGAGCATCAGATTGTTATTTAGCAATCTCTCTCATAAGGCTAGTGGGAGGGAGAGAGCATCAGCATTATAAAATTCAGAAGCATGCTCCTGGGAGCTTAACAGTTTTGTGTCCAATAGCCCTGAGCTTAAAATTAAGTTTTAAACCTCCATTTCTTTCCAAGTGAGGAGGGTGGGGGGAAGCAAATACACCTCTGCCTTATTTTCCTTAAAATTATGTACTCCATTCTTGCATCTTTCAATTTAGCTGTCTATATTCCACCTACACAACTGTGTAATATCTGTGTAATAGTCCCTTCACTGTGAATGTTTTTGGGACACACATAGTGATTGTGGGGGTTTTGCCTTATTCCTTGGTCCTTTTTTCTATTTCTTTGACTTCCCGCCTCCCCGCCCCAGCTTTCTAGCTACTGGAGTCATGAAGTGGCAGTAAATTTGGTGACCTTACAGTGTTCTGTTGTCTTTTGCCTATGTTTTTGAACATGAAGGAAACGATACTTTACATTGTGTTTAAAGGGAAGGGGAAAATGTGCTGATAACTTCTGTTTTTGAGGTACTTCAGGAAAAGAATGGTTTCTGTGTATATAATCCGTATAAAATTTTAAGTACTCCTGTAAATAGTTGTGAGTTAAGGTGACTGCTTGAAATTGAAGATTTGAGGTAACCTGTTGTTGCAGCAATTATCATTAACCTAAAAAGGTTTAATAGTCCAAGCATTGTTGACACTGCTTAGGAGAATAATATCTGTGTGAGATTACGTTCTAGAATGTAAAATAGTTGAGAGGCATTACAGTCAGATGGTACATGCTGCTGAGATCTCTGCCAATTTTTACCGTGAATTCATACTGTTTATGAATCCTGACTCCTGTGGGTAGTCCAAGGATGTCCTAATATTTGTAGTTACTTTTGAAAGGGTTTTTGAAATGTTCTTTTCTGTGACTCATAAAGAGATGCCAGGTTTCTTATAAATACAGTATTTTGAAAGCAGCTGGGGATAGCCCATCACGTCCAATTATTGCACGTCAGGTTTATTAACATCTCACTTTAATCACCTAAAAGTGTTTCCAAAAAATGTCTTGCTTTTTTCAAACTTTTAAGTCTAAGCAAGGAGTCCTTACATGGATTTTGAAATACATGTGAACACAAAGTTGCAGTTAGGTTTTGTATAAACTATTCATACTTGTTTATGATAGAAACTTTCCAGGACATATTGTTCTGGTGTCTTACGCTGATTGAAATTCCATTCGTTGTCCACTGAAACATATAATAATTCACTGAACTTCTGCTTTAATTATTTTTTTTTTAAATATAATTTATATGTAATTATTTTCTGAACTGATAATGGACAGTACATACGATTACACTGCACCACTGTACCTGGAAAGTGGGGGCAGTTGAGGAGGAAGGAATAGGGAAAAGCAGTCAACCATTTATGTTTTGAAATTGTTTTGACTCACAAATTGCCTGAGTGTGGTGTTTTCTTCACCTAATTACAAAAAATATCACTTTTCACATTTTGAATATAAAGAGGCTTTTTTCTGTTTTGGAAACCACCAAGTTTTCATCAGTCTGATGCATGTAAACATCAATTAGACTTTGTTAGGTTAATTTAAACTTTGCATTCATTTATGAAGTACTGACTTAATTTTCTAACAGGCAAGTAGAAGTGTATAGTAGTGACAAGCATAAGTAGTAAGGAAATGTTTCATGGCATCGTCATCTGGAAGTTTTGACTTTCACTACTGTTTTAATGATTTGATTGATGTTTTTATGTTACTCTTCAAGACTTATGCCACAGAAACCTAGGCTAGATTCTGGTTGGAAATACCAGCTGATGCAGAGTAAGATGCATGTTGATAGTTATGTATGTAATGGAGTTCTGAAAGTGGTGTGCTCCTTTCCTACACTGGGGAGACGTTTCTGTCTTGGCAGAACTGCATTTTTTGCTGACATGAGTGTAAAACACCACGTTCAAATTCTGCTCATGGTGTTAACCGCAAGGCCACCGAATCAGACTCAAGAGGATTTTAATTGCTTTGTCAACAAGTAATATTTTTTAATTTTGTACTAGAGAGGGTTTGTCTAAGCTTCCTAGAATGAATAACTTCCGCTATTTCTGGTGAACACTTCATCAGAAAATTGATTGCGCTTAGCATTAGACTGTTTTACAAGGCTTAAGCATAATTTAACATTTTAAAATTATCTGTTAGTTGCACTGGAACGTTACAAAGACTTTTAAAAATTGTCAACTAATTTTTGTAATTCAGTCGTTGAAAGAATAACGTATCTTTTAGCATATACTAGAAGACCAAGGGCACAAGTGTCATTAAACTCTCATAAATGTAAATATGTTCAATTTAAAATGTGGTGTGTATGAAATGGTGTCCTTAGAATAATTGTGCAAAAAATAGACCAGATATTTCAGGATCTTTTCTTGCTTTACTAGAACTCATTTCCAGTAATTTTTATAGCCGCATTTACTAGCAGTCATTGTCAGTACCACAAGAACTCACTGTGTAACAAACTAAACTCATTATCAGTGGACATATTATTTTGGTGGAAGGCAACTACATATTGTATGATGTAGTATTCTGTAGTATTCATTTTCTCCTGTGTGTTTATGCCTGTGTAACAACTGTTAAGTCTTTTTTCTGTTGTTCTTGTTCAAAAAAAAAAAAAAAAAAAAAAAAAAGATTTTGAAGTTACTTTAAGCACAGATGGTCTCTGATTTTAAAGAATGTGTTGTAAATGTGTTATAGAGAACTGTACTAAAGTTGAAGCCTAATGGAAGAGTGGCATGTTCCTGTTTGCCCTGGCTTGGTCTCCCCTGTGTCAAGTGGCGTGAATTCGTGGCACTTGAGATGTACGTCATATAGGACTGACAATTAGTTTATTGCTTGAGCACGTTCCCCATTGTGTTTCAGCTCCTCTGCAGTATGATGTTGCTAGTATAACACAAGAAGTGGTACAGTGTAAATGGGAGTGACTGGGGAAATGTCTGAGTTTAAGATATAATTACAGTCAGAGAGGAGAATTATAAAAGCCATATGTATGTCAATCTCTTCCAGATCTTGCATCCCCTTTTGGTTTTAGTGGAATTTGTGTATTCGGCGTGCATGGAGAAGCAGGAGCTATATTCAGAAAGACTTTAAATGACGTGTTAGAGGGTTTTGGACATTTACCTGCCACAGCCCCTGCATATCTGCGGCCTGCGTAGCAGCGAAGCTGCTGAAAATCTGAGAGCGCTCGTCAAGTGCACTGTTTATAAATACTTGATAACAATGTTTACAGCTCTGCAGCAGCACTCTTTTGGGTGGGGAAGAAAGGGAGGTGATGTCAAAGCCTCTGCTTTATCCTCATCTTCATGAAAAGTCGTGTTCAGCTCAGGATTTGGTGAGGTAAACGTGGGTCGTTATTCCCACCCTGACTCCAGTGATATTCTTAGGAGCCAGCAGCGAACGGATCCCTCCCCTCTGGGGCTGCCTTGATCTTCCGAGGCTGATACCAGACACAGGCAAGAGCTTGCTGTTTTATCTGCATTGTCCATCTCTACCTTAATGAGTGAAATGGTTAAGTATCCGAGGGGGCGAGCCTCAAGGAATGTGTCTTCCATTTGACTTAAATATTTCGGTGGATAAAGGCAGAGGGAGGGAGAGGAGAGAGAGAGAGAGAGAGAAATCCACTTACATCACTCGAACTGCATTGAGTGTGTGCCTGTGTGCAGGTTAAGAGACAGACTACAGTGTCTTTGCTTTCTGCAGGAAGCAGCAATGCCGTTTGTATCCTAAGAGGAATTTTTTATTTAGAAAAGGAAGCATTCTTTCTACCCAGGAAATGGCTTTCCTTGTGCGTTGCTATGCCAACTGCCTGCAGCCATGGTCTTCCAAAGTAAGCACAATAACGTAATTATATTGGCGTATTGCATTCAGACTCATGATTCTCTGGGTTTTTGTGTGTGTGTAACTGTGTTGTATTTTTGTTGCTGACTCCTTGGGCAGTAGATGTGCTTGTCTTGATTGCGAGGAACAGGCATCATAAAATTAAATGTCCATCGATGTCATGCTGCTAAGATTAATTGTGCAAACTTGGTTAGCTGAGTGGAACAGAGATCACTGGTCACTACTCTGTCAGCATCATTAGCAGCCAGGGGAGGAGGTCCCTATTCGTGTGCTCTGCCCTGATTTTGGGGGAGTGGAGGGTAGTGGTGGCAGGGGGGAGGCTGCGTGTGTGAGTGTGTGTGGTGGCAAATGAAATAGGAGTATTAACAATGCTTGGCTGAATGCTGGAGGCTGGTTCCCTGCACCCTGACTAATATAATACTGTATTAAGCCGTTTTGAGGGAGTCTCTGTGCAGTCAGCCATTTTAGCTTTTTTCCTCCTTTTTCTTTTCTTCCCATTCCTCAGGCTCAGGGAATGGTTTTGTTCCCTTGGATGAATGCTGGATATGTAGGGTTTCATCAGGCTCTGTATGTCCTGACACGCTTAGACTTTCAGTGTTACAAAAATGGAGACTAACGCTGTCGTTTGGATTGCTGCTCTGCACTACAAGTGCGAGGGGGGTTTTGAGCTTACCAGTAGTGACACTTTTAGCTCCAGCTTGGTTTCCCCCCCTCCTCCTCTTTAGTTTAATGCTGTAGAGGGTGACTTGCCATCCATAAGAAATTGGTACATGATGTGTAAATTCAGTTCAGCTTATGTTTCTTCATTATGAAACCACTTGCAATCCCAGCTAACCATGGAGTTATGGGCCAGCAGGAGAAACACTCAGTAAGTATTGCAAATTCTGTTTGTTCTATGAATAACCTGTCACGGGCAAACTGCATGGAGATTGAAACTGCTTGTCGTCCTGCTCACGGGCTTTCCTGCTTGTGAATTTAATAGTGGGTTTCGAGGGAAAGCTGTACCTGGGGTGGCATTAGAGTCAGTGGCTGTATTTGGATTGTTTTTAGCATAGAAAAGGCAACTCTGTAGGTTCTTTTTGAATGTTAAGAATTTACTGAAAAAATGCTGACATACTTTCATTGGGCAAGAAGCTATGAGCATTCAGTTAAAACCGTTATGCATTTGTTAAAACTTTAAAGAAATATTTAAGCTGTATAACAAGTGATATAATCGTAGGTGGTGATAAGAATAGATTTAGTCTGTCTAGTGTATGGTAGTAGTGTGCTGTTGCCTTGTGGCATGGCGTTTAACATCTGTGATACACTTATGCTGAAAATGCAGAAACTGTTAGTAAAACATGGAATGAACAAAAGGCGTAAGTACGGATGCTTTCTAATTGATCCCATGAGTCAGCTACACCTTTGTCATGCTTTAATCCCATAGGCTGCCTGTGTTTATTGTTTGGGAAAATTGCATTCATAAGCAGAAGAGCAAACATTATTTAACAAGGCCTCAGGTGTCAGGAATTAGAAATTTAGGTTTTACATGACAAAAAGATTCGAGAAGTATAGATTCTTACTGCTCAGCTAACGCGTTTAAGTCTTCATGCTAGATTTTATATGGTTCAATATAATTTTCAATCTTACAGTTTGTTTCTTGAAAAGCTATTCATATATATGTGTTCTGTGCACAGTGTGTGTTAGAATTTGCATGGGAATGTGTACAGTATGTTCAGCATATACAGCTAAGAATCGTAAATATTGGGAAGATGCAGTAGCAGGAACTTTTTAAAGGAGGAACATTTTCTTCAGGGATTCATTTTTTGATTGTGTAGAAATACAGAAACTAATCTAGAAACATTTCAGAATGTGACTAGTGGATTTTTCTTATGCATGTAGCAGACATATCACAGTTTCTTGTTGTAGACTGTTTTGTTCCTTTCCCTACTTCTTAATTGCATTCTAAGTATAAAGGAGTTCATGTTACCAAATCATTTGGTGTTCATGAAATATTTAGAACTTAATCTAAAAAAAAATGTTCCTTTCCTCCTGAAACTGAAGTACTGAAGAAGCTGAAATAGAATAGGATACCTTGAATTTGCAAATAGGAAAAAAATGAGAAAGCTGCACATGTATTGTTTTTTCCTCCTCTTTCTACTCTCCAAAGAACGTTGATGAAAAGTTCTAGGTTGATTCTGGTAACATAGCAAGTCTAAGTAATATAAAATAATTGCTTATAGATAAAGGAAAAAAATAACCTGGCATTTTAGAGACCTTACAAGCTCTGTCATATTTTAGTTGTATTACTTTGAGTTAATTAAATCACAGAGTTAAATTTTACTCTCTGGATCAAAATGAAGGAATAATAAAAGGGAAAAGCTTGAGGTATTGCTTTACAAGAAAATTAGTTTACCTTAAGAAATGTCCACATATATGTAAGAGAAAGAAATCATTCTTTGACATAGGGCTGGCATGCAATTGCAGATCTTGCATGAACAAAAGCCATAGTTTAGAGTTTATATAGAAGTTTAAAATGAAACTGTTAGGACACAATGTAGCTCAGCAAAAAACACCACTTTGGCAATGAAACCTCCATGCTTGTTCTCCAGGTAGAGGTTATTTGCTTGGAAAATGGGACTGAAAGATGTGAATTCTTGGTAGAGAGGGAAGGAAAGCTTGGAGTTTCGAGGTATACAAACTTTGTCTTGCTTTGCCTGAAAGGAAAACTTATTGAATTAATAATTTTTGGTGATGAGTTATTTTCATGCTAGTATGTTCCCAGAATCCTAAATCTCTTATTGATATCTGACTTGATTTTATTTCAAGGACAGAGCCTTAATTGCTTCTGTGACATTCCTGCCTAGAGTCTCACAGCTTGATTTGCTGAGACAATCTGGAATTGAATGCAAAAATCTCCTGTGCAAGGTTTCACAAAATTCTGTGAATTAATTTTAGCTAATGCTGTTACATGTAAATTTCACACTAGTTTAGTTAGGGAATGAGGGATATGGGTTAAATCTACTGTTCTATGAAAATGGTTTGCAAACTGATTGTTATGTTCATTGTGGTGAGAATGGAGGGAGGAAAAGTGGAAAAATTGTGTTGCGTTTCCTAGATTACTTATCATAAGAAATAAAGCCAGCAGCATCAATCAATTGTAGTGGTCCTACATGCCTCATATTTCACAAATTGGAAGAGTTTGAAGCAGTGCTACAGACACCTATCTGAAGGCGTTGATCCTTGGTACACAACTGAAGGTGATGTTCCTTGATACAGAGCTGTTGTCATCTGCTGAACAGGGAGTAAAAGTAAGCTCTGAGTGAAAGATGGCACAGAAATGAAAGCTGGATTATTGAAAAAAGCATTCTGCTTAGTTCTTGTGTTTAAAGTGGTTAACCAGATTTCACGTAGTTCAGTAGGTTCGTTCTATTTGCCCGTACCCTCTCTGGTTTTAAGAGTCCTCTCAACTAGCTTAGTAGCGCTTTCGTTATAATTTTCCTAATTTTAAATGTTAGGAAGATGAGTGATGTTTCCAAAAATGGTCATTTTGTGGATGTTGAAACATGTCTTGAAAAGTTACACACATTGCATTGTATACCTGCTTTATTATGTGAAAAAATCACATGAAGGTCTAGCATATGAAGGTTCCCATGGTAGACTTGAGCCTTCTAAAACGTTATCTTTCTATCTCATTTCTCCTTTTCCCTTGTATGTGTTGTTTGTAGGAACTTTATTTATTTAAAAAAAATGAAAAAATTGACAGGTATAATGGCTTTTAAAAATGTGACTTGAGGTGCATAGTTCCTTCATGACTGTGTAATGACTAACAACTCATGAATTGCAGGGTACATTGGAGTGACTTATGCACAACCTGTAAGAAAGGATATGTTACATTTTTACTTTGGGTATTATTGAAGTAAAGTCTGCTAATAAAGGATGTGTTTCACTGCCAGCCCAGTGACTCTCCTTTAGTGATCATGTAGGTACTGTGGTCTTTTGATGTGCTTGCCCTGTCTTGAATTACTGAAAAATATTGAAAGCAGTAAGTCACATCTTTGGCCATATTTTAGTTCACAGAAATTTGTGGCCCTGTGCCAGGGCCCCCCTCACTCCCAGGAGTGAGAATGAAATGAGTGGTATTTTGAGGAAGAGTCCTGAGTGGTAATTGTTCAAATATGGCTTAGTTTGGTGTGTAGTAAGTGTGTTGGTTGGCGTGCTTTCCTAAGAAAACTAAAACTGTACAGAATAAGCATAATTTTCTGGAAGAGATCATCAGTGTTGTTTTATAACTCAATAAATGTAATCTGGGATAGTTATTTGTCCTTTGAGTGAGCATGATGCAGCTCTAATAAAGCATGGGAAAGAGAGGTGTGATGATGTGATCAGTGGCTACGCTTGGTAAGCTGAACAATCTGAGGTGACATCATACCTGGGTATTTCTATATATCTCTCTAGAAAAAAATAGATGTACGAAAAAGAACTCCAACTAGGTAGTAACCTATTAGCTACTGTAGCTGCTGATGGTTGTGATTTTGTTCATCTTAATTACTTTGCACTGGGACTTGGTACAGATTTTTTCTGTTGTTGTTAGGCACCTTTATTTTTATCACTTACTGAAACCAGATTTCTGGTTTGGCCACTTCTGGTTATTCCTTTCCCTTGAAGTTGTATATTTTGAAAAAAATATCCTTTCTGAAGACCAATAAAGGAGTTGTGGATTTTTCATGTGGTTAGGAGTAGTGTTTCACCTCTTCATAGATGCATTATGATACAGTCTTTAATTACATAACCATATATCTTCCACAAGATTCATGGCAAGGTGGATAGCTCTGGTTTAATGAGCAGCTGTTTGATATTTTGGGATAGCTTCATTGCTCAAATGGCCAGGTCATGTTTATGGCGTACTATTCAAGTCCTACTCAGAAGATGAAAGCATTATTTTTTTTTTTTCTTCTGTGGCTTTTGAAGGTGTCTAACTACAGTGTTCATGTGATTCATTAAAGTAGTGGAGGGTGGGGGCATTATCTTCATTTTTCAGGTAGCTCTGCTGAAGCAAATCTTTGGCAAAAAGTAAGGACAGAATTTTGAGAACTTAAGATGCTTATTCCTCAGCCTAGCTAGGCCTGAGTAAGTGCTCAAAGTATGGGTTATGTTGTTTGGATTTTCTGCATATTGGCCCAGTTCAGGCACCCAGGGCCTAATGATCATCTGAAAGGTTGATTTTAAGTGACTTGCCTGGTATCCTACCAGAGATCTGTGGTAGAGTCTGGCTAAATTCCTGTTCTCCAGGGCAACATTTAACTGCAGATTTTTACAAAAGCTTATAAATGGTGAAATTTGGGTCATTTCATAGGAATGACAGTGAATGCATTAGTGACCTGTAGAGATGGCAATGAAAGCATCCTTGGCGCATAGGAGATGTCCTGCCATTTTTCTGTTACTGTTTCAAGGCCTGGGGATTGCACAACATGTTTAAGGCGGGGGGGGGAGGAGATGGGGGGGACGAACCCCACACCAAAAAAGCCACTATCTGTATGTATATTGTGCGTGTGTGCACAAAACTGCTTTCTCTACCTTCCTAAGTGGCTGAAATTTTTTCAGGTCAACATGGGTAGGGCATTTGTTTAGCAAGTTTATGAAGTAGGAAGAGTTCAGGCCTCACGATGAGAATTGGGAAACTAACATAATCAATATTACTGGTTCTGGTTTACGTTCCAAAGTGGTCAAATCTAGTGGTGGTGTTGGAGTGCTTGCAAAGTGATATTTATGATGGTGTACACTGAAATGTGTCATTTGTAATCACAATACAGATGTGAACCTGAAAAGGCAAGTCAGCTTCTTCCAAAATGCTATTTTGAGACCAACAGACTAATACTATTTATCAGTACTGAGTTGTAGGCACTCCTGCCTGATCTTCAGGCATGCTGAAATTGAGAGCTGCTGATACCCAACAATTAAAAAAAAAAAAAAAACCAAGCAACTAAAAAGCCAAATGTCAAAAGAAACAAAAAATCCTAAATCCCTTAAGGTACTGTTGATTTGCTCCTGATTCTACAAGTTAATAAAGACATGAGAATAATAGAAGCTCTAAAAAGCAGAAGATAATGGATTGTGTTGTGCTAAGTAGCATAGGATAAAAATATCAGGGAATTAGCAATATGCATGTAGGGTGAAGTGCATTTTAACTAGAAGCAAGCACAGTCAACTAAGGAAATCCTGTGCCTCAGTATCTGAAGCTGATTCTTCCACCTGCAAAATATTTGCACTCCCATGCAGAATACTGGCTCAAGAGTTCTAAACAGTGGTACTTATGCTTGTACTTAAACAATTTCCAAGTGATGTAAACCTAACAGTTTAGTAAATGGACCTGTAAAAATATTCCAGCAAGATGAAGTAAATTAGATTTTTGGAAATTTCGTTTTTAATTATCTGAGGCAAGGAATCTCAGATAGTGATATGCAAAGAAATATATAGCTTATAAAAGGATTAGAAACTGCTGTCAGTTGTGTTGCTTGTTTTGCACTTGTGATTGCTGCCGCTGCTGATGGTACTACTCCAGTATGCAAAAGTGAGGGGAAGTGTCTCATGTGCTATATCTGCTGGTGAGATGACCTGAAGGTCATCTGCAAAATACTTCTGTACTTGATAGCTTTACAGGTTGTGTGCAAAATCAATGAAATATCAAAAGATAACTGCACATGATTTAACAATACAAGCATTAGGAACCATGATTTCTAATTTCTAAACTAGAATTGGATAAACATTTAAACTGTGTTGAGACCATCAGCTCTCTGGGATAATGAATGATGTTGATGTTGGAAACTCTTCAGTATAATTTTTTTTAAGCTTATTTA
>WAAD01025568.1:0-41280 GCA_013389945.1 Fregata magnificens | reverse complement strand
TTATATATTCAGTTATTTTTCCCTTATATTTTTGAAATAATAAACCTAAGTCTAAATATTCTGACACACAGCTCTCACACCACACCTCTGGGCACTGCATAAACATTTTTCAATAACAAATTCCTTGAATGTCTGTCACCCTAAAGGTTGTTGTGCTTCCAAGAATCTGTAGAATGATCTACCACTAAATTGCAAAGGCTTCATTGTAAATAGAGTCATAAATTATGAAGTTATGGAAAGACATATTTCTTGTCAAGGGAGTTGCCAAATTTCTTTGGCAAGGAAGGAGGTAGTACGCAGGAAGTAACTGAGACTCTGCACTAAAGGTGGGTGTCACTCTGAGCTCCCATAAGATTGAGATAAGGTTTTTTTTTTCTCTGCCTTATGTAGACACAAGATCAGAGCAAAGAGTAGAAAGATCTCTTATGCTGCTGCCTATAATCTTAGGAAGGAAGAAAACAAAAAACAGGTTTTAACAGTTACAGTATGGGATTGACACTCTTGCAGAGACCCTAAATGTCTTTCTCTTTTTGCCTCATTTTCAGTGGTTAGGATCTGTTTCTTAATTTTATACAAATAAAGCCCCAAAAGAGAATAAGAAAGTTCGTAAACAAAGTGGAACAGCTCAGTAAGGGAGACCGAGAAATATGAACAGGGTATGATACTAATGATTATAAGGACTTACCTGGTATGTTGGATCAAGTCCATCTCTAATAAGTTGTTAAATAATTATACAAAAATGAAACAGCTGTCATGAAAGAAACTGTAACAACTCATCTGCAGAACACCTGATCATCTAACAGGACAGTCATTAGGGTGGGTGAGGCTTATTTTCAAGTCGGTAATCCAGTTCAGGGAGAATTTAGGTCACTTGTGTTTTAGGAGACAACTGCCACCATTAGGCTATTAGTTATTCGGTGCCTTAAGTTGTGGGATGTTCTCTCTCATTTTGACTTGGAAATTCCATTATGGAGGTAAAATCCTAGTCAGCAGAGCTGACATATTCTTGCAAACATACCAAATAGTGGCTCCAAGCAAGCAACATTTACAGTACCCCAAAAAAATGCCTTACAGAAAATACTTGATTGCTTCTCATGGAGGCTGTTATCCTCCTTTTCTCTCATTGTCTTGGCTATTCTTTGGAAGAAAGTGACTCTGTGAATTTTGTTAGAACCCATGTTTTCCACTCTGATTTAAATAAATTATAACAATGATGAGGCTATTCTCCTTCCCTCAAATCAAACTGTAGTATGGTTAGTAAAGGAGAAGCAGCTTGTTCCTTCTACTCTCTGTGCCCCAACAAAAGTTTGGGACTCTTCTAACATGAAAATTTCCCCAGCTTTCTAAGATAATGAAATAAGTCATAAAGCCAGAGGAAAATGTTGTGACGGAAAGAGAGAATGAAAATATTATCCATTCTGAGGAAAAAAGTGATCACTCAAGGCAACACAGCCAGGATTGCTGGTGCTCAGAGAGAAAGAAAAGTTAACTGCAACAAAATAGCTGGGGCTAGAAAATAGAAATAACTCATAGAACCAGAGAAGAGCAAGGGGCCTGTGAAAGTCATTCAAAGGTGAGAAATAACAACATGAGGATGAACCAAAGCCTACCTCTCTAGAGCAGTCAATACTTCTATCACTAAAGGTAATAATAAAAAATGTTAAGTAGGTCAATACCATAGTTCCATAAATCAACTTCCCTTCTAACTTTCCTATGCCAAACCCACTCATCATCACCACAGTGCTTTCTCCCTAGTCATAATACATTACCTAACAGTTACATAATCACAGAAGTGCTGTCTCAGCCCACAGACCTGGTAAAACCTTGCTGAGGACACCTAAATCATATGTTACCTTCCCCAGAATGTGCCTCTGCATCCCAAAGTCATTGAATGTGTTATCAAAGAGGCTCAGGCTGCAATTCCATTTCATTTTTTTGTATTGATGGAGTTCCAGCTCAGACACGGATATGTCATTCAACTAGGCAGCATATTATTAGAAAACGTAATTTTCTCTTCTGTCCCCCCCATTTTACAGGCAAATCCCTCAACCCTTCCAAGAAACAAGCAAACAAACAAACAGACAAAGACAAATCAGACAGAGAACCCTGAACAGCCAACAATTTTAGCTGCATAAGGCAGGATCTTATTGATTTCCACAAATATTACAGCAGGGTGTTTTGGTAGTTCAGATCAACAGAATCTTTTTTGTCAGTGTAGATTCATAAATTCATACTAAATTTCCTAAAATGTATGACTGCTGAACATAATCTTAGCAGCTGTTTAACATTTGTCTGTTTCTAAAGACTGTATTTCTGACAGTCTTCATGTTGAGCTTCAGGGCTAATTTTGCATTAGACCTCCTTTTCACTAAATAAACCCACTGGTTCAGATGGTTAGGTTCAGCATCCATATTTGGTATCCTTGGAAAGACCTGCTGTCATGGAGAGAAACAACGTTGCCTCCTCCTCTTTCCACAGATCAACAGAAATTCTAAATGAAAAACAATAACTAAGATTCTTCCATACGTGCTTGCTATTTTATTTGGTTTGAGCGAAAAGTAGAAGAATTGAATTTTCTTTATGTGCTAATTATGTGTTGCTTTTAGTTTGTTCACTTCACCAGACAAACGCAGATTATGCAGCTATGTCTGTCAAGAAGCTGAGGGCAGGTAAACCTTCTTTCTCAATCTCATTTTTCCAAGGCAGGAATTTTTTTTTTTCATCCTTCTAGTAACCCACACAGAACAGCGTGAATGTCTGTAAATTAGTAGACTTTTTCTTTCTTGTTCAGATATATTAAAATGAAATCTGTTATAAATTATTTTGGAGTTGCTTATATTTAATTTGTCTTACAAATTGAATTTGCTTTTTACTTTGTAGCAAATGCACGCTAACTTTCTCCTATCTTTATGTTGTAGCTGTTGTATACAGCCCTCATAACTTTCCTCTTTTGAGCAACCTTATAGTTTTCTAAAAATAATTTCCCTGCAGTTAACAATATTTCACTGAGACTTTCCCTCTGATCTTGAAGCATGTACATTTTAAAATAAAAGAATAAATATGATAATAATATAGGATAATATAAGAAAAAATAAATATGCAATTTACCTCATACTTCCTGTGTGATATACCACCCAGTAATTTTTCCACTGCATAGAAATAAGCCCATAACTATTAAGTCTGGTTTTCCTCCTAAGGTAAATCAGAATGCTCCATATTTAGGAGGACGGGAATGATTCTATTTTTTCCCTATAAGCCTTCTCTCCAATTCCCGAATCAACATGACATATATATTAGGGCTTTACCAGAAGCCAAAAGGGAAGGGGGGTGTGTGTGTGTGTGTGTGCGTATTTGTGTGCAGCTGGTGAGTAATGATTAACGATGATCATGATGATTACAGTCCTTGGTATTTTGGGGATTCTCACCTCCCTCTCAGATCTAGAATAGATAGTACACAGCTGCACACTGCAATTTAGATGTCTTCTGCCTGCAGTTCTGTGATCTGATTATCAAAGGCAGTTCTCTCTAAGTCCTGCAGACTTTTGTGTGAAATCTAGGTGCTCAGAAAATATGTGTCAGGTTTCTCTTTCTATGTTTTTCCCACACTGGACATTTACACTACTATTTGTTTATAATTATGAATTATTCTAGATTATCACTTGATTAGACAAATTATATAGGGCAAGGTTGAATAGATCTGCTAAAATTATCTGCAATAAGAAGCTGTTACAGATAGGCAAAAGAGCTCTGAGTGCTGCGATGGCTGAAAATATCAGGTGGAAAAAGTGAGTTCAGACTCCTTCAAGTAAATGATACAATGAAACCTACCTCAGTAGATTAAAAATGGAGGCAACTTCCTTCTCTACAGCAATTTTGAGTTATTACCTAAATAGAACATTCTGTAAAAACTCTTTATTGAGTTCAATTATTTACCAGGTGTCACGTGAAAATAGTTCCAGGATAACAGAAGAGAAGAGAAATAACTTTTTTTCCCCCCCAAATTTCTTGTTACTGAAAATTCATTCAGTAGACCTGAGTTTCAGAGATCTGACAGCTCAGTGTCTGCCATACCTTGTATTAGGCAAAACAATGGTCATCTGAGGACAGACTGCTCTCCACTAAAATCAATCCTGCAGAAATGGGTTGAAGTAACCGACTCATCTACAGTCTCTCTTCTCCAGTAGTTGAAAGTGTTTTAGTCTTCCTCTATATGAAAAGACCATGCGCACACATATATAGAAACAAAAGGCAAAGTAAGGTTTTTGAGTCTTTTTAACACTTCAGTTATAAGGATAATGACATTGTCTTTCTTCTGATACCTGGGGTTTTTTTCTGCCATCAATTTATTTCAGCAGTAGCAGATATAAGTAAATTTGCAAGCTGACTTTCCAACAGATGAGATTTGGCAATATGTTGTCTGGGTATTTTCCACACAAAATGTATTTTGTATATACTTGCTCTGTGGCTCTGGAACAGCACACAGGTAATACTGCCTTCCGGAAAGCTTCCCCACACTCAGCAAAGCCCAGAAGCCCAGGTCTCAGAAGCCACTAGACCCCAAAGACTGCGACCCGCTACTGGTGAGAACAGAGGGCAGATTCTGCTATCTGCCTTAGCTCCCCTCCAATGGCAGAGGGAAAAGCCCTAGTATTTAGAACTTTACTGATTAAAACCTAACAAATAGTAAACTTCCTTACCAGTCTGTAGCAGCAGCTCCAGAAGATCAGCACCATCATCTTCTCTAAGAGCTTGGTGTAAGAATGAAATCCCTCAGGGGAGGTGTTCATTAACTGTCTGCACATCATTATCTTGATTCAGCAAAGTCTGTCACTGTTTACTGCAAGGAACATTGCTTATGCTTGTAGGTAACTGTAGTGTGCCTGGTAGTACAACTGATAAATCTGCTGTTTCACCACTAATATTGATGTGATGAAAGATAAATCACTTTGAATACTTTTAAATACTCCAGCTTACTTTACAATAAAATGAAATAATAGAAAGGCTTTAATATCAAGAGCATTATTTTTCCTCCTGCATCAGTCACATCTCCCTATTTCTTTGGAAAAAACTAAATTAATTTTAAAAATTAGTATACTTCAGTGTTACACAGTTTTGGGGATTCCTATCAACATTAATGTAACATATCAAAATAAATAAAAATGTGGACCTTTAATCCACATTTCTTCAAAATTTCTATAGGACATCATAGAAGTGTTGTACAGTATATAAATTTCCGTCACATTTTTTTTTATATGTAAGACCCAATTTGCCATATAGGTTACAAGATTTCAAGGGATCACAGACCCTTGGATATAGTACTTGATAACCCTTTCTTAGGCTTCTGTAGTTGCCACATGTTGTACCTTCAGACTTTGAAAGAAATGTTTCACTTTGCCAACAGACTGAGCTGGCTGGTTGGATCAACAGAAATAGAGTGTCCTGTAATAGCTTAAATGAAATATAGTTTGCTCATTCATTCGTAGAGACAAAAGTCCCAGAGAAAGAAGGATGATTAATTTTTGGAAGATTAAAAATTAATTAAATTGATGCTTTTATTGTTATATGTGAACATGTTCTTTGACTAAAATGGAAAATAATGAGAGAACAATATATAATTTTCAAGAAGGAAGTCATAAGAATAAAAGCCTGCATTTCTAGCAAGCTATGTTAAACAGAAAGATTAAGAGCCTATGGGCTATGGGAACACAGGTGAAATGGATAGGTAAAGTACCAGTACACAGAGAGAAAAAACAGGCTTCACGTTTCCTTATAGCTATTATTTCACCTTACATAGTAAGAGAAAAGATTGTTATTCATAAACATTGGAGCTTGCCTTGGAGTGATTATAACTTTTAAATACAATTTGCAGCTTTCCTTCTTTCTTTTATCTGTAAAACTGGTAATAACCTTAAGAATTTATTTGTGCTTTTAGGCATTTATATTATTTCAAGTCATATCCCTTCCACCTAGTGTATCTTGTGGGAATGTTGAGTGTTACAGCTGTACACTACTGTGAAATAAGATGACACATTTACTCATCTACAGAAGGAAAGTATCTCTACTCTGAACAGATGAAACTTAGAATTGCAGAATATACATCCACAATAAAAAGAAAAAAAATGATGTTATCTGCACATCCGTGGAAAGCAATAAATCCTTCAGAGATGCTCTAGGTGCTGTAGGAATTCTAAGGATAATAGTTCCCTTAGAAACAGTACTGGAGATATGGCAAATGCAACTAACAAAGTAATAAATGGGAAACAAAAATTTAAAAAAAAAAAAAGAAAAAGATGATAGAGTTTTAGCCTAATATTTACAGATAAAAACCAACAAAGGTAAAGCCAGAAGATCTTATTCCCTCCAGAGTGTCTTCAGTGTGATATGTGTTCTGAGTAACAATCAATTATTAAAGGCAGAAGCTATGAATAAATTTCCTGTTATGAACATATGGGACTGACTTACCAGTCTATTGTATCAGTTTTTCTCTGTTATAATTCCACCCCTTTCAGTGGAGTCACATTGATGTACAAGTGGTATATCACAGTAGTATATCACTAAGCCTAGCCATTCTCCTAAATTAGAGCATGGTGAATTATTTCTCTCTCCCCAAAACAGACTAAATTTTGAATGTCCATTTATTATTTTATCTTGTTTGATCAACTACTTGCATAGATAGGAACAAGGTGGAGGTGTGGAAATCTGAGCCGGGTGGGTATTATTATCTTTTATCAATTCCAATCTGCCTTTACAGGATCACACACTAGATGAGGTTGGAAGGGACCTCTAGAGGTCGTCTGGTTCAAATCCCCCTGCTCAAGCGGGTTCATCTACAGCCAGTTGTCCAGGACTATGTCCAGACAGCATTTGAATGTCTCCAAGAATGGGGGCTTCCCAACCTCTCTGGACAGGCTGTTCTAGGTCACACTGAAAGATGTTACAAATATCACACTGAACATGTGGGCAACCTGTACCTTTTGGTTTCTCTGATGTTTCTGATTGAGTTTTGGTGGTAAGAAGACAATAGGTTGAAAAAAATGATATCAAAGTGACCAGTAAGAAGTTTAATTCACCTGAAATTCACTATTTGCAACTCATTAGTCATAAACGTCCTCAATTTTAATTTTCTAGTGAGAAAGCACAGATAAAACAGGTAGATAAAGGTCCTATTGAATCAGAATCTTTCCATTTCCATTCTATCAAAGTGACCCAAATCAGATATTCCATGATTTAGTTTTCCCAAACTGAAAGGATTCTGGTAGCAGTCAGAATAGTGCATAAGATGATGTAAAATAAAAAATAACCCTCTTTTTTTTCCAAACAATCAACCCTTTGCTTTACTTTTGCAGTTCCAAAAAGACAGCTAATCAGATATCATTGCTGTGAAAGCAAAAGAAGAGGATTTCTACTGAAAATTTGAAAATTAATTGTGATTTCTGTAAGAATTATCATTCCTTAATATTTCAAAACATATCTCATCATTTTAAAATGTTCAAAAACATATTCTTTTGTTATTTCATTCCCATTTGTCTCCTTTACCTTTTTTCCCTCTTTCTTTTGTTTCTTTTTGTGAAGAGAGTAGCATCTGAGCAAAGACAAGGTCCTGAAAATAACAAAATCTTTTCACTTTTCTTCAGTGGAGAACACAGTTTAAAGGTTAAGAAAATGCTATAATTATGCAAAAGACCTAATTTTAGATTTTATTTTCCATTTAAAAGATCATCTAATCTCTTCAAAAGGAACCCAGGTAACCCATCAGGAAAATCTAATCAAACTATGCTGATTTCTGTGGTCGGGGCGCTAACTGAAACTGTGTAGTGGCTGTTTCTAACTCCTTACTTGCTTGACTGGTCTTAAGTTTGGCATAAATCTGGATCAAGATTTACACTTACAAGAAGCCATTGTTGGGCTCCTGAAAAATAAATTCTCCCAGTTACAAAGTTAGATGGCCTATTTATGCATTAAGGTAGCTGGCACTGAGCAGTTTCGGTAGCCTGTATTATTTGGGACAAAGTGACTCTTGGTTTGTGAGGCTCCTGAATGTGCGGGAAGGGGCAGGACACCTTCTCTTCTGCACATGGACTGCTAGATATATTTTATAGGATGGTTATCAGGTTTCAGATTCCCAGACAACAATGATCCTTGTTATTACACTGTCGATGGTAGTATGTATTAAGAATATCTTTCTTTAGACCAGGCTGGGGACTCTTCACATCTTTGGAGCTAGACTATTGCTGAATTTAGCAAGAAGTGTGAGCCAGCAGCAGATGCCTTTCTACAGAAGGATCTTATCACCGTTGGGAAGGATGGGAGCTCAGTTCACCCTTCCTTCTCACTTCTGAGCTTTATGGAGGCTGAGGAATCCCCCTGTTCATGGGACATGGGTGTCCCAGCTCTGACACTGCCCAGAGTTTTGCCTCCTAGTAACTTACCATATTATCCCTAAGCTCAGGACGTACTGGTGGCTCTAGCTATCAATTAGCTTCTGCCTTTCACAAAGGTAAAAAACTTTCTTTTCTGGGTAGGAGAATTATCGTGCTTATTCTGGGCTGAATGGGTGCCAGTGAGCCTCCTGTCAGGGTGCAGTGGGTGGGGGCTGTCCAATGAGGCTAGGAAGGGGATCAGCAGAGCCATGGGACAGGGTGGTGCAAGGACCTCACCCCATGGGCCCTGAGGTGACCAGAAGAGACAGGCCAGTGCCGAGAGGCTGTAGTTACCCTGCAACTCTGTCATGATGAGGCAGGTCCAAGATCAGGCTAAAAAGGTATAAAGTCAGCAGGTCAGACTCAAGGAGGTGTGAGACCGGGCACAGCACAGCTGCAACACAGCTCAGGCAGGGACCAAGGGCAAGAGCTGAAACTTCACAGCAGCTCCCAAGAGAAGAGAGGGAGGGTCTGCTGAGGGTTCTTCCCAATTTTCCTCAGAGTCCACTGCCAGGCAAGCCTTCTCAAACAGACCTCTCCTATCAGAGGGCTGCCTTGAGCACAGAGAGACAACATTTCCCAGAGGGGAAAGGGAACATGCTCTGGCACGTGACCTCTCAAGCAGAGATGTTAGAGGTGGTATCTTATACCTCTAACATCTTTGACTAACACCACCTTACAATTTTTCCTGTACTTAGAAATTCAGGGAGAGCCAACTTCAGCTGTCACTGCAAAATATTTCCAGTGAGCTCATCAGGATCTTGGAGAGGCAGGGGCTTCTAAGCGGGTCTGATCCTGGGAATGTCTGCAGATACAAGGTCTTCTCTCCAAACTGGTTATGTCCAGAAGAAAAATCTGATAATTTTTGCCGTTTTGAACGCTGAATGAATATCTCTATGTAAATTTTTGTGTGTGCATTCTCTCTCACACAAGCGCGCAGAGCACTTTTATGAAGAGTTGAACCATTTTGGATTTGTCCCTCTATAAGAAAAAAGGTTCACATTTTAAAGGTTTAAAAGTTATAAAGGAAAGTAATATAGCTAATTTCTGAAATTCATGGTTATTATTAAAATATAGGAAAGTTTTATAAAGTTTATGATTTAAGGCATTTCTGTTGAGAGGAAAAGCCTTGGACACTAAGAGATAAAGTAAAAAGTTTTTTTCTTCCTTCTTTATTGAATTGAAGTTTTGAAGTTTTTTGTTGAAATAAGACCTGAACACACTGAAATTCTGAACACACTATATTAACAGAATAATCCTCAGAAAATCTTTAGTTTGCACACCTTGAGGCTGGGGTTGAGGGTAGTTTGTAGAATGGCCCACTTTATTTTAAGTTTCCTCTCCCAATCCAGTAGCTTTTTGACTGTTTTTTTTCTTCAAGAGTATAAATTCATTACTCCTCTCCAGCAGGACTTTTTTTTTTAATTGTTGTCTAGGTTTGGATTCTTTGAATAGCTATTTGGCTTCAAGACCTTAGCTGAATATTTCAACAGCTCCAGAAACAATATGTATTACAGAAAAATATAACAAACTACACATGCTGAAAATTTTCCTCTCTGTTTTTTAGCCCTTTAAACATTTGTAACAGTACAGTTTAATAATATAGTCTTTTACACAAACACAGAAACACACACACACATAATGTCTTTTTTGTTTATTTAGGGATGGTATTTGGTGTCTGGAAAAAAAAAAAGAAAAACAGCCATACAATCTTCTGAAATAAACAGAATGTTAGTTAACTAATATTTTAAATTTTCTAGCAGAAAATTATAAAATGAACCTCTGATGCTACATAGAATCAATTTAGCATAATTAGAATAGCTGACAACAGAAAATCTCATATAAACACCAGAATACCAATCATTTTAAGACTCAAGATAAAGGAATACGTATTCCTCAGATGCACATTCCTAATTAATTAAGAAAAATATGTCTCTCTTCCAAAACTCTAAAATATTATCACCACCCTCCTTTCTCTCCCTGAATAAACATATGAAGAACAGCGAGCTCTGTGAAGCTAATAGGTACTACCGAAGAATAAATTGCATTCTTCATTCCCTACTACCACTTTTAGGCCACTCTATGTATTGTGGCCTACAGACTCTTTAAATCTATCCAAGAGTAGCTTGTATTTCTGACCACATACCAACCCAGTGGAGTAATATATCCATATATTTATCTCCTATGCACAATGTTTTTTCAGTTACCCAGACCTTGTGCTTGAACTCATCATGGCTGTGTATGCTGCCTCTCTAGAGATGACTGTAAATTGTAGGTGCTGCCAAGCTAAGGGAGTTTTGTTCAATTTACTGTAGCCATGAGCCAAAGGGAAGGAAAGCATTTGTGCAGGGTTCAGATTCTGCAGTCATCTCATACAAGCCTCTCCAGTGTACTCAGCAGAGAGGAAGGTGTCTTCTTTCAGTGAGAAAGACACACAGGCTCTGTGCTGCCAGTTCCTTGGCCATGACTGTATTAATAATGGAAAACTTACTTTCATCTTACTCAGCTCATCTTAGTCAGCCACAAGGGAGTTTTCAAGAAATTAACTCCAGAAATCTAGCAAGTCTGCACTGAACTTATACAAATAAGATCTGTATTTTTTGTCTCTTCAGGGCTTGAACTAAGTTGAGAACTGAAAAAGGGTGAGAAGAAATGTACTATTTGACAGAGGTGTCAGAGTGCAACACCCTCTGACCAGGTTTTTCAGATGTTCCACGCCTTGGGGACTTAATGTTTAATACCAAATTTACATACTTGAAGTTATTTGACATTGCATGGGATTTAGCAGAGTGACACAGCAATCACAATACAAGTACAGCACTTACTTAAATCACAACACAAATGCAGCACTCGGAGCATAGCAATTGCAATATGCAGTTGACTCACAATACAAGTGTGATTCTCATTACCGTCTTTTGTGATATGCTCACTGTCATGACACCAGGAATCCCCAGTAGCCAGGAAGGAATACATGGGTTGAAATCAGCTCAGGACTGATGCCTGGAGTTCTTCCTGTTTAGTTTTTTTGTCTTGGGCTGAGCCATGATACACTCCACAGTGCTGCTCTGGATAACTCAGGAAGATATATACTTGCATATTTTTTTAATTGACTCAGGGATATGTTAGGTGGTACCCAAATCCAGTGGGCTTTGGAGTCCAGAAAACTCCTCCTGCTGCAGTGATCTCTAGGGCCTGGGTTCCTCCCAGCCTGGCCCAGCCAACAGCAGCATCTGCTGCAGCAGCCCTCTGGTCCCTCCAGTAGCGAGGATGTGTGTGTGTTCCCAATAGGCAGCTCACACTATAAACAATATATGCACATATTTACATTACTACTGACCGCACACATCAACGTGAATAGACAGACACACTCAGCACATACACGAACAGAAACAGCACCAATGGCCTCATCCTGTTCCCCCCTCTGGCTGATCCAGATGAAGGTCTATTAGTGGAATATATACACACATATGTATAATATGGCTCCGCCTGGCAGCTGGGCTCAGACACATGGTCTCCCCAGGAGCTCCCCGGTCTCTTGCCCTTCCCAGCTGCTGGGACCTGGCTCATGAGCCCCCACAGCTGCAACCCCACTCCAGCTGCTGGTGCAGACTCTCTTGCACAGATGCACACACAAGCAGGTCTCACCCCTTGGGACCCCCAGGATCTATGGTCTCCCCAGCAGCTGTCCAGGGGTTCCTCTGTCCCCAGTAGCCAACTTCCCCCTGACCTTGCCCTCAGAGACACACCTGGCTCTCAGGTCAATTGACTGACTCACTGGCTAGTCCAGCTTGATCTAGCACTCACACACTCACTTGCATAACTGCACTCACTCCAGGTGCTACACCATGGACACACAGACCTCTGGCCCCTGGTCTGAATCTGGTGGCTGGCACTTGGTGTCCTTCATTCTGGTCTCTCCAGCCCCTGGCACCCAGGCACACCTGCCCTCCAGCCCACCATCCCAGCCCTGCTGCTGACACCAGACCCTCACTCACTCTAGTTGCTGTCATCATAGAAACATGGTCTCTCTGACCCATAGTCTGATGCCAATTGCTGGCACTCAGACCTCCATACACACAAATGCACACAAAATAGAGAGCCCCATGCCTGGGAGAAGAGTTGGATATAGAGTTTCAGAAGAAGACAAGACAGACTGCCATGATGAGGTCCAGACAAATATCTGTCCATACTTGCTAGCAACTGACCCTTTTTATCCCCTTTTCCCTCTATTTTCCCATGGTTGTTCCTTTCCAAATCACCTAGATCCCTCCCTTTCCCCACCTTTGGTTCATCCCCTAAACATCCCATAACAAATCTTGTGCAAACCCAAAATGTTCATCCCCTTCATCCCATAATGTGTCCATACTCCTGAGCAGCAACCCTCCTCAGTCCAAAAGGTGCTCCAGCATTGACTCATCTTGACAGGATTCACAGCTGGACACTGGGGCTGAGACTCTACTGGGGCAGCCCTGGGAGGTGGCCAAGCGGGATGTCCCTTCCTATGCGTCTGTAATTTGGGTTCCCCCCACCTGTCTTTGTGCCCCTGTGCTCCTCTGGGTTTGTGTAGATGGGCCTTAGATGGGCTGATGGCACCTGGGATAGGCCTGGGAGTAGCTGAGCAGGGTACTATTTGGGCACCTCCTTGAAACTTCCCTGAGTAAGTTTTCACTCCCTTCACAAGAAAAACATTATTAGATTTTTTTTGAAGTATAAAATCAGCATATTTCTCCTTAAAATTGTTCCTACAAAAGATTGAATGTTTTCCCTGTTGCTCTCTTTTTTTCTTTTTTTTCTCCTCCTGCAAAAAGAAACAAGAAAATTTCAGCACAACTAATTAAGTTTTGGTAAGGATAGAAGCAGCTGAAAACAATGCAGAGTCAAGCCACTAAAATAACAGACTGTTTTAAGCCTTCCTTTCTATTACTTTTGGATATCAGCTTTTAAACTATTAAAAACAATGTGTGATCTTAAGTAAAAAAAATCTCAGATACTGTGATCACAGACAGCTGTAGAAAATCAGCCATAGATGGAAGACTACATAAACACAATATATTTGCACGATATGTTTGCACAGCTGGTTTTTTTCAGTGTATTCATCTACAGCACTCTACTGCAGCTAGCCCCAAATCACAAAAGTGAGTTGGCATCTTCTTTAAGCCCACAGATGTTGAAAACACAACTTATATAGTTTTAATGTCTCTTAACTTAGTCGTCTGATATTTGCCGAGAGCTAACATTTGCAAACCAACCTGATAAAGGAACAAAAGAGCATCACATGCTCTTTGACTAATTCACATTTCCACTAAGCTAAGTAGACCACAATGATTTTGAAATTAGACTTCCAGTGGAATCTTTGATACTTTCGATTCACTTACGTTTGAAACATACTCGGAAGGCAAGAGCTTTTTGTTTGCAGTCCAAATGGGAAGATACAGTAAACAAATTTTACTTCCTATATCACTTACAGTCTCTTTCAGTCAGCTGACTAACACCTATTACTACAAATCATTATAAATTTAGCTATGAGAGGCAGGTAGGCAAATAGAATTTAGGAGAGGCTGAGGTAACAAAATTTATTAAAAAATACAAATTGTTTACATACATTGCTGTGAATTTGCATTAATATCGAATCTTACTACAGTATCTGCAAAATATACTCTACTTGATGCACAGGACCTGCTGTCTGCTGTCCGCTAAATTAATCTAAAATTTTCTATATGATACCTATATCACTTTCTAGCAAAGGACTGAAGAGACTGGCGTGTGAATAAACTGGGCAAATATTTTGTGAGCAGAAACACCGAATGCCATCCAGAGTATCAGTTATGATGATACAAGACAGGCCAACATTAGTTCCCTCACTTCTGGAAACTTTTTAAAGTGTTGGCTGTTGACAGTAAGGTTTATTATCCATGTATGCAAAGTTAAACATGTCTTTCCTATAGAAAATTATTACCAAACATCAGGGTCTTCAGAAGCTTATGTCTGGTATGCTTGATATGGCAAAGGGCTAGTACCGGAGAGTACCAGAGAGACGTCTCTTCAGGAAGAATTGTTCTGACCACATATTTCATATTGCTTGATGAAATACTGCAGGAAAAGCAAAAAAGCAGAAGTGTGAAGGAAATTTGGAGATGGGATCATGCACTCAATGGTACCATATGATAAAGTTCTGGTCACTGTTAAACACCAGTGTAGGGTGTAATTATTGAAACCATGAAATATAAAACTTGCTTTTGGCTTCCCTGCTAATATTCAGTCACCCACCAAACTGCAGATAACACTTACCTGCTTTACTTTATATTCATTTGCTGAAAAAATCAGATGACTAATATCTGATCTGACTTCTTCAGAGGATAAGAAGAATTTTCTCAACACACAAAAGAAGAAAAGAAATCTTTAATACTGCATGTCTCCCATGGCTGAGCTCCTGCTGAGAAACTGTACTATACAGAGTCAGCCAGGTTATATAAATCATATTATGTGAACAAGTATGAAACGATGTATCAAGTTGTAAGACTGGTGCAGCAGAATCACCCCAATCATTTTCAGATATACCTCATTCTTACATAGGTTTTAATTTGGTCATGAAACCCAAGTATTTGAATTAAAAAAAAAAACAAAACAAAACCAAAAACTCAAAACCAAACCACCACTATGGATAATTAAGCACTGGTACGAGCTGCCCAGAGAAGCTATGCAGTCTCTGTCTTTAGTGGTTTTCAAGACCCTACTGAATACAGCCTTGAGCAATCTGATCAGACCTCTCAGCTCACCTTCTTTGATCAGGAGGTTGGACTAAAGATCTCCTGAGGTCCCTTCCAACCTGAATTACTTGGGGACCGTATATGGAAAATTTAAGATTATGAGTGAAATACTTTCAGTGGTTCAAAGAAGGAAAACCTCTCTACTGCTTTTGGGGCTTTTTATAGATACATAAAATATTTTTGACATAGAGGAATTCTAAAACATCATCTGTTTGAAAGAAAATGGGCTGGAGCATTATCAGCAATGATTTGGCTAACATTTATTTTTTTATGTTTTCTACTAAACAAGGTTTTGTACTGTTCTGGTGTTAGAGAATAAAACAAGAATCTAGACCTAAGCTTCTTTCTTACTGGCTGAGCATTTTCTGATGCAGGCTTCCTATTTAGACAGTAGTTTAGCACATTTTTATGTATTCATGGTTAAAGATTCAGACCAAAATATCATCAGACTTCAGTGACATTTCCTGAGCCCAGGAAAGAATTAAAAACTAAATATCAGAAAAAAACCCCAGAAAAATTACTTTATAGTTTGGAATTTTAGGAATGAAACATATTTTATGAACCACTGCAGTTTTTTGCTATTTCTGGCAGGTAAGCAAAATGCCAAATTTAAATTTTAATGAAAAAAGCAGTGGAATATTTTCTACTTACTCAGCTATGATCAAAAAAGGAAATGTTACAGTTAGTACACTGAAAAGTCTGAGTGAAATAGCCCTTCCTGAACTAGTAGTAACACACTTTGAAAGACTCTGTAAATACCACAGCATACACATGGAATGCAGGAGCGTGAAATGTTTATTCTTTCCATTCTGGAGCACAGTTATCTAAGATGATGTTATTGAATTAATAAAATGCAGATTTTGATATCAGCAAATTACAACAGCAACTAATTCTTATTCCATTCAGAATTCACCTTATATTTGGCTGTGAGAATAATGAGTTTTGAGCTCCCATAATAACACTCAGAAACAACCTCTTCAAGTTCTTTCAGGCAGCACTAGCAAATAGAAGTTGTTCAAGTGTAGCACAAAGCTGAAAGCATATGAGTCTGGCTCCGAGGATGCTTTCACAAGTTGCTTGGTACGTGTGCAGGATATTCCAAGACCTGATTCAGCCCTAAATAAAGTACCTAGAAAACTTCCCCCTGATTTCAATGAAAGATGACTGCCTTTATAAGATTCCACTTGTTGTTGATGAAAATAAACAGTCTCAGGTTTCTTGTTCAATTAAAAAAATATGTTTAATGTTTTCAGACTTCAGCAAGATGCATCTTAAGGCAGAGCTCCTACAGCTGTGTAGATCTGCTCTAATAAGCCTAGTACCAGTTTGCGGGCAGGCGGGAATCGACATGGAGTCTTTTTTTGGAAGTGAATTCCTACTTCCTAAGTGAAGAATTTTCAACATGTGGGAACAAATGCAGCAGTGTAATAAATCAAGAAAATGATGGCCTGGAGCATGCAAGTGATACATAACAGATCAGATGTTAACTCCTTAATAAAATTCTATTTATATGAAAAAATTAATTACTATAAAAAGATTAGATACTTTTCATTGAAGCCTGGATCTGAATGTTAATGATAAAAATATTTAAAACAAAATATCAGAGAAAATAATTATTTGGTCTGGTGAATCATAAATATGGATAGTTCTGCTGCTGGATGTCATTATGTTTCTGGAATTAACTAAGCTCCTAATTGACAGTCCTTAAGCACAAAATAACTTAGGCATGCAATGATTTTTAAGTGTGTCATAAACCCCATTGACTTCAGTGGTATTTAGGGATATGTGTAATGTTAAACACACACTGAGCTGCTTTCCTGAACATGGATGTTTTCTAGTAATGAAGTCTAAGAGGATTTTAATAACTTTGGTTTTATTGATTTAATGGAAAGCAACTATAATTTTATCTGGTTATAAATAGTATCTGAATTAATAGGGAAATAAAAGAAACCATAAATTTACAGCATCATGAAGAAGTACTTAAAAAAAACCCAACCACAAGCCCTTTTCAAAACCGACTTGTGCCAAGGGGAACCTTCCCAGTGTTTGTAATGGGAAGTGGTTTGTATTTTATTGAATAATTAAAAGTAAAAAGAATTCTATATAACTGATTCAAACAATAACAGAAGACTTTTCAATCCTTAAAAAGAGGTGGGAAATTCTATGAAAAATGATGAGAAAAATAAAGTGTGTGTTTTTCAATGCCAACTGTTTCTAAAAAAACCCACTTAATTAAGGTAAGTGAAAAGAGCATGGAAATATATGTGTGCTTTTACATTGTCTCTTTCCCTTGGAATCAATTTGTAGGTGTACTCATTAAGTTTTTAACAGTGACCCAGAGAAACTCTATAATTGCATTTCATACTACATCAAAATTATGTCAGGCCAGAGAATTCTGAGAATTTTAGCTTTATACTCACATCTCTCTCTTGTTCATTTTTATGCAGACATTTATGTTATTGGCTACAGATCAAAACAGCTGTTCAGATATGCTAGTGCAGATATGTATTTGAAGAGTACTCAATTTTCTACATTTATCTGGGAAATGTCCCACCTCCAGTTTTAATCATCTAGATAAGATTTAGAAACCGTAGATTTGATTTAGGTGACCTATGCCATACACAAAATAAAAAGGTATCACGTGCTCAGAGGTAAGAGTAGTGAGAATATTTCAAGAACAGTTCATTGTAGGAAGCAAATTTGTGAAATATTACTAACTAGTAAAAATAATCAATGCATTCATAAAAGCAAATCTTTTTGATGGATGATTTTAATAGAAATAAAATATTTGTAAATTATATTTAATTGGGATCACTTCATTGTTTTGCTTTACAAGGTAGCTTACCTCAACCCTTATATCAAGAGTAGGGTAGGTAATAAAAGATAACAATAGAATAGGAATTACATGCCAGTGATGATTACTTCTTCAATCAATTTTGTACTGAGAAAAAGGTGAATAGCACTATTCAAATACTAGTTAACTTAAAGCTTGTACTTCTTGAACTAAAATATGTTTTATTTCCCAAGAACAGCTGAGTATTTTACAGTTTTATATATAGTTCTTTTGAGGTAGATAGAGAAGAACAGACATGAAAACAGAATGTTCTTTTAACAGTTTTAATTATTTACCAGTATGAACTGACCAACTTAATTTCAATTTTTTTAGGTGTTCCGTGGTGTTGTCAATAGATAGACTATTAGATATCACTTTGCTTGATAACAATATAATTTCATTTTTAATGACATGAACTTTATAGTAATACAGTTACATTACATTTTTATATTTTCTTATTTGAAGTCAGAGAACAAATGAACACATCCAGTCTTAATAGGTATTGTCAGAAGTTCTAATAAGTAATAATTCTAAGGTATCTTATTTTGCACCTTGCCCTGACAGAAAAGTTTCCTGTTGGTTGTGTTTTCCCATTGTTGCCTACAATTCTAGGTTTCATGAATTATCAAAAACTAAGTTTTGGTTAGTTGACTTGCACTGAAGTGTCAGAGGAACAAGCAGGGAGGGAGTGTCTTAATTTAGTTCATTCATGGAGAAGGTACCTCTTCACATGTCATTTGACTGTTGGGTTTGTCTAGTGCAAGACGTGCATCTTGCTCCACTGGGCATGGCTAAATACACCAAGTTTAGGTTGTTTCACATCTCATTAATTCCTTTTCCTGGCATCTGGTGGGCACTGGACAGAGCACCTGCTATTTCTCTCAAAGGATTATAAGCATAAGAGATAATTCAGTCCAGCAATCCTTGGGTTACTTAGCTTACATCTTCCTCTTTGCTATGCACACACAAAGTGATAGAAGAAGCTGTTATTCGTGGTAACTATATGATTCTTTTGCCCTTATATGATGCCATTCCTCTTTTAAAATTACAGACTTTTAGCTAATATATTATTGCTCTTGTGTAAAAATATTAAGCACAGCGTGTTGGGGTTCAGAGAAAATGTCAGTTATGATGGCTAATGAAAAAGAGATGATTAGTCAAAATACATGTGGTGTAATCATGGATGTGGTAACAGCTTACTCATTCTTTTCCTCTGTTAAACTGTCACAAACTATGCAGATATGAAAGTTGTGTTCCAGTTCTTCCCACTTGGAAAGGAAAACATGCAAAGTATTTTCATAGACATTAAAATTTCATAACCGCTGAGACCTGAAGATACCGTTGAAAGTTTTGTTCTCCAATTTAATATGGAGAGATCATCATGAACAATTACATGCCACAGTTGCTCCAGTTTGCTTTGAAAAACTAATGCATAAACTTGCATCCTGCATGACAGGTAATGGTGGTTTAGAACCAAATTTCTAAAGCTGAAATTATTCCTGGCTCTTAATAAAGTCTGCTGTAAATTGGGTGCAAGAGCCAGCCAGGTTTTTTGGTTTGAAGTATCTGTGATGAATTTTTTTTCCATCTTCAAATGTAATTGAACCTTCAGAATTACTGTGAGAGAGCTTGCAACATCATATTCATTCTTCTTCATTCTCAGAGATTAAGAAAAGTGTTTACTATTTTAGAGGTTATTGCCCTCTCTTTAATTTCAATCTGTCATCCATTTCCAATGCTCTTGAATTCATTTTTATATAACAAGCTAGCCCAAACCAGAACAACAGTGCATCTGAATGAAGAGATAGAGGTATATCTGAAAAGTTCAGAGTCATTAAAATATAACACTGCTTTCTTTTCAGGGCCACACTGAGGTGGTGAAATGCATTAGTTTAATCAATGGGAGTGGCAGCTCTGTAAGTAAGCTAAGCAATGCATGAGATATATGCAAAAGTCTTAGTAAAAGAATTTCACGTCCCTGACCACTTGTGTTCTACTCTACACAGTACTTTTGTCTGATGCACAGTTTTCCCTTGGCAGCTTTCCAACACGTTTTGGATCCAGACTGGAAAGATGTTGAAAGGACAAATATCTGCTGATTCAGCCAGTATTGTGTTAATCAAGTAATAGTTCTAACTGTACTTAGCAATGAAACTAATTACAAAGTCCTTACCAGTCTCCTTACATAGACCTCACTACACACAGGTCTAAGAATACAGGAAGTACCATTGAAAACAGTGGGACTATTTATTTAAACTTGTGGCCCTTCTTAAGAGATATTTATATCTATTCTGAGAGATTTTAATTCCAGTTTAATGAAAAGCAAAAGTTTCAGACAAATCTTTCTGTAATAGTTGATGTGCCACCTGATAGTAGAGACATAGGGCAAAACCAAGCAGAACATGAGTGTTCTCCTTCTCAAAGTGAAGTGAAAACATGCACTGGAATTTCTCAAAGTGCAACCATGTAACAGGTCATGGGGAATCAGAAGCTCCCTTGTTTTCATTCTTCCTGGGCAGCCTTTGATTAAAACTTGGGTAATTTGTTCTGACCTTCTTTTAAATTCAAATAAAAGTTAAAGAACAGCTCACATATTCAGCAGTACAACTTTCCTGGTTTAAGATTTCTGTTAGACAGGTTCACAAGGCTAATCATATACTTCTCCACCTTTTTAGCAGTTTTAATTTTCAGGAAGTATGTAGTAATATACTTCTGGAAGTTTTCCTTTTCAGTCATCCTCAAAAACACGTGAGAAGGATGTAAAAGATTTTACCAGTTACAAATTCTACATCCGTCAGCAGTTGCAAGCCAAAAAGACATAGTTTTCTACAGGTGGGTATAGCCAGAATGTTTTCACCATTAAACTGTTTTCTACAGGTGGGTATAGTCAGAACATATACTCTCTTAAATTGCTATTCAATAGCAAATTAAATTTTTAGCTGAGTGCGTGTGTACAGAAAGACTTCCACAGAAAATTTTAACATCAGACTGATATATACAAAAGTGAGAAGAGCTTGAAAGCTGGAAACTTCTTCAGGAAGGCACAGTGGCTGGAAATAACTCTTTCTATCAAAATGGAGATTCTAGTTGGAGAAATCCTGCTAGCCTCCACAAGAGGCAGAAAGTTTTTCAGGCAGGAAAGCTATGATGAGCTCCATAAGTCAGCACTTCAGATTCTACCCAAGAAACATCAGTCAGACTCTGCAGATCATGGAGCTATTTAAATGTGATAAAAAACTTTTTTTTTTTTTTTTTAAACTATGCAGCCTTCTGATTTCAGCTACAGCTGAAAATGTGCAGCTATTGTCACTGAAATAATCATAAAGAGTACAATAGGGTAGCCTGAATTTAACCAGTTCTGCAATGATGCAAGCAGCCACAGTTTCACTAAGAATAAAAGTTCTTAGTTTCTGGTTTAGACAAGCTACTTTTGTAATTACAAAAGTCATTTTATCTTAAGAGCATTTAAAGACACCAAAATGAACAAAAGCTGTTATGTGTTGCTCTCACTTGAAAACAAGAAAAGATGTTAAGATTAACATTTCAAACCACTAAACTCATTATTTATGTAAAAAAGAAAATTCTAACATCCACATTGGGACAATTCAGGTCCCCTGTACACACGACCAGTAGGTTGCCACAGATTAATTGGTCTGGGAAGTGAATGTGTTAGAGTAATGAATAAGGGTTTTATAGGTAATAACATGTACCTAATTATAATGAAAGTTATATATGTGGCTGTCAAAGCTGACAAAAATACCAAAGGCATTGTTCTTATCAGTTTTCTAATAATGTGGAAATCAGCATTTGTTAAGAATAAGTGTTTATTTATTTCTGACTCTATATCAATCATTAAGCTCAATTTTATGATTGCCAGCTTAGTTTATATCCACTTTTCATATCAGGAGCAGTTAACTTACAAGTTAGCTGTAACATATAGCTTAGAATACCATCATGACCTATGAGTTATGAAAGCTATTAATGAACAAGCCCATTGCTACAAAAAGGAAGAAGCTAGTTAAGTCTTATTGAAAGTAACAATATCTGTCTCACTCACTGAGAAATAGAACAGTCTTTAAGAAGATGACACAGAATATTGCCAACAGGAACTAATACCTTTATATTTTCATTTATACCTACAATGAAATTCTCCTGTCCTGATAGCAGCCTTTTCGTAGCAACCTTTTCACCACAGATTTGGAGATGGATAAAGGCAGTTAGGAGACAAATTGTTATCCAATACTTAAGTTAAGCCTTTGTTGCAACTCCTTTGGAGCTTTTTAAGACACTCAGTTCACTAGGTTCTTTTATACATTTCTGTGACTCCTCTTTTTGTGGGATCAGAGCTCAATAATTAAAGATACACAAGCTCTCTGCTGAGATGCTCAGAGCTTTCATTTCTTTCCTGAGTCCATCAAACTGAAACCTTTTTTTTAAAATTTCTAGCAGGAACATTCTGGGAATCTCCCATTATCAGCCCATTTCTGTAAATACCAAGATATTGCAGGATTTTTTTCTTTGTGTCTTTCACCCAAGAGAAGACTTTTTTGAAATTCTTCATTATGTAAGAGAACTCAGATTTCTTATTTTGTCCATTTAAACTTAGAGCTCAAGGTCTTACTGTGCTACTGTTCCTCCTAGCCAAGGAGAGAGTTCTCAGACCCCTCTCTTTTGCATGTGCATTTTTTTTGAGAGGAGTAGGAATCTCATCTCTACATTTAACCTGAAAAGACAGAACCCTTTCACTGGAAGAGCTGCATTTTGTGCACAGAGCAGAGGAATTGTTTTGGATGTTTAGGAAGAAATTAGTCTCTGGTACATTTGAAAAATTTGTCTCTCTCCTTCTTGGATCAGTAGGATACAAGGCAGGAGCCTTTTTCTTCCTCTCTGTCTATTGGAACACACAATAGGCAAAACCCAAGTTTAAAAAACTCTGTGCACATAGCAAATATGTTTAGAAGCTTTTAAACTTGCACTTAGCAACTCATCTGTTCTTCAGAGTGGAAAAAAGGAACAGGAATAGTACTGCTGATGAGAACAAAGTTACAGTGCATCAGGTGTATAGGTAGGTTATGGATACTGATAATTGTTGTGAAGCCTTTGTTGAAATTTTTGATGTCAAATAATAGTTCTTGATATGTGTCTTAAGCTGGCATGTTCGACAAAGCTATAGCTTGCGGCTGTCAGAACAGAAAAAAGCAAATTTGTTTCATCACACTTTAAACTGAGGCTCTGAAAAGAGTTCTACACAGTGATAAGGCAGCTCCCCACGTTAGCAGTGCTGCTGTTGCACAGCAAATAGCACATTCCAACAATGATATGTTTTATTCACTTTATTTTGTTAGATAATCTTCCACATATAGACAACTATATTTTTAGCTAATCAGATCCTTTTTTTTTCCCCAGGGGAAAACCACTCCAAGATATTGCATTTAGGGAGAAAATAAAAGTATTTAGTAGGAAACCATTATTGCTGCAGATTATTAATATGGAAGTTGTAGGCTTTTTATCAGGAGATCTTCCTGCTTTAATCACAAAACTATTATTAATTTGGGCACATATAATTCAGCATTAACTTTTTACAATAAAGTTTGCATCCTCATTTCCTAAAGGGCTGTTTCCCTTTTTATGGTATATTCAAAGAATTGAGATCAAATGGAATCCTCTGCCTCATAGTTCAGAGCTTTGTCCTTCTCAATATTGAACACTTTCATTGGAGGACCCTGCATAAATACTCTTTATTTTCCTAGCTACTTTCACTAACGTTCCACCAAAACATTCATTAATAGTCTTACAGATCAGAAAAGATTTTGTGTGGGGACGGGTGACCTAAATACACTTTATACGTAAAACAACTTCTATATATCTATATCTCCAGATTCACATACATTTCATACAGCAATTGCTGTAATTATTGAAAAAATAGGGTGGTGTTATTCATTCTGCAGAATGTTGCAGGTTATTTCTGACACTTTAGTCACAAACACCCATGTAACAGTGAAGTATTTACATAAAAGCAGCATAAAATTAATGAAATTAAACATGTACAATCACTGATTTCCTTAAAACAAGAAAGTATGTTTGATCTCCCATGGCATTCTCCTGGACAAGCTGGCAGCTCACGGCTTGGATGGGCATACACTTTGCTGGGTAAGAAACTGGCTGGATGGCCGAGCCCAGAGAGTGGTGGTGAATGGAGTAAAATCCAGTTGGCGGCTGGTCACGAGCGGTGTTCCCCAGGGCTCAGTTCTGGGGTCGGTTTTGTTCAATGTCTTCATCAACGATCTGGATGAGGGGATTGAGTGCACCCTCAGCAAGTTTGCAGATGACACCAAGCTGGGCGGGAGTGTCGATTTGCTCGAGGGAAGGAAGGCCCTGCAGAGGGATCTGGACAGGCTGGATCGATGGGCCGAGGCCAACTGTATGAGGTTTAACAAGGCCAAGTGCCGGGTCCTGCACTTTGGTCACAACAACCCCATGCAATGGTACAGGCTTAGGGAAGAGTGGCTGGAANGCTGGTGAAGGGTCTGGGGAACAAGTCTTATGAGGAGCGGCAGAGGGAACTGCAGTTGTTTAGTCTGGAGAAAAGGAGGCTGAGGGGAGACCTTATCGCTCTCTACAACTACCTGAAAGGAGGTTGTAGTGAAGCGGATGTTGGACTCTTCTCCCAAGAAACTAGTGATAGGATGAGAGGGAATGGCCTCAAATTGCATCAGGGGAGGTTGAGATTGGACATTAGGAAGAATTTCTTTACTGAAAGAGTGGTTAGGCATTGGAACAGGCTGCCCAGAGGGGTGGTGGAGTCGTCAACCCTGGAGGCGTTCAAAAAAGGTGTAGACGTGGCACTCCAGGGCCTAGTTTAGGAGTCATGGTGGTGTTAGTTGATGGTTGGACTTGATGATCTTAGAGGTCTTTTCCAACCTTAATGATTCTATGATTCTATGATATCTGTGGTGGGTTAACCTTGGCTAACAGCCAAACACCCACCCAGGCAGTCATTGACTCCCACTTTGTGTATTCTTGCATGCAAAATAATAGGTGGGATCAATGACTGAAAACAGATTCAGATAGCCTTTTCCTACCTGTTACAAAGAGACTTGCATACCATTTCTATTATATATGTTTATTTTTCCTTGCTACATTTAGCAAATTGGCAAGAAGTCCTACAGTTAGTTTCTTGGGGCTATTTTTTCATCAAGGATGAAGCTCCTAATTTTAAAGTGCCCAAATTTTTTCTTTTGTTACATTAAATATGGGACTATTCTACCATATTTATACTGTCATAAAGGGAAGAGTATTATCACCTGTCACACCATAATCAAGAGTTTCAGATCAGCTGGAAGAGATAATATCTTTTATTTTTCTGATATCTCTAGAAAAAAAAAATCTTGTAAACATACATACCCATATTAATTCTGAAAAAGAAGTTGCAATCTTCAAATTAAGAACATACTAAGGAAAAGGAAAAGTGTGCCTGAAGTCTTGTTTCATTTTTCCAACTTGGTCTAGTACCTTAGACAACATCTCTCTTCCTACAAACCTTGGGCCATCACAGTTACCATACTGTTATCAAGAGATTTAGCAGGTTCTAAATATAAGTAAATTATTATAATTTCTTAGTAACTTTAAGAACAGCTGAGAACAAAGTATAACGCCTAAGATTTTCTATTCCCAGAGAGACTGTGAAGAAACCCAAAGATTCGTATGTATTATTGTTCCCAGCTGAGGGGCAGATATTAAATTCTGCCATCCTATCCCAAATTCTGACTGCCTTCACATGAACGTACTGGCTGAAATCCACTGACTAGGGAGCAAAAGAGCTGAGGCTTAGAGGTCAGTTCATCAATTCCCTGCAAGAAAATAGGTTCTTGCTTTTATTTATTTTTTCCCTTGCCCAAGGAAAGCAAGCTCCACTCAAGAGAGAATAGTACTCTGGGGACCTCTGTAATTCCTATATATAAGACCAAAATACTCAGGGGATCTTTGCAGTTCTTGTATATAAGACCAAAACAAATGGATGTACTATTCAACTACTCTTTTCCATCAGTCAGAAAGTGAAGTGCTGTGGCTTTAGCAGTTAGATGCTTACGCAACAGTAACGCAATTTGTGAGGGTGTCTCATGAACTTCAAAGGGCTTTGAGCAATGGTTCAAATCTACCAATTTTCTGAAAAAAAAGACCTCAATCTCATTCCCATTCAAGGTAATGGGAAGGCCACCATAGGTGAGTTTGGACTTTATGTTAAGCCTACATTAAAGAAGGGAGCAAGGGTGTGATATAAGCCAGGAATAAATGCCCGAAGGACCCCTTTTAAATCCAATTTCACTTTGGTCAAAACACTGATATATTGATATCATTACCCAACTAAAATATCTCTGCTCAGACACAAGGATATAAGATCTAAGTACATATGGCAATATTAAAAGTCTGACTAGACGTAATAACAAATAACTGAATCTCTGTCCCACACTTAATGAAAATTGTGTAATTTAAGATTTAACTTTAAGCAGTGACTAGTAGAAAAGTAAGTATGTGTTTATAGCAAGCCTTTTGCAGGGCTTGTGATACTTGAGCAGAGTATTATATCGTGGACCAATGATGGAGTAAGTGAGCAAACTTGTACAGGAAGTGCAACAAAACGTCCCCAGGTGAATGTAAAGTGAGAAACATCACCATCAACACCGTCAGAATCCCTGCTGGTGAGAACCTGGGCTGCTGCTCTCTCACTGCCATACACCAGGTGGAGACGGCTGGTTAGCAGCAGTGGGACCCCATAAGTGGTTGAAGGGGAAGAAGATAAGGGGTGGGTTCTCTACAGTAATAGTTGACGTAGCAAAACTTTTTCTAATTATTGTTTGTTCATTCTTTTTAGTCTGGTTATCAGAAAATCTTTGAGTTTCTTTCTCCTACCAAGTATCACATTTAAAATACAAGCAGTGAGTGCAAGTATGGATCCCCCAAAGACCCTGTGCTGTATCTTCCTAAATGTCTTGGCACACAAATGGTGTGTCAGGGTGTTGTGAAGGCTGTGGCTCCCTGGGGCCAGGACCATCGGAAGCTCCCCGGGTAGGGGGTGTCAGGGCAGGGCCTGGCAGCCAGGGTCCATCCCACTGCCCAGGCAGGAGCAGGGCAGCCGGGGGACACAGGGGCAGCCCCAGCCCCGGACATCAGGCACCTCCCTGTCGGCCAGGGCATGGGCCCATGGATGGGGCCCTGGGGGGCTGAGGTGGGGTCCTGGGCCGTGGGCAGGGTGGGGGGAGCCCCAGCAGGGCTGGGCAGGGACAGGCAGGGCTGGTGGTGCCCTCAGGGCCCAGACATGGTATAACATATTTTTCCCCTAGGAGAATAATTCTGAATTATCATAATAATTTGCCATTGATAATATAATCTTATTAAATCCATATTTAATCAGTATTTCTTCTTCTTCTTTCCTATTGAATATATTTTGAAACTTTTATTCATATTTTCCATTTTATTTTATTGTATTAAGTATTTGGCATGCCATTTTGCTACTCCAGTGAAAAAAAAAAAAGTAAATATTAAATCTTTCTTCTTCCTTTCCCTGTTTTGTTTTGCCTTCAATCTCTAAACCAGTAATTGGAAAATTATTAAATTTACATCTAAATAGACTACCTCTGTTATACACCGGTAATCATTTTCAAAGGAACACAGAGAAATAATCCTTAGCCTTAGGAAAATTATGCACAAACCACAAAGAATAATTTGGTAATAAAAAGCACAGGTTTTAATTTGCCTTTCTGAAAGACTATCAGCTCCTATTCATTCTGTAGATTAAACGACAGGTAACCGGGTTGAAAGAGGGGATTTTGTAATGAGATTAACCCTCAGAGTCCAAGGCAGCTCTTCAGCTTGCACAGGCTGTCTGCTGAGGATGAGCAGCCAAATCCCTCACACAGCTCTAGGGGCCCAGAAGAACTTTAGGCTTAAGGAAGGACCACCAAACCATGCTGGTCTCCTGAGTGAATTCACTGTTCCTGTTTGCAGTCAAATTTCCAGTCTCTAACTTCACTCAGGATTACTGGTAGTATTTACCAAGCTTCCAGCTAGGACTGCAGCTGACAGATTGCTATCAGCGCACCACATCCATTACATGCTAAATTCAATATTTTTTGACTACTGCCCTATTGTCTGCCCTTAAGCCCATAGTTTTGTTCTGTTTGACCCCTCCAAACTCTGCTAGGTTGAACACAAAAACACAATAGCACACACAGCAGGCAGTCCTCACAAAACTCCTGCTTCGGTGTTGCTATAATGTCTAGTCTTCACTAGTCTTTGTTTCATAAATTCACAAGCTTCAGAAAATTAGCTTTATGAAAATGAAGTGTCAGTGGCTACAAAGGCTCCTTCCGGGGGAAAAAAAAGTTAATTGCTACCACACCCCAAAAAAACCCCCAAACAACTCCCCCCACCACCAACCCAAAACCCCAAAACACCAGCGTTTTCAAGGTGCCCAAGCATCACTGCAAATGGTGGAAAGAGGTCAGTTTGTATTAATCTCCATGGTTAGCCAAAGTTGTATATTATATGTTGAATTCTAATCTTAATTTATAACTAAAACAAAGTCATCAGGGAGCCAGTGATCACGTATTAACATACTGATTGACAATGGTGTTGCTGATCCCAGTGGCAAAGCTAATACTGCAGGGTAACCCAGTGAATAGATGTGTCTTGTCCAAATATGTCTTCCCCCTCAGTGACCCAGAACATGTTGGAGATACCACAATCACATAGTGGCCCATAATTAAGTCAGGTATTCAGATGAAATATAAATCTAAAATATGTTTTCTGCATACAAGCTTCTCTCTTAAAAGATTACACATTTAATCATTTTCCCCAGTGCAATTCTTTGAAATACTGTTATATTAATTACTTTATAACTGAAACTATTATATTAAACAATATACCTTTTCATTAATAAAATATATAGAAAAGAGAAGATAGTATTTTACAGTAAAAATTTCTGGAATAAAATACTGACTGAAGAAAAGTAGAGTGAATGGAAACATGAAACCAACAAAGGGTTTCCACTAGGATTTGGAAGAAACTAGAATATCATGTAAAAGGGCAAAATATTCATTCTGAGAGTCTCCTTAATAAAGTCTTCTGTTTCTAGTTGTGCTGGTTTTGGCTGGGATACGGTTAATTCTCTTTATAATAGCTAGTATGGGGCTATGTTTTGGATTTGTGCTGAAAACAGTGTTGATAATACAGACATGTTTTAGTTGTTGCTAAGTAGTGCTTACACTAGTCAAGGACTTTTCTAGCCTCCCATACTCTGCCAGGTGCACAAGAAGCTGGAAGGGGAGGGGACACAGCTAAAATTGTTGATCCAAACTGGCCAAAGGGCTATTCCATACCATATGACGTCATGCTCAATATATAAAGCTGGGGAAGAAGAAGGAAGGGGGGGACGTTTGGGGTGATGACGTTTAGTCTTCCTAAGTAACCGTTACTTGTGACGGAGCCCTGCTTTCCTGGGGGTGCCTGAACACCTGCCTGCCGATGGGAAGTAGTGAATGAATTCCTTGTTTTGTTTTGCTTGCGCACAGCTTTTGTTTTACCTATGAAACTGTCTTTATCTCAACCCACGAGTTTTCTCACTTTTACTCTTCCGATTCTCTCCCCCATCCCACCGGGGAGGCGGGAGTGAGCAAGTGGCTGCGTGGTGTTTAATTGCCAGCCAGGTTAAACCACAACACTAGTGTATCTTTAAGGAAGTTTTTTTAACTAAAAATTATACCTTTTATAGTAAATAGTAGCTGATTAAAAAACAAAACCAAAAGAACCAAAGAACCCTTTCCTTCTTGGATAATGAAGCATGGTATCCACTCCATAGGAAAAACTAGATGAAACTCTTATGAATTGAAAACTCAGAATAGCACAGAAAATTTTCAAACCCAAAGCCGTCCAAAACATGCTCTAGCAATTGAGAGGTATAGGAATTTGGTTCGATACTTGGTTGGAAAAAATGTCAGGTGAGTTTACAGATTAAGAGGGAGCAATCAGGTACTGATTTAATAAAAATGTTCATGAGCCATGCTTGTTCTGAAGAAAAGCAAATGACTCTAGGTACTCCTATGATGGCATAAGATAGAAGTTTGAAAAAGGGCTAGAGGATTTAAAGACTGTCAATAAAGAACACTTCAAAATACTTGTTGTTAATGATGTTTCTTCAGTATCATAACTAAAATAACATGTAGATAATTCTTCATAGACTGCAGAGCCTTTGTTCAAACAGGTGATTGCAGAAAAATGTTTAGAACAGATGCTCAGTAAATCTTGCCATGTTCAACCTACCTAAGTGCATTTATACACGAAGGACTGTGGCCTTGTTGTTCTATTAAAAATCCTCCCTGAAACATATGATAGTCATTCCACTGACAAAGGTATAAAGAATATGCCATTTATGATCATGGGGGATGATATAATAATTAACTTATGTGTTATATAAGGCTCTCTGGACCCCTGTTGCAGGATAAGGGTTAGCATAACCCTACAACAATAAAATATGTCGAAAGAAATAATCTTTGCTTTGGTGATGTGACAGAATCATGATTTTAGTGACTGTAGACCTAAGTACACATCCCATTGTACTCATTTTACAGCACTGGCTGCTCAATTTGGTTACCCCTCCTCATAGTGTTGACATTTATGATCATATCCTTATGGATGAATAAGAAATTAAAAGTAGATGTAAAACTTTCAGGAATCCAGGTGATCAGAGTGGCATAGATTGTGATGGCTTATTTGCTTTATTCTGCTTGGGTTTCAGTCAGCTTTATAATTATTGTATATCAGCTGATAAGCAAGAACTAGAACATGGGTTTTTTTCCTGGTAAATTAATAATTATCAGAAAAAGATAATAATTTCATTAATTCTTCAGGAAATTATTCACACCAAAGTTACTAGTGTTTCCATCACTTCTGCAACATATTTGCCTTTTTCTTACCTGGCACCATCAATGATGGTTGGACTTGATGATCTTAGAGGTCTTTTCCAACCTTAATGATTCTATGATTCTATGATCTTGCAGACTATATTGAAGTAGGAGGCATGTTCATGGTCAGGTATTGCTGCTGCAGCTTGGGAATTAAAACATTATTGAAGTAGCAAACTGTAATTTTAGATTTTGTCTATAATATTGTGTCATGGTTGTAATTAGTAAATTACAACAGACTTGCTATGGGAATTGCATATTACAGCCATATGATTACTCAGTTCGTTCACTCATGATTAATATTATTACACTAAACATAAAAGGAAATTATTAATGATTTGTCTGCAAATTGCTTAGTACAGCTGGATAGAAGAAGGTAACTTCATCTATGTGCTTGTAAACTAGTCTACACAGGGAAGCTAAATCAGTGTTCATTAATTTTATAGTGAAATGAAACAAAAATAATTGTCCTTCAAGGAATACTAAATACATATCAATTTTATGTCACATTACTTCAAACACTTTTGTCAAAATGGTTACATATAAGAAAAAAAATGTATGAAAGTTTTCTTATACTCAGCTCTTGGACTTTGCAGCCTCCTAAGACACTTCATACACTAAATTTCTGTCTTGCAGTGAAAGCAAACAGCAAAATAGCAAATGATAGTGAGGTTTAGAAACAGGCCTGTTTATATATTAAATTACATAACTAAGCTGTTTTTCCAGTACTGATTTGGCTTTCGGGAGTGTATATATTAAGTAATAAGATGGATATATGTTGTATTATTTGTTCCTAGCTAAATTGTTACAGTTTTAGAGGCCTTAACACAAGATGGCAAAAGTCATGACATCAAGTTTGCATTGTGTTTCTCATGAAAAAACAACATCCTCATCTTGCACTTTTCTGCTGAAGGGTCTTTTAAGGGTGAAGAAAAGACTAGAGGTGAACTTAGCGTTCATCCTGATTAACACATTAACCCACGTTAAACTTATTGTAAAAGGTAGCCAGACCTTGTAGACGTTGGGACTCAGGGGAATTCTCCTCCCTGGCCCTGTAGAGATGACTTTGGTCCCTCTCAGACCGTGGGGTATCTGCCGTCTAAGACTCATGGATGCAGAGGCTCCCTGTGCCCAAGTCCAGCCAGCAGTGAGGTGGACTACACATTCCTAGTACATACATACACACACACACACACATACACACACACGTGTGCACGCACACACGCACACAGACTGGGATGTAAGCTCACTAGTGGTTGCTACACACCCTCACTCTCCGGATTTACAGGCACACCCATATCCATAGATTCCTTGTATATTATCACGGACTCCAAGACCATCTTGGAGTCCTTTGGACATCTCTTTGCCCAGATCCCAGGCCGCTCACCCAGTTACTGGGTCAGATCTTGAGACCTTGAGTCTTTCCAGGTGCTAGTGTCCTTCTACTACATGCTAGTCCAGCCTGAAGTCTGCTAGTGGTTCACTTCCACACCCTCCCACACACAATATGGTTGCCATCAGTAGCCGGCTCCTAGACCCATGGGCTCCTCAGACCCACTGTTTCTCTCTCCAGTGGCTGGCACTCAGACCTCTCATACTACTTACTGACTAGTCCCTCTTGAAGGTCACTAGTGGTTCACACACTCATACCCAGAATGGAGTGCACTCATACAGAAACTAGTTAGAAATAGAATTTAATAAAAAGACAGGGCTTGACCAGAGAAGTATACCAGCCAGCAGCTTACTTGCACTCAACTGGCCTCTCTTGTTCCAGCTCTTCTCCATTTCCCATGCTTGTTTTCCCCATCCACCTTGACCCCTCCCTTTCTCTACCTTTGTTTCATTCCATATAAACAGCCCACCCCTAATTACTTTTTCCCCACTGAACTCATTTCTGTTATATCTGTACCCAAATTTGGTATCTCACAGATTACGCTTACTGAGGGTCTGCTGGCCTTGCCAGATTTCACTTCTCAAATGATCACCAACTGATTCCTCAATTATTTGTGAGATTTGTTGTCTCTCACCTCACTCCACTTAACCAGCTGTGAAATCTGGCCATTTCTTACAGTGGAACCCATAACGCTTGTCATCTGCCATGTCCAGCAATTTCTCATGCGATGTCCAGCAGCTTCTCATGGTGAGTTTAGTTAGCTAAACTGCAGGCCATGTCCTAACATGTCCAGGTGTGCTCAACACCTGTATTCTGCCCACTCTTCACAAGAGTTTCACCTCATGTTTGCCCATTGAAATGAGTTAAGAAGGTGCCTTTTCCCTGCAGGTCAAAAGACAGCCAGATTGGATTAGTCATTTTTAAAACTTACTGCTCAGCATCAGAGACTTTTTCTCAGCCTCAACCGCAAAGCCTGCTTGTGCCAGATGACTCTTAAAAGAGAAAAGCCAGTTTCAACAATGGAGCACAAACACCCTTTCTGCCACCACCCGCGCTAGGGCACAGAAAAAGGGAATAAGCCAGAAATAAGCTGAACGTGCAAGTGAAGGCAAGAAGGAAGATCTGAGTCTTTTATTTAGCTCTGTTTCCTAAATATCAAACACATGATTGTTAGTGCGTAAGAGATGAATTATTAAACAGTACAGATTCTCAAAATGCCTTCTTATTCTCTTTTTAAAAGGATATTTTAATTTGGAAGTTGTATTCAGAATACAAAACTGATGCTGTTTGTAGGTAGAAGGAGAAGCAGATCAAAATTTGTGTATGACTAGAGATCTATATTCCCAGAACGGACGGATAGTCTTCTGAAATATCAGCATATAAATGGAAACCAAACAATGCAAATGTATTAGACAGTGCACAGGAGAGAATGAAGAAATAACAGCAATATACTAACTGTATGCCTTAAATTTGAAAAGAAGACATATATCATGCTTGTGCTTATATAACAGCAGTAGAAAGATTACACAGAGTTACTGTACTGAAAAAAACCCACTGCTAGATAATTAGAAGTTTATATAATCAGTTCCTGTTTTAAGGTCAAGAGAAGTTTGGAACCAAATTAAAGAAGATAATTTCTTTTTTTGCTGACAGTATCATCTAGCAGGCATTTTCACTAAAAAGGTATCCATGCCTTGGCTAGCCTTTCTTATTGCTAACCTGAAATGCCATCTATGATTTAAATACATACATACACAAATTTAATGATCTTCTTTAAATAAGATTTTTTGGCTTTAGTCTAAAAAAAAATAGGATCTTCATTTCATCTAAATCAGGATATTTTGAAGAAATTTATACTTTTCTCAATGTTGTTGATCTTTGTTCAAATAATTTGATCATCGATATTTGAGCTACTAATATTAAAAAAAATAAAATAATCAATCAGAGCTGCTATTGTTATAGTGCTAAAAAACCTGAAAATTTAGTGTCTCACAAAAGCACTGATATGACATTAAGACCAAAGAAAAGTTATTCTGGAGATCACTAGGCAATAATACCAAAAGTTTTCATTGCTAGATACATAAATAATATCAACTAAAATATATTTTATATATGAAAATTGCACCAGTGAAGTCTGGTTAGCCTTACTGATCCTGAAAACACTATGTGTGTAAAAAGGAAAAAAAACCCCTTCTTTTCCTAGTTACTACCATAATTTCACCCAATAGCTATACTTTCAGAAGAGGATGTTGGATGAAAAATATTACTTGCCTGGCACTGATGGACTTCATGACGGTACTTTTCAATGCATATAAAATCTCTAGTTGTGTACTTCATTGACCCACATGCTTGTGTGATGACAGGTCCAGGAACAGAATTTACTTCTGCCGAGGTGCACTGGTTAATTGTATAATTATTTGTGTAGAGGGTGGTGTTATTTTAACTCTCTTTGCATAAAACACCATTCATAAGTCAGAATTAAAGGGAGAAGAATATGCAGAGAGGGGAGGAGTTTGTAGGAACAGTTCAGCCCACTCAAGCAATAGAAAGGAGAAAACAAAGAACTGAAATTTGAGCATATTCAACAATGTGTAAGGTTTGGAGAGTTCACTGGCCTGATCTCTTGCTCTGTAGTTACTTGGCACATCACACCACCTCAGCATTTTTGTTGGTGTCTGCAGCTATTAGAAAGTACCATCATGTTTCTAAGGCAACCAATGCTGTAGAATAGTGTGTTACCTCCAAAGCATACCAAGTCCTCAACAAGCTAACTGGATTTTTTTCACCACACTTTATCATTAGCCTTACATGTTCTCATTATTCCTACACAGTTTAAAGTTGCAAGCAAGCCTATATGCTGTTATCTCTGGACAAGCCATGTCCAGAAAAATGTATAAAAACAAATAAAAACATCCATATTTTTAGAAATGAATGCTGGATTGTTGGTACTTTTTTTAATGATGCTGCTAGTTCTTCTTAGTTGCTTAGCAATTTTTTCAGCTCTCGCTGAACTCCAGGCTTGGAGCTGTGATGCTGACCCTGCACCTGTCTATGGAACTGCAGATGGCTGATGTAACACAGGCTATTGACTTCAAAACAGGAAGGAGGAGGAGAACCAGATTGCTTGTGAGATGCACACACATTTCCAAAATGCTAATTATTTGTTCCCTAAAATATTATGAAGGTTTGTGCATTTACAACTGGGATTCATCTTCATGCATCATTAAAGTCCTAATTGTATACCTTTGGCGAAGGAGGGAAATCTGGTCAGAAATTACACACTTTTAATTGTACACAAAGTGCCTTGCAGTGTTATTCAATAGTATATTCAGCTTCTTTCAGGGAAAACAGCATGCAGAGTAACTTAAATAAAGACTCAAGTATGTATTTCTTTTTTATAGTAACGAAACTGCACTACAAAGTAAACATACATCAAATATACTCACCATCTTTAGCTTTTAAAAAACTATCAAGGAACTTAGCAGTAGCTAAAGGCAACGTCACTATCTTTATGCAGTTAACAAGAGACATCAGAATATTTAATTAAGAATAGTGGACTATTAAAGGCCTAGAAATAGAACAAAAATTGGTACCTTTCCAAAGATGTAAAATGGCAGAGCAATAATAACACTACCAAGCAAAATAATGGCCATTTTTATGATAGAGGATCATAGAATATATACTATATATACTATATATGATAGAGGATCATATTCTGAATACAAACACACACACGCATACATATATTCTATGATTCTATGATTCTATATATATAATTAAAAATTTGAAAAACAATCTCTTTGAACCTTGTTAATACTCTAATTTATTTTAATATTGAAAATATTGTTCGTGCCCTTTACATGAACTATGAGCATCCTATATGCAAGTATATGAACAGAAAAGCTTAAAAATGTGATTTGTTACATCCTGCAAAACTTCACATTTCTAAGTGTAGAATTTAAGACCAGTTGACATAATATTATTAGGAGTTTGAAATCATCCTGATGAATCTGAAGGACATACTTAATTTTTTTAGGTTAAACTCTGTCTTGAAAAGTAAGACTTGTTCATGGAAACTATGGGTTCAGTTTCCTTCACTACCTTTCCAGTAAAATGGAAATGATGGAGAGGAGCTCGGATCTAGGGGCAGTAAATCAGCAACTTTCATCTTGCTTGAAGTAAAAAACATATCACCTGTTCGATTTTAAGTGTATGATCCACTGACTCATGTCCTATGTCAAAGACAATATCTAAATTAGAGAAAATACATGATTCAGGCACATGCTGTGTCCCATGCTGGGATAAGAAACAAGGCAATTGCTCCCCATTTGAGGGAAGGAAATCCAGGTGTGTAAACTGGAAATGACCTATAAATGACCCATTCAACTGCTTAATCCAGAAAACTTGGAGACCAAGACATGTCATGGACTACAAATTGCCCTTGGTCTAGATGCAATCCGTTAAATGGACATTGAAATATAAAATTTGAAACCTGCACATTTTTTAATGTAGTTATTGTACCGAAGGCCCTAGAATGCAGAACTTCAAAGGCCAGCCTGTACAACTACAGAGTCCTTTCACTGGTAGATTCAGGATACTTGAACTTGACCTAGCTGTTCATTTATTACCTTATTAACTTGTAGAAAGCAAGTAGTTTCTGTACTAGAAACTTTCTGAGAAAGCCTCCATGCTTAGGGTGCCCAACTGTTTTCTGAAGCCTTAGTCTAAGAGAGCACCCATAATACGAAGTATTCCTGTTAAAGTGTTATCTAATTTGGACTGTGAATTTCTGGAGAAGAACACTACAGGTTTCTTTACATTATAAATATATAAATACTAAATAAACTGACAACCTGTTATAAATCAAAAGTTTTGTGACTGCATCAGATAAGCCACCTTTATTTTTCATTACCTTAAACAATCCTTTCTTTGCTATTCATTCAGAGTGAAATTATTTATCTATGTGTATTGAGTTTACACACATGGCAAGGTTTTGGTAGCAGGGGGTGGGGCTGCAGGGGTGGCTTCTGTGAGAAGACACCAAGAGCTGCTCCCAAATCAGACAAAACCAGTTCCAGCCATCTCCAGGATGAACCCACTGCAGGCCTATCTGTGATGCTGGTGGCACCTCTGTGATACCATATTTAAGAAAGGGTAAGAACAGCAGACGTGAGAGAGGAATGAGAAAATGTGAGAGAAACAACCCTACAGACACCAAGGTCAGTGAAGAAGGAGGGGGAGGAGGTGCTCCAGGAGCAAGAGCAGAGATTCACCTACAGCCTGTGGAGAAGACCATCGTGATGCAGGTTGTCCCCCTGCAGCTCATGGAGGACCATGGTGGAGGAGATATCCACACTGCAGCCCATGGAGGACCCCATGCCAGAGCAGGTGGATATGCCGTGAAAGAAGCTGTGACCCCCCAGCCCACACTGGAGCAGGCTCCTGGCAGGACCTGTAGCCCATGGAGAGGAGCCCACACTGGAGCACTTTTTCTGGCAGGACCTGTGGCCCCATGGGGGACCCACACTGGAGCAGTCCATGCCTGAAGGATTGCACCCCATGGAAAAGACCTATGCTGGAGAAGTTCTTGAAGAATTGCAGCCCATGGGAAGGACCCACATTGGAGAAGTTCATTAAGGACCACACACTGGAGCAGAGGAAGAGCATAAGGAGGAAGGAGCGGCAGAGGCAACAGGTTATGAACTGACCACAACCCCCATTCCCCATTCCCCTGCAGTGCTTGGGGGGAGGAGGTAGAGAAGATGGCAGTGAAGCTGAGATGGGAAAGAAGGGAGGGGTAGGAAGAAGGGTTTTTTTAGATTTGTTCTTATTTCTCATTATCCTACTCTGTTATTAATTGGCAATAAATTAAATTATTTTCCCCAGTCGTGTCTGTTTTGCCCTTGACGGCAACTGGTATGTGATCTCCCTGTCCTTAGCTCAACCCACGAGTTTTTCCATGATATTTTCTCCCTCTGTCCTGTTGAGGAGGGGAAGTGATAGAGTGGCTTGGTTGACACCTGGCAGCCAGCCAAGGTCAACCCTCCGCACTGTAGAAAGTGCAAACATAAAGTATATACCACAGAACAAGTGTACCTTCTCCAAAAAAAATTTAGTGAAACCCTCATGATTCCACTCCAGCTGCAGTTCTACAGTGGACTTCCATGGTCATCTAACTGTAAGGTAAATGCAATCTGAGCAAGCAAGCCAACTCATACGGAAAGAATAGGGGTAAGCAACCTATATTTTTTGTGTAGATTAATTCTTAAGGAAACTGAAAGAAAGTTGTTTCAGATTCAAGATTTTTTTATTTTATTTTTCTATTTTAAAAAGTGCTTGACCTGTCAACTTTTGCCTTAACACAGAAATAAAAAGAGTAGATTTTTTTCCAGATCATTACAAAGAGCTCTGTCCTGACAAGAAAACTTAACAATGAACAACTACATCCTTTGACTGTAGAATCTTCTAACATCACAGGAGCCATAACCCAGTTTGATATCTATCCACATTACAGAGGCATTATGTAATCACCCATTTTTAAAACTTTTTTTTTTTTAATTTAATTCAGGCATTTAATTACTTGTATGGCAAAAATACACCATATCATCATTTGATATAATCAAATATTTAGGCCACATAAGCCACTTCAGCTCCATCTTTCAGAGACAACTTGAAAGGAAAAAAAGCATTTAATTTAAAACATCTTGAATTTAACAAGAAATAATAAATGCAAAAATGCAGGACAGAAGTTGAGTTATTGGTATTAATTTTATTTATTTTTTTAGTAAACAAATTTATTTTGTCAAACTTAAATTTTTTGTGTTTACAAAATATTTTTGAATATTATAAAAATAATGAATGTGAAGATAAAATTAACAACAAACTTTGACAATCCTTAATTCCAGTCTAATCATGGAAGCTTTGTTTATCTTGTACCAAGGAACAACTACATGTTAAAAATATTTTTTAAATCTACTTTTATTCATATTCCATACTTCCCGATACATACAGAGCCATAGTCGTGGAATATCATAAAGACTACATAGAATACTCACTCTTTTTTAACCTATGAAAAATAAACTATGTTCAATGGATTTCACTGATGCAGCCCAAAGTCATGCATTCCATAAAGTGTTACGGGCAAAATTTGTGCTAAAGCGCTAATTACAGAGGTGGCAAAATATTCTCAAGAAGAACGCAAGTTATTGGTCTTGGTACAAGAGTTGTTGTGTGAAATCTAATGGCAGGTGATACAGAGAAGGTCTTACCGAATGAACCAATTCTTCTTATTCTTAAATTCTTGGAATACTTGAGCTGATGCTATTAACATCAGCTACTTGGTAATGTTGTGATAATTCCACCAAGGCATGTTCAACATTATTAGGTTTGCAGCACAGAGCACTACTTCTTTTGAATCTGGATGTTAAACAGAATTCAGTTTTATATTTATTGCCTCTCTTCATCTCCACTCTAAATTCCGAGTTCAATGGTACGATGAAATAGAACACTAATTCTTTAGGGTACATTTTAAAAATACATGTCCTAAATACATTGTTTGCTGATCTCTTTATATCTCTGCAAACATCAAAGAAATGCAAGACATTTAAAATAGCTCTTCACCTTTCCATACGCTGGCAGCAGTGCACACCATCCCATCATGCATAAGCCTGCAGTTCACGTGTAATCTTAAATTTTCCATTTGTAGGGTCAGCAGATAATTGACATCAGGAGAGAAGACAGGAAGCAGCAAGCATCTCCTGCCAAGGCTCATCACTGTTGCCCCCCTGACTGGATCTCAGATTTAACTGCACATCTTAATTTCGCTTTCCAGCAAAAATCAGAGTTCAGTTTTTGCTGAAATCAGTAAGGTGAGAGGCTATGTTACTTGATACATCCAAGGAACCACAGAAGGCTGGACAACAATCATCACATAGGTCTTTTGAGGCTACTCACAAGATAAACTATGCATGTGATATTTAGGTCAACCAAGAAATTCTACATGGCATATGGAAGTTTGTACTAATAAATGGCTAAATATTGCCACTTGACTTTGTAAAGAGAAATGAAAATAATATACCACTGAAAAAATATTATAAATGAACCCAATTATAATGTGTTTCAGGAAGAATTTTGTTTTGGAATAATGACCAAGGCTGCCAATGATTCTTGGTTAAGGGTCTTATTCAGCTAAGTTTTTGCATTGTAAGGCTAAGTTTCATGCTTTCATTCTTCACATCAAACAGCAACAGAAATTAAAATCTTCCTTCTTCAAAACACTGAAACAGAACACTTTAGCATTCACCAGAAAAGCCTAATCGTTGTTCAGCAATCTCATTGCAATGCGTTTTGCCATTATATTCCATCCTGTTATGTCAAAAGACAGCAGGTTTAAAGCAAAGAGGGACAGAGCTAGAACTGCGTGCCAGTGGTAGCTGAGATGCAGTGGATACTGAGAAATCAGCTCAGTAATAAATCATCTTGTGTCCATACAGTTTCCAATATTTATTTCATAACAAAAATAAAATACAACTTTGCCAGGGCAGAAATTACACTTACCTGCTCAGAAACCAAGAGGTAAGAAGTGTTTACCACAGTTTCATGCAGATGTACATATGGGTACCCCCTTTCCACCAGTCACTTCAGTAATAACTCCTCTGTCCCTTACTTCAGAATTACTTGCATTCAGAGTACGAGAAGGACAAATCTCAAAGAATATGCAAATTTAGAAAGGGTTTGATAAGCCTCTGAAATTTATTGTTTATATATATGATATTTATAATAGAGTCATACAATCAGAGAAACAGAGAATTATAGAATGGTTTGGGTTGCAAGGGATCTTCAAAGATCATGTAGTGCAACAACCCTGCTATGGGCAGGGACATAGAATCATAGAATCATAGAATCATTA
>WAAD01025557.1:256-104290 GCA_013389945.1 Fregata magnificens | reverse complement strand
GTCAGGAAGTTCAGTTGAAATTGGTTCTCTCTGGTGAACTTTGCAACTCTTGACTCTCCAGCAAGCAATGGATAAACTGGACCTGTGCTTTTATACCTCATCACCATTTGTATGTTCTCTCAGATATGTTTTTCATTTTTCTAAAAGATCTTGTGTGTGATATTTTGGTTTGAATATTAAATTCTGGCTTAAAAGAAAAAGACATGCATGCTTTCCTTTTCCCTAAATAACTATTCACTGGTTTGAGCTAAACATTTTACCCTAACACTGTGTTCCTCCTCCCCCATTTAATAAGACTATTTATCCGGTATTTGCATAGTAACACTTGAACCAATGAATGCTAAAACATTAAGAATTTTTTTTGCTTTAATCAATAATTTGCATTCTTTGGCATAAGATCTCATTATTACACAGAATTTACATAATATCAAAATAAAATCTCTCTTACAATACCTTATTTCATGTTTAGGAAAAGTCCTGAAAACCTTAACAGTCACTCAGAACAGCTCAAGGAGAAAGAAAAGCAAGGTTTTTTCAGGGCAATAAAAAAGAAAAAGAAGAAATCTCAAACCGTAAGTATATGGTATTTCTAAAAGAAAATATGTTTATCAGGTTTGAATTATACCATTTTAATATGCTAGATTAGTACAGTACCTTTGTATTATTTGTGATCATGCCTGCATGTATCTAATTGTTCTTTTATTTTCTCTCTATATGAAAGTCAAATTCTTTCCCTGTTCAGGGTTTTATTTATCTGCCTTTTCAAATATTTCTTCACCTACTAGTCCTGTGCATCTTTGTTTTCATTCAGACCCTCTGAAAGCCAGTTTTGATGCAAGTTTTAAGCTGATGTTACAGCAAATTCTTTTGCAGGATATGGTGATACCAGTCCAAGAATAGCAAATGCATTATTGTGTGTCCTCAGCAGTTGTATAATTTCAGACACCCATTAGGATGAGATCAAACATTATGAATGAGAATTCTTTCCAGTCTTTTTCATGGCAGTGTCTTGACAACAGTCTCCGTTGTCTTGCTGCACCCTATGGCGGGAATAAGGATGATGTGTCCTAACCATTCTTAACGTTTGATGTTTTACTGGGGGAATGGATTGTGGCTTTTGTTATTCAGTATAAGCCTTTGGTGTCTTTTATACATTTTTACATTTTCATCCAGTTTTTGTGAGGGAGAAAGAACTTTCTTTTATCAGAGAGCAGTGGTATATTAACATTTCACAAAGTTTTATAATTAAAATCTCCCTAAGAACTGAAGTAACCTAAACATCATCTTATCTCATTCTCAAATGACAGTTCTGGAAACAGTAAAATATTTACAATTTCATTTATATAAAGTTGCAATGTTTCTGTAAATGTAACTGTAGTTATAGTTTTCAAGGTTCTCAATGGAGTAAATCATGCTCACTCCTGGTGAAGGGGTGTAACTAAATCAAAATATCATGAGGTGGCATGACTCTGGGTATTCGTGGAGGTCTGATCTGTTGAAAATTGGGGGAGAGGAGTGATTATGAGGTGCGTGGGGTTTTTTTGTTTTGTTTTTTTTTTTTTAGTTTCTTTGAACTGTATGGAATATGTGCATATGTGTGTTAACTAGCACTCAAAAATGCACCTCGCCTTCCTGCTGGGCAGGTTTTAGAGCAGTGGCATCTGCCTCTCCTTCTGAACTTGTTCATCCTGATACCTGTACCCAATTCAAATATGATCATTTGCATTACACAACTGAACAAAATACCTAGATTATAACTGGGATTATTTGATATTAAAACGTCCATGAAAGAATAGTACACCTAAGGCCATTGGTTCCAGTGATACATTTTCCAAAAAAAAGGTGTTAACCAAAAAGCTCTGATGCCAGCCATTCAGATGTGGTAGCAGGGAACACTTTAAAAGCCCAGCTGATAGGTGGTGTATCAACTACTTCCAGATTAAACTGTGTGAAGGAAATACAAGCTGGGTTGTGTTGCATCTGACAATCCGGCGCTTTCCAAAACATATAAATCACAAATACCTTGATCTATAGCTACCAAAGACATCACTGATTACAAGACAGGACAGATTTATACATAATTCTTACTCCTGTTTCTTCTCACTCTTAAGAAGAGGGATGGGGGGGGGGGAGAGGTTTTGCATAAGGGAAAATTATGTTGGCTAGTTAGAGCTAGTATCTCACAGGAAGATGAATGAATTAGTGAAATAAGGTAGTGATAAAACTCTTGCATCCTCAGCTAGAAATTTGCTGACATCAGCTTGATTTTTGGACCCAACCAGAGACTGAAAAACCTCTTTTCATTTCTACTTACAGCTCCTTAGCAGGACAGTATCTAGGGATAGACTGTACTCACCGATGTGTGTACAAGTGTCTGGTTCAGACACTGTTCTTTGTTCTTCTTTGTCTGTTAGTCAAGGACATCTACCTAACAAACATTGGGATGCTCATTAGGATCTTCCAGCACAAACAAAAATTATTACCTTCAGTTCAGCACCAAGTTTGACTTCAGTAGTAAAAGCTGTTAACAGCACTGTAATATTAGCTCTTCAACTACATGAATAATGTTTTCTATGAATTCATATTAAAAATCTAACATATAGCTTGTGACTACCCAAGTTTTTTTCTGAGGCTTGTAATTCTTATGGAGTCCTAGAAGTATGTAATTCCACTTATTTACTCTGACATAGACTTCCTGCAGCAAATAACAAACTAGACCAGAGAACTGTCACAATGCTGAGAAGCATGTCATATAGCTAGAGTTTGTTAAGAGAGTGATAATATCACATCTGCTAGCTACTATTTACTTCTGATATCCTTTGGCAAGTCTCATTTTGCTGGTGATCATCATAAGAGTCATAAAAGATATCTGAAATTGGATTGAAGACATCTTCTTAATAATGTCATTCTCAAAATCTCTAATAGCCCAGAATTGATCCCAATCCTGACACTTCCTCCTGCAGAGTTGTTCCCATTAATCATTCTCCCTAAAGTTCTCCAGGTGCAGTTCCTCGTGGGATAATAATCGTTACTGCCTGCTACGAGAATTCTTTGCAATATTGTTTTTGCAGAGCTGTTCTTACCCATTCTCCTTTTCATCTTGTTTGGAGTCTTTTAGTAAGGTAGCAAAACGTTTTGAGGATTGCTAGAGTCACAGGTTTTTCTGTCATCCGCCACCAAACAACTTGATATCCATGAGGGTTGTGCACAGTGTCAGTAGACACTATCTACAGAGGAGCCCGAGTTTTGCAGATTTTGGCACATATTGCAAGCTATGGGTCTGAAGAAATTATCTGCTTTGGAAAAAAACAGTTGCAGGTGAGCATTTCTCCTAGTGATGCTTTGATTCCTTTTTGATTTACTGAACTTCAAACAGGAAATTCCTCTGACCATAAAGTTCCTAAACAAGCTGTGCTAATTAATGACTCTGTCTTTCGTTAACTTGGATTGAATCTAGAAGTTGAGAAAGCTGTTTGAAAACCGTTGCTTTTGGTAGTGCACCCATCGTTCTCTTTAGTCATGTAATCATTATATTGTATTATAAAGTTCTCTTGTGGTAGGCAAAATAATGCTAGACACAGGATATGTGTCCTGTGCTTGTTTGTGCCTGAGCAGGGGAGAAACAGTCCCATTCATAATTTTAATACTTGGTAGTTCTGTTTGTTTGTTTTAATGCATCCATTGGTATGCTCTTTGATTGTGTTACAGAAATTAAAATAAAACAGCCAGTGCCCTTGCAGTTATAAATGAAGTTATTGAAGGCATATTTTTTCAGAACTGAAATAATTCATCTTGGAGCCCTAACTCTTTTTACAACTTAAAAATAGAATACTTTTATTTCTTCTAGAGGTAACTATCAACTGCTCATTCTAAAACCGATCGCTATAATTGCTAGTGGATCTTTGATATTTTATTTATATAAAAATAAGAAATGTCATACCGCTTTAGGTCATTATCATAAGTAACAAATGATTGCCAGAATTACAGGATTTGATCCAAAGCTCAGTAAAGTCAATGAGACCTACCAGTTGTTTCCAAAAAGGCTTTGAAACGCACTCTGCATTCCTAATGAACATGGATATAAGAATAGGTGTACTGATCTCGTTACATGCTTTATATGCATTGAGTTCCTTGAATTTGTTCCATATGCTTTTTTCATTCAATCACTATTGTATTTTCCCAAAGCAAGTTATAGGATTGATACCATATATTGTCAGAATTTAAAAAAAAAAAAAAAAAAAAAAGAAAAATAATTCATATAGTAAGGACAGATCTCTTGAATTGAAATACTATGCATTTAGTTTTTGTATCTTATATTGCAGACAGACTCAACCAACGGGGAGAATCCAAGCATCAAGAAATCCCTCTTTCCTCTTTTTAATTCAAAGAATAATTTAAAGCGTAGTTCTTCTTTGAAAAAGCTTCCTGTAGTCACTCTACCCATGGTATTAATTTTTAAGTACAGTAGCACTGTAAAATGCTCCAGTAAACATGTTTTACTGACTACAGCAGCATGTGTTTTATTTTCATGGGATCACTTTCTCTTCATGCCAGTTAAGTATCTTGGGCCAGTTCGATAAATTTAAGTAAAATTGGCAGTTCCGTTGAAATAGATTGTGTCTAAAAATTTCTTTTTTTTGTATTTGATATACTGAAAATGTAACATACACAGTTCCAGAGAGAATGAGCCCTGGGACTAAGACTAAAGGAGGAAAATAGTTGTGAAATCATGTATGTTTAAAATTAAATTGTCTCATTCTGTTTCAATCAGGAAAAAAAATAACCTGGTTTGTTTTATAGCTATATTGGAAATACGTTTTTTTATGCAAACTGCTCCTTTATATATAAATGTAATTAACCAAATATTAGCAATAGATTATCTGAAAACTAAATTTTAGCTCATGCCTCTGCTGTATTTTTGTTTGTCCTGATTGTTCATGATAAAAGACAGCTTGCATTAAAAATAGGTTAAATTTTAACTGTCCTTTTTTTTGCTTAGAATTCTTGAAATGAGATAAAACTCTACATAGAAGTTTTAAATTATCCTTCTGCCATAAATTTTGTTGGATTTTCAGCTTGTTGGGGTGGGGGGGCTCGGAGTTTCTTAATTTTTGCTTTAGTTTGGGATATTTGTGGAGGAGGAGAAAGATGGGGAAAGGAACAGCTCTTGGGTTTGTGATGGCAAAATCAGCCAGACATCAGTTCAGAGAAATTTTAGTCTGCTTCACTCAGGAGCAAATTTATGGAACTGATCCATGGTCTTAACTGCAGTATGGAATGCTTTTTAAATGAAGATGAGGCTCAACAATTTTTTTAATTTTTTTTTTTATTTTTTGAAGCCTTGTTTAACTGCTCTCTCTTACAGCAAGTAACACTAACAGCATGCGAATGCTTTAAGGGCTAAGGACATATATAGCAAATCTGCATGATATCCACAGCCACTTGCTCTTACTATGGGGAAAAATATTGAAAGGTCATTGCAATTCTGCTGCAGTCATGGGCTTCACTTGCGTTCTGTAATTAACTGGGGAAAATGATTTACAGCTATTCTTAAGAATATATTAGGAAACTAGTATCTAATATTTTGTTGCAGATGCCTAGCAGCGATGGTCAGGATCTCTTGGCATTACAGAAAGCCATCCATTCTTCTAATCACCAGAGCAGCAGGCAGAAGGATTGGCATCCTGAGAAGATGACAGAAATCCAGCCTCATGTAAGTGGCATTATCAATTCCCTGTATTTTAGCATCACTGAGGTATCTTGACAGCTTTTTCTCTGGTGAATAGAAAAATTGCATTTGACATTATTTCCCAACCTCCCTGTTCCCCGCTCATTGAATGGGAAAAATCATGTGCCTGCAGTCCTGCATAATTCTTTGAAAATCTAGACATAAATGACAAGGAAAGGAATGTCCCTGTGTCAGTGTTTGAGCCTTTCAAAATATTGGTTATGGTTTTGTATTAGAGGCAAGCAACATTTCAGTGCATGTCTATGGTAGCCATGCAGCGCTGTAGAAAAGCCTTCAAGTTAGCTCTGCAAGGAATGGTGCAACCTGAGGGCGCGCTGCTACTTGACACAGTCTGATACTTGATGGGGTCACCAAAGCATTGTGACGACATTACGGTGCGGCTGTGCCTCAGCTGGCACAGGCTGTGGTTTAAGCAGGCTGCATTATGGGAGCATAGCACTGCACTAATGCAACTTTATATTCTCCAGTTCTAAAACCAGTTTGGGGGGCAGGGTTTGGGAGGGAGCTTCAGTCCCATGCTCTGTTGCCATTACAACATTGAAAACTGAAGAATAGGGTTCGTTGCAGCTGCAGTGTTTGAAGAAGCAAGTTGCTCTGTGAGCTGTGGAATTTAATGAGGCTGTTTTCATACCACTGTGTGTACTCAGGCTTCCCCAGGCTCTTGCTAGCCATTTCAGTAACCTCATGTCTCCATTTTCCTTCAACCTGCTCACCAGTCAAAGAAGCTGTGAGGGACTAGAGCAGCTTATCACCCAGCTGCAGGCAAACAAAATATCTAACTGATGAGTTTTGCCAGCCCTTATTTCAGTGCAGATGATTACTCAAGACTTTCTCTAACCCCTAATTGGTATTCACAACGTTTTTAGGAACTTTGTATTTCTGGTATCTGTGCCTCATAAAATGTGGGTGAGGTTCTAAAGCTAATAACAGGACTAGTGACAGATGGACAGCTAATGCAATTGTGTATGCCTCCATTTTCATAGGAAACAAGGTTAAAATAATTGATGGAAACAATTTTTTTTCCGATGTAGAAAAGATTCCATCTTTTCAGGTAGCTAATAGATTGAATCAGAATGAGAAGATATTTTCTCAGGTGTGTAGTCATAGCTTGGGATGAAATATTCCAAATGAATACAACTAAAAGTGAAGAAGTCCTGTGAAGTTCAAGAGGTTCAGTTTAGGATATGACAGTTTTGTTATAGGAAGTCTGATAAGATGGAGAGAGAAGGTCAAGTGCTTTTCCCTGTGTCTTTCAGAGCCAGCCATTAAAATCTCTCCGAAAGCTCTTACACCTCTCCTCTTCAAATCATCCTGTCCCTGCTGAGCCCCGCTTCCAGCCCTTACCGAGTCAGCCAGCCAAAGCTCCTTTTTCTGAAGTGCGAATTCACCCCATGAGTCAAAGCTCTGGCAGCAGCAGCAGCAATGCGCGGCAAGAGCCTCAGCCGAAAAGCAGACCAACACTGCAGATACCCAGCCAGCTGGAACCTACCTGGCACGTCTCCCCGGTGAACAGGAGCGCGAGTGACGGGCCTCCCTACTCTGATCAGCTGCCTTCCAAGAGCGGACAGAATGGGCACACGTATAACCGAACAAACCGATCGCGAATGCCAAATCTGAATGACTTAAAAGAGACAGCCTTGTAATTGCACTCCAGAAAGTAGGCCAGTTCAGGTGGAGATCAGCATAGGGGAGTGGTGGTGGTTCTGGTGATGGTAAGACTGCGTTTTCAGCTTTAGAAAGGTGTGCAATGTGTACATGTGGAACTATGCTGTTTGGCACCACAGCGAGAGTCAGGGATCATACAGTAAAACAAGTTGAATTATGAATTACCAGTCATCAGAAATGTCACTGGATGCCAGGCAGAGTGTGCCGATCAGGGAGAAAAAAGCATTGCTGTTTTCTCTCATTTACATTCCAGCTTAGTGCACACCTCTGTCTGAAAGCTGGGAGACTTCTGGTACGTATTGGCACTTAGAAGGGTGAAAACATTAATGTCTAGACCTATGCCCTTACTACATTTTTTGCTGCCTAGTTAAAACAGTGGGGTTTATGTGATAAAAGTGTATCCCTGTTAAGGGTTTAAAGTTAAATTGTATGTCTTAAATTTGTTTTTTAAACTTCCATATTTGATAGGATTTGTAATATTTATTTATGATGACCTAATATCGTACTGTTATAATCATATCTTTTATGTTATAATGTAAAGTTATTTTGAGCTGTTTGAAACATTGTGAAGCAGTGCAACAGCTACAGTAGTTTCTATAAAAAACTAACAGTAACATTTATATATTGCATCAGGAGTATTTTATTCTATATATAAATATATATATAAATGGAAAATAACTGTCTGGTTTTTAAATATACTCATTTAAAAGAAAAGTATTGTTATGACACTATCTGCCATATTTTTATACATTTGTGATATAAAGTGCAGTATTATACTTCTAATAAAAGGAAGTTGAGTGTGGATATAAACGTGACTGTAACAGTATGAATCTTGCTCAGCTATGAGAGCCCAGTATTATAGGCATTACTGGTAACAAACAAAAGACAACATTCAATTCCAAGCTTTATTATGGTCTATTTTGTTGGAAGTATTGGCTAAATGTAAGAGACTGCAGAACTGTACAGTAATCTAAATGTGGTATGTTCTCCCCTGTGTCCTTAGCTTTCCTAGTAATAATAATGGGATATCTGCAGCAAGAGCACAGAGCCCCAGTACCAAATTTTTGTTTCCTCTAAAGAGATAAAGTGCCCCATGACTACAAGCTAAAGCAGGTGCTCTTCCACTTAATAGCAGGGGTGAAAACCAAAGAAACATAGCATGAATTGCAAGTGAAATGCCGAACTTTGACACTTACGCATAGCATGGCACTGCAGATCATGGTATAAGCTTTTATGCATATGTGTATTTTACATCTTGTTTAGCAATCTATTAACTAATAAGACAAACACTGTATTTAAATTTAAACTACTCTTGCACTTTTTATTCTATTTCAGGATGTATTTAAAGCTACAAATCTGATATTTGGATATTGAGGGAGAAGGTTGTCACGCAGCTTAGTTTCTCCTTAGGTCTTACTATCCGAATAGTCCCGTACACAGTTCAGTTACCAGTCTCAGCAAAATACTAGATCTTAGGTTCCAGTCTCCTGTGCAACACTGTTAAAACTGCCTTTACGTTGGTGAACATCGAGCGTAGCAAATACACAATCTGACTCCTCTGTTGCTACCGGTAAACTAAATCAAAGGTGAGCCAGTAGGAGTCAAAAGAGTTCTGCCAGTCTAAACTTTCTGCAATAAGAGAAGAGTCAGGCCTGTAGTGTCAGAACAATACAATCTTTCCTTTTTAAACACATTAGTTCAACTCCCTCATTACTCTGCAGCATAGTTCGTTTTCTAGATGCTGTCCTCGTTAAGACACTTGTACTTGCAAATATGTTGTCTTTTCCAAAAAGAGATTAACCTGAATGTAAATTCAATGATTTAGCCATAGACGTAGTTAACAGAAGCAGCCAGGCAGTAAGAGCTGAACTTCCTATTTGGATAACAATGCAAACTGGACATGCTGCTCAGTAGCCCTCGAGTCATACCAAAGTTCTAACAACGGCAAATTTGGCAGCACTACTCTAAAGATCTTTGTCGGAAAGTACATTATGGAAGGATGTTGCATCAGGTTGGTCCAGGGCTAGAAGTCAGTCTAGTAAACTTGAAAAATTACAAAATAAGAATTCTTTCTTTGTTAATTGCCTGCAAGAAATGTGCATGTGATTTTCTATATCTATATATGATATCTAGATATATATGATATATACTGTGTTGATATATCATATATATAGCATATTTAAATACAGTAGACATGAAAGGGTATTCAGTTTTTGATAAGTTCAGTGGGCATCCAGGAAAGACATTCTAATATTTTCTAGTCATCACTATCAGAGTTTAGCAGCATATTTTAGCAATCTCTTTTGGGTTCACCAGTTGGTCACAACTAGGTTAGTCCTGCTCTCTGCTTTGAAATGGGCTGATGCCACTGAAATCCCTCACAAAAGCAGTGTCCGAGAGTGGGGCTCTAAGCAGTACTATCTGAATGTCTCCAAGGGAGCGTTCAGACTAGACTCTTCTGTACTTTGTGGATATGTATCCTTTTGCCTCTGCAAGACTTTTAACTTGCCGGTAGGAGCTTTGTGCTGGGGATGATGATACTGGGCTGTATGTGGCTGTTCTGATTTCTAGAAGGAAAAATGTTTCCAAAGGATTTTTTTTTTTTCAGTAACCATTAAGTTAAATCAGAGTAATCTCTGACTGTACATATAGCTGTTTAAAGTAGTTAGCAAAGCTTCAAGGGTGACCCAAGGAATGTTCAAGTATTTGGCCCATATTTGCAGAAAGTTGTTTCTACTTCATACTGCATTTTCTTCTCACATTCAACAAACCTTGGTAGATTTCAGTTGAATACTAAATTGTGTTGAACGTATGTGGTATTTTCTTCCTTCTGTTGGAAAGAGCTTCCAGCAGCTCGGCCAGCTGGTGTTGGGATAAACTGTGTATTTTTAACCTGGTATAACTTCCCAATATTTAGAATATTGCTAATGTAATTTTGCCAAGGCTTCCAAAGGAGTCTTACTATAGTGACTGAGATTTGCTGGCTCAATAAAGGGGAAGAGAATCACAGAGCAAACAATTTTGTAAGTGTGAGCTTTCCTCGTCACTGGTCTGTGAGTCTTGTGCTACATGTTCTATAGATTTACTTAGTACAAAGTGTCATAGTTAAACTGCATTTTATTCTTTGGAAGTCTGTTTTGCCTTATGGCATCATTAATGATGTGAATAGAAAAGAAACTAGGTTTCAGAAATGAATCATAGTCGTTTTGCAGAACTCAAGCTGCCTAAACTTGTCTGTATGTTTTTACTATAGCTCTTGAGCTCTTGTTAGCTGAAAAAGAAGCACCTTAAGCTCATCTTAACGGAAATTGTATGTGTTTAAGATGTCCTTTTAAACTGCCATGTAAACGTATTAACCTAAAATAACATATTGTTTTCAACAGGCCTGAGCATAGAGAACAGTCCCTTAGAGCTATTTAACACTTTTTGCTCCATTTATCGCAGCCCAAGATTCGTTGCTCCTCTGAGAGGTCACCAGCACGGAGCACCAGGCAGAGTTCTGGGCAGGAAGTCAGCAATCTCAGATTTGGTCCCTTCTTCCTAAAACGTTCCCCCTCCCACTGGGCTTGGTTCTGACACCAAGCTTTGATTTCTGATACCAAAACAGACCCACCTAAATGCGTGGGTCCTGACGCCACTCTGTTTACAGATACTCACTCTTTTAGGTCAATATTAAAGCAGGCTTCAAACTTCCAAACGGTTGGAAGGTTGTCCTTAGGCTTGTCGTCTTTCTCTCTGCTACACCTACTTGTTTCTGGGTGCAAAGCTGGAGTGATTCTTCAAGAAGCAGTGTCCTGTGATAGGCTTTTAGCCATTCCTTGTCATTGCAGTTAGGTCTCTTAACAGACGAATCTTACTAGTATAAAAAGCTACATACCGACTTATTTTTCTTTTTTCTTCAAAAGCTGCTGTTGCTATTAGCTGAGTAGACTCCTGTGTTCACCCCGAAAAAGCTATGACTTCTTAACAATTCAGTGCTGTAGACCTCCCTTATAAGAACGGGAACGCAGGTTATACAGCTCTGAAAGCACCGTTGTGATCTATTTAGCTAAGGCAAAACCCAGCTGCTTTTGAGGGGAGCCATGCTCTAGAAGTGTTTGGGGTTTTTATTCATGTGTCAGGTTTTTTTGTTGTCTTACAATGATTTGGTAGTGAGACATCCTTCAAAAATATCTGCATGTAATTAATTCTGTGTGTGTTGAACACTGTCAGAGTAGAGCTGGGAGAATATTTGAATCCCAGTTACAGAAAGTGTTTGAAAAGGATAGCCATATATAATATACTGCAAATTGTGGGGTGGCAATGAATGTTTATTTTTTCCATTCCAGCTAGCATACATAATGCATCTATTAATGGGGTTATCTCATAAACCATGCATCTGGGCTATTGTTCATGTAAGTAGGCCCACCATTCAAAATAGGATAGGAGTGTCACAGAAGATGATTGGAAAGGTGATGTGCCCTATTTAACCATTTTTAAATGACCTTCAAATCAGGACACTATTTACGAACAGGTGCCTTTCCCTACACAGCTCTCTCTAGTGGTGTCATGATATTAACCATTCATTAACTGGGTTTGTGGTGAATGAGGAGAAAAGCCATTTAACTTCTGGCCTTTGTTAAAAAGGGAGCGATTTGAGTAAGCCCTTTTAATATAACACAGCTTGGAAGTTCTGGATGTTGGCTCCTTTTTCAAAGGGTCAGACAGCAGCAGTGCATCAATGCTCAGGCTCATCAGGCAAGCGCAGGCTTGTGTACATCACTTGGTTCAGGTGTTGTACTGAAACAAGATTTTTCATTCTGCAATCATGAAGCAAATTCCATGAAAATTAAGCAGAGCAAATTTTATAGGAGATCCTCTCTCGGTTTGAAGAGAAAAGCTGTGGCAGGTCATCTGTTCTCTCAGTGGGCTGTCTTAACAGGTACTGCATGAGACCGCACAGGTAAATCTGATGGATTAGGTCTGAATTTTACTTGCTCCAAGTTCTGCTTGGACGCTTATTTGTTACCTTGTGTACAGCCAATTGTTTGGTGCCAAAGTTGGCTTCTGAGAAACTAAGTGGAAGACGCATGAGAAGTGTGAGAGGACCAGCCCTGCTATGTTTGGATGCTTTCGTTCCCCCAAATCAGATTGCTTCTCAGGCTCCTTTAGAATGTAAGTCAAAATATGGAGCTGGGCAAAAGTGACTTTTAAGATGCGGCCCAATGGTCCGAACGTGGAATTTGTGACTTCGGCTAAGAGTGACTCTACACATCCCGTGTCTTCTCTGCAAGTCAATCTACCTCCTCTCTCTTGCAGAATGTGGTCGAGGTTTGGTTGGTTTGTTCTGAGTTTATTATTGACTCCAAATTTTGAAGAGACATAAAGAGATTCTTTCTCTAGGTACTGTTAGCAACCAAGTAATAAAATCTTGATGGGCCTTCATCTGGTATACTTCTGAAACCTCCAAGCCATCTGAGCTCTCCCTCTAGAATCCCAATGCCATCCTTTGCACTGCTTTGCAGTCTTCCCTTGCCCTTCCCCTTGTGGTTCTCAAATCTTGCAGTTGCCTTGTTCTTTGTTGTTTCTCTAGTGCAGATTATCAGGGAGTTAGAGGCCTTATCTACCACTCCACCCTGTTTGCTGTTTTATTCAAACAGCTATCCTTAGACTTGCTCAGGATTTTCTTCATTTTAATTTTCCATTTCATGTGGGTGAGATACCTTACCTCATTGTGCCCCCACCAAAACACGCTGCCTGCCAGGCGGTTTGTTCCACCAGGTCTCTGTTTTCACAGGGCATTGTTTCTCTGGATCCGTTCTGAGAAATGCAAGGTGGCATCTTAATTGTACAGGTATAGAAATGCATTGTTGTGAAGTAACTGCTTTCGTAGAGCTTTCTGTTAGCAACGTTAAAGCATGTTCATAGCACAAGCCGCTGTTCAAGTTTCCTATAGGATATGAGCCTCTTGGTGTAAACGCTTGACATGTAAATCCAATGGCAGAGCTTTTAACTGTTCAGTAACAAGGCAAAACTTTAAGTGTAGGTAACTGTCTTGACTTTCCTTTTCTTCTTTTTTTTTTTTTTTTTTTTTGCTAGTGCACATCTTAGACTCATACTACTGAAGGATATGTCTAATTGAAAGGAGTAACATCTATGTATATTTGTTTTATATGGAACAGTAATCTTAAATCTTCCATGAAACCATAATTTTGTTGGAAACTCTATGCAGGCATTTTAAAATCTGGTTAATCTGCTAAGGACTTCCAGGACTGCTTAGATCTCCACTGTGAAATGCTGAATTCTGAATTTGTGTCATTTGGGAGAAGGAAGGAAGAATGAGGTTTAGAAAAATCTGATCTTTTTTCACAGCCTGCCAGTACAGACTATTCCAAAAATAACAGGCTGGGGGGGTAGCTTTCAAAACTTCTAAATTTACGGATAAGATTCCCCAATGTTTTTTAACAGCTACTAGAAACCTAAAGCGCACAAACTTTTAAATCTACCATGCTTTCTGTTGTGGAAGGGATGTGATGTCGTGTTAACCTTTTTAATCCTGGAATACAAATTGATTTTAAAATGTGTTGAATATTTAAGGATGACTTCATGCAAGTTAATAAACCATTTGTAAAGTGTTTGTATACAACCCTTTGTATCATGTTGTTGGTACACCTTACAAATTTTTTTTGGGCATGTATTCCATTCTTAACTTCTGTACAATTTCTATTGTTGCTGTAAATATTCTAAAAGAGAAAAAAAAAAAATCCTGTGGTAACCTTAATTATCAGCATGGAAATGGTTAATTTTTACTGAGCACAATGTATTTTTGAATGGGCCTTCCAAAATATGTCTTTAATAAAAATGCAGATTTTGCACTAGAACACTGGCATTGCTCGACAGCTGTTCTTATTCCTGACACATCTCCTCCAGAGCGCCTCCCCATACGTTAGCGTGGCTCAGATGAGCAGAACAGGCCAGAACCGCACCAGGCCTCCTCTGCTGAACAGGTCGCTGCCAGGTCCTGGCTAACTCCATCTGAGAAGCCAGCTTGTATCTGTCCGCAAGCCTGGCGTTTCCACAGGAGCACAGACAAAAAGCTCTGAAGCACTTTGTTGCCCACCATTCCTGTAGTCTCTTTGCAGGCATTGGGGGGGGTGTCTTCCTTTCAGGGCAAGAATCTCTGCTATCCTCTCTTTTGAACAGTATCAACCCACCAACCCCCTCAGCAGGCACTACCCTGAAATTAAAAGGCCCTGAAGGTCTCCAGCCCTTAAATTGTCTTTGCTGCAGAAGGGGATCCACCATTTGGGTAGCGTGTTGGCATTTCACCATTGCCACACATAAGCTGAGACTCTTCTAGGCAAACATTGAGGTGTCAGCAATACAGTTTTTGATGGGTTCCTCTTTAATGTGTCCTGGCCATGACTTTTGTGTGCAGCTTTAAAAAACTTTAAATATTTCTCTGCTGGTCCCTCATTCTTCAGAGTAATTGGAAACAAACTGAGGAGTAGGGACCACTGTACCTTGGCCTCTCTCCTTTCCCTCTGCGCTCCGGCAGCAGACTTGCTGAAAGCCAGGACTTGCAGTCTGTTCAGATCCTTCTGAAACAGCCGCCTGGTGGGGGGTGCCGTGGACACAGCTGCTGTGAGACCTGGCTGCTGCCTGGTGCCTTCACTGAGCTGCACCCATCACCTCCTAAACAGGGAAACTGCTGGCCTGAGCCAGTGGCTTCAACTTCCACCAGGACAAGCAGTCCAGCTTTTCCACAGTGCCAGCCAGAAATGCGTTTGAAATGCCTGTTTCCTGGATGTGCCTAGCTCTCTGGGGACTTGGCTTGACTCCTGCAACCTCACTTCGCTCTTACTCTTTCAAGGATCTCGTTGTAGTGACCCCAGGAACTCAGTGCCCTTTTCTGTGCTCCCTGCAGGGCTCCAGAAAATGATAGTGGCCACCTCCTTGAAGAGTCAAGCACCTCACTGTGGTAGCCCCAGTGCAGTCAGCACTGGCCCACGATGGGATGGGGAACAGAGTGGGTGTGGGCATTTTTCTCTCCGGCAGCTGAAAGGGATAATTCCTGCAGGTACCCATTAAGAGAAAGGGGCTATTGACTTACAAATGGTGTGGCTGGTCTGGAGGCCTGAGGCAGTCTGTTATCACATAGGGTAGATTGGGCAAGCTTAACTTCTCAGCACAGTTCCTCACTTCTCTCTGCAAGCATCCCAGACTAAAAATTCAGGCCATGAGGCTGAAGGCAGCTCTTGGTCCTGCCTCCTGTTTCAAACCTGTTGCGTTTTACGTGGTTTCAAAGTCATGCATTGGTCTCCCTACCTCTGCAGGTAAAGACCTGCAGGATTTTCCACTCCTAGAAGATAAATGTGTGTTCAGCACTGCTTTGCATCATCAGCCTCAGTTGCTGGCTCTGTTGCGGTTAATTGTGATTGGAGGCATCTGTGCCAGTAAATGAAAATGACAGTGATATGCTAGGAAAAGTTAGACTTTATGAGGAAAAGCTTTGTATTTTTGTAATTGTATTTTGGCTGGTTCTATCCCACTTTCATAACGCCCTCAGTCACACTGTTACTCCAACGCTCTGTGTTTATGCAGAGGTAGAAGTCAAGTGCAACTCTAAAAGCATTTTAAGGACCACTTAATTAATTAAGCTTCTCAGCACCCTTCTTTTTAGATAAGAGGCAGAGGACAAGAAGAATTTCCAAAGGTCAATTAGCACATGAGCTGCATAGCTAGGATCAGAACAGAAACTCCTGCTTTAGCAGGAACCATTTTGACATTGCAGACCAAAGCCAGAAGTAGGTCCTTTCCCCTTGCAAGCTGGAGAGGTGAACTGCAGGCGAAAGACAGGGAGAGGCAAGAAGCAAATGCACTGTGAAATTCAGTGTATGCCAGTTAGTTCCACCTTATTTATCACTGTACATTTCATTCTGGAAAAAGGGTCTAGCGACTTTTTCGAAGCTGGGAGGTTGGAAGAGTGATAGCACAGGTCTTTTCTACCTGGACAGTCTTTTCTCCCTCCAAGGTTTTATTATATCCTGTATCTCGGATCAGTCCTGCGAGGATACATAATTTAGTGTGGTGCCCTGGTGTATAATGGCATGTGCTCCATCCATTCAGGCCGTGGATTAAGCTTGCGAGCTCTTCCAAATTACGCAGGAACTCTTGGCCCTTGCCGCAGGGTGCATTTCCAAAACCAGACAACTTGCAAAACCCTGGACTGTGTGTGGGAGCTCAGAGGACAGTCACAGCCAAGGCTTTGGGTGGTTACAGTCAAGCTTAACTGCTTTGGGATGCTACAAATATTCATCAGCTGGTGCCCAGTCCATCCTTTCACCCCTCCAGCCCCACCCCACCAATCCTCAGTCATGCAACAAAACAGCAGCACCAAGCCTCCTCCCCCCTAGTGACCATCCACCAGGGCATGGAGCAGAGCTGCCCGTGCTGCTTTTAGGGAAGGGAGAGCAGCGTGTTAACATGATGGCAACTGTGTCCAGGGACTGGAAACGTTTCAGCTTTCAGTGTTGGTGTTACTAACACGAGAGCTATGACGGCTGGTGGAGAGCCCTTGTCTCGCTGTTATTGTATGTGCAGTGCCTCCAGGGAGGCTGTTACCCCATGCTGGCCCCACAGCTCGGCTGCACCGAGGACTTGCCTCGAGCTCAGTGGACCTTCTCAGTAGAGCTTGCCTGGACTGATAAGTATTAGAGATTCGCTGCTTTCTTATTAAGAAAACGTGTCCCTACACCCATTTGTGGATAGGCAAAACTCATTTGGGGTGTGGGAGGAAGCCAGGGAGTGATGGTGACTTAGTAACAATCATCTCAGCAGATGGGGATTGGTCTTTTCTACATCTCTCTAGACTTCATACTGTTGGTATAGCGGAGCAGAAGCTTTCAGACTCGCCAGAACAGCATCTTTTCCTGACAGTTATTATTGGTCTCTATATACAGGAAAAAACAAGGCAGAAACATCTGCCCTCATGAATGAATAAAATGTGATGAATTGCACAGATGTCCAAAGGCTTTTCTCATGGTTTTGGTCACATCTTATTTGGTTTTAGCCACATCTCATCTCCTGCCTTGCACACCAAGCATTTGTCTCTCTCCCCGTAGGGGTAGGAAGAGGCACGAGAAGCAGACAGCCTGCCTTGGTGCCGTTGTCTTTGTGCCTCTCCTCTCTCCACTGAGACAGTCAGGTGCCAATGCCACAACTCTTTGGGATGGATGCACGGATTGTTAAAAAATAGGGAAAAGGCCTCCAGTGCCTGCCAGGTTTCTGTCGTGTGTGTGTGACAAGCCAAACAGTGGCTGTCACCCCAGAGCCCCCCCATGGCCCTCCCACATGGGAGCTGCAGGGGCCGCAGTTCCCACCTGGGGCGTGCTGGGCATCAGCTCCCAGGCAGAGGCAGGGACATGAGCCACAGCACCCAGGCGGTCACCCCAGGGAGATGGGTGCATCATCAGAGCTTCCACATGCCCCAAATACCTCAGGTGCTCAGCACCCATTAGGGATTGGGCCATGGAGATCGAGGCAGTTAAATGAGAGCGAGTCCCTGTTCCTGTGCCCAAACACCCATGGGGAGCGAAGCGCCCTGGGCTCCCTGGAATGTGTCAGTGCAAAACCAGAGAGGATATGGAGGGGGTTTGGCTACCTGATGCACAGGGGACCAATGGCTGTCCCAAAAACGGCCACAGCAGCTCAGGCTGGAGGGCACCTGATACAAGGGGACATGAGGTGATTGAGAGTGTGAGATACAGGCAGGGCCCGTCGTACTGGGGACTGGCCAGATCTGGCCCCGACCCTGTCTCAGGGATGGCAGAGACTGCCAGGAGGAGCATGAGGAAAAGCAGGGTGAGATGTCTGCCCCGGCACGAGAGCCCTCCCTGGCCCCAGTGGGGTGGCGGGGGGTGCCCGGGCTTGGGGACAAAAAATCACCCACAGACCTGCCCTCACCCATGGAGTCCAAGCCCTGCCTTTGGATCCCCATCTGCGTTTACTTTGGCCTCCACAGCATGCTGTGACGATGATTTCCCCAACCTAACACCCAGGGCCAAAAGCACCACGTCTCACAGGATCAAAGCCACAGCAATAAACCCTCCTGCCTTCCCCAATGTGTGCCCCATAAACACCTGTCAGCTTTAAACCCAGCAGGGTTTAGCTTTATCACCAGGCATGGTGTGAAACAACGTTTTATTCAAGACGGCCCTTCCCTTTGCAGGCTGGGCATTTACACCGCAGGACTGCAGTCGGTATCAGTGGCGAGGTGGGGCGACTGCCCAGGTGAACACCTACACATCTACCCCAGGAGATGGCATGGGGCGGGTGGACGCTCAGCCGCACTTGCCCAGGCACTCGAGGAGCTCCATGCGGATGGCGATGCGCACGTGCCAGCCCAGTGGGATGAGGCGGATGTAGCGGGCCACGATGGGCGGCCGCAGCAGGTTCTGCACCGAGGACGAGCGGTCCGAGTTGCCATAGAAAACCTGGGGAGAGAGGTGTGGGCAGGCAGTTAGGGTGCTGAAAATCCTGCCCCATGAGTTTGGGGTGCCTGTGCAGAGCAGAGGAGGAGGAGGAGGAGGGTCCCTCTCCCCCAGTCCCAAAATAAAAGACTTTAAAAATAGCCAGACGCAGACAATTTTTGTCACACCAACTGGGTTTTCTGAGTAAGTTGTTTTCCCTGTGTCGTTCCTTCACTTTTTCTGGTTAGGCTAGACTTAATCTCACCCCATTCTCTCTCATTTGTCTTCCAGCAGCAAGGCACCATGTGTTCAGAGTGAGCGTGGCTGACCTTGGCTGTTTGCAGTTCACAAGCTGGGCTCCCAGACATGCCAATATAGACAAAAAAATTTATTTGGGGGCCCTTCCCCACTGCTTGGCCAGCTGCCATGTCTCCTGCTGCCATGACCTGTTTTTTTGGGGAAAGCTCAGCATCTCCGCAGGGCTGCAGGAACTGGTGCTTTAGCAAAGCCACCAGAGCCTCCCATGCTGGGACAGGGCCACCCCCACAGATGGACACTGACGATGCCTGGGAGGCAGCAGCCATAGCATCCCCTAGCCCACCTTGGCTGCACGGGGACCACAGGCACCACTGCCGAGTCCCCTGTGCAATTTTTCACTTCAAACCAACCACTAAGAAGTGCAGCATGCAAACGGTTCGGTGGGTTGTGACTTAATAGTTGCAGATTTTGTCTCAGGGGTTTTTCTGCATCGTTATCATGCACTAGCCCTGGACTTACGGCAAAAGAAGGAGCCGCCATTTTGCAGTGCCCAAGCACAGCTGGTGTAGTGCAGCCCTGGCCAACAAAGAGGTTTTACCATGGAGGTGCCGCTTCCCCTGTGATGCCAGCTAACGCCTCCATCCTGCCAAGTTTAGTCTAGACTCCACCATCATCATTAGCAAAAAATGTATTTTGTCCTTCTGCAGTTGGTCAGCGTGGCGCTTGGTCTTACCATGGCGGGGGGACACCCCTCTCCATGCTGCCCCCGGACGTGGGGTGAGTGCCAGGCCCCACCTACCCTGCTGCTCCCACAGGAACCCCTCTTGGGGCACCTCTTTGCCAAGACCCAATGTTTTTGTGTCACCAAATGTACCCCCCGCTCCACCAATGGCCGAAGCGTAAAGTCCACTGACCCGGTTGTTCCCAGTCTGGTCCTTGTAGTAAACCCAGTTGAGGTTTTCGTTGGTGCGGTACTGCACGCTGTACTTGGTCATCCACTCGTCGGCGTCACAGCGCCCTTGCGTGAGGATCCCCGAGATCACCTTCACCTCCTTCAGGTCGATTTGCAGCCACTGCCCGTTGTCCTGGTACTTGGAGAGCCATGCGCACCTGGGGGAACACCACCAGCCCCGCTACATCCTCCACCCCTGCCTTCCCAGGTGGCCCCTCCTGCCCCCATGCTGCTGGGGGTGCCCCAGCCCCCCACACCCACCTGTCCACGGGACCCCTCGGGGAGGCGTTTTCAGACTCACCCGAAGCCTTGGCCATTGAGGCGGGCCTTGTTGGCTGTCCAGGAGGAGTACCAGCCCGTGTACTGCTCAGGGTTGGAGCAGCTTATCTGGTCGGGGGTGACGGCACCGGACTCAAAGCCCAGGGGCTTGTGGTAGGGGCATTCTGCAGAACAAGGGAAAAAACGTGCTACCATAAGGCCATGAGTGGCTGGCTTTGTTTCCTGGTTGCATTTGCAGGCTTGTCGTCAACACCCTCTGTGGTTTCACTGCTCGCTGTCCTCCCTGGCCAGGGTGCTGGGGATGCTCTTAAATCCAGACCACAACCCCTGCAGTATTTGCTGCCCAGGGGCCATGGGGTCTTCATTTCTAACTCTTCTCTTGTATGAATTTCTGACTCTTCTCTCTCTCTCAAACTTCCTAAACCTGTGCTGCCTGCAGCATTTTGGGGGAAAGGTTTTATTCAGATGTTGCAGTCCAAATCTTGCGAGCACATGGAAGCAGATTCAGACTGGATCCGTCAACCTGGATCCAGCTTCTAGGCTGTCAGCCTCTGCCTGGTCCTTGAGAAATGCCTGGCATGGCTTTTCTTGCTGGGCTTTATCTCCTTCCGCTCCTCTATCCACTGTCTTGATTTATGGCTATGCCTGCATGGCAAAATTGCTGAGCCTGCTCTGATCATCCCTCCACAAGCACCCTCAGATCTTCTGCATCTCCTGCTACAAGGACTATCTCTGTATCTGGAGATGGTCTTGTGGAAAACCTGCAGGTACTCTGGTGCCAGTGAGGTGTAATGCTTGGCCCTGCCGAAGGCTCAGGGATCTCCATCTGAGTTTTTGCCTTCAGATCTTCAGGCTACCAAACCTGATCCTACAGCTCTCTTCTGCGATAGCGAGAAGTTCAGCAAGACTCCCGCTGGCTGCAAAACCACTAGGGGCAGAAATACTCATTCATCATTAAAACTTTCTGTGGTGGGTCACCACACAGTGCTCTGGAAGGCAAGCCTTTGGTGATGCTGCCATGCAGAGTGCCTGCATGCTACCTGGACCTAGTTGGGAGGGGTTTTGTTATGATCATTTTTTATGCAAGTAGGTTATCACTACGTGTCTAGATACACATAACAAAGGTGCTCACAAGTGTCAGATGGGAACTGCCTGGGCAAACATCTATATCGTGGGCAGCATTTTTCTAATTTTGTGGCCTGTGGAGCACGTGTGGTCCCCCAAGGGTCACTCTGTCACATTTTCCAGTTCAGTGTAGTTCATCTTATGGGTTTCGGCAATAAAGGAGCAAGCAAAGCTCTGCGCAGCTTCACTCGTGGGTGGGATGTTTCCCCGCCTTAGCCATGACTGACTGACCATGATGCCTTGTGTTAAAAATGACTGACATGTGGGGAGCATCAGCAGGTGCCCAGGGCCCGAAGTGACTATGGCTTCCCCGGTGCAACACCCCAGCACTGCAGTGGCGCGGTCAATGTCTCATTAGCAAGCTCCACTAGGTCAATATCGTATGCATCAATATCTCATTAACATATCTGGCTCAGTTGGTACCTCATTAACATGTTTTTCCCCATGAAAACACATAGCCACCATCCCGCCTTGCTCCAGGCATGGAAACATCACGCTTTTCTACTTTTGCTCCCCTTGTGCAAGAGGGTGGCCAGGCTGGGGTGGCCCTGTGTGTTTACTACTCGGCAGGCTTATCTCGAACACCACATAACTTTACTTTTAGCAACACTAATCCGCAGACCACACAACCGTAATGCAATTAGCAGGTCACCTTCTGGCACGTCTGGCTGCGCCATGCACAGAGACCCGCGAAACAGATGCCTGGTGCCCGCCCGGCCAAATCAGCTAAGCCATTTAACGCCATTACTGCCAACCTGGAGAAAACTTGTGCAGTGGTTGCAAGGCTGGCTGCTCCCCTCTGGCCGCGCCAGAGACAGCTCTGCAACACCCCAACACAGCTGCTCTGCAAATCATCCCCAGGCAGCGGGGATGCCGGGCCACACCACCGTGGCTGGACTGGGCTGGGTGAGGAGAATGCAAAGCCCCCCTGGCCTGGGGAGAGAGACAGCTGGGAGATACAGTGACAACATTAATAATTCAGGAGAACAGCCTTCATTAGTCAAGGAAGGCGCCTTCATTACTCAGCTACATAATGCTAATGCATGAGAGCACCCCTCACACTTAGCCTGGGCAGGAAACCTAGAGCCATGCCTCTCACACATGCCCCTTAGCCATGGACAGATCAAACAAACCTGCCACGTCTCCTTTCCTTCCCTTCCCTTTCAAGGGGCAATGGTTTTAAACTGAAAGAGGGTAGGTTTAGATTGGACATAAGGAAGAAATTTTTTATGATGAGGATGGTGAGCCACTGGAGCAGGTTTCCCAGAGAAGCTGTGGATGCCCTGTCATTGGAAGTGTTCAAGGTCAGGTTAGGTGGGGCTTTGAGCAACCTGGTCTAGTGAAAGATGTCCTTGCCCATGGCAGGCGAGTTGGACTAGATGACCTTCAAAGGTCCCTTCCAACCCAAACTATGCTGTGATTCTGTGATTCCTTGGTGCGAGCAACAGCAGGGTGGTACCAGGCTGTAGCAAGGCTTTGGATAGAGAATTGTACACTGTTAAGGTTAAACAGCAAGAAAACGTGCAGTAGGACCAGGCTGGCATGCCAGGCGTAGGTGCTGGTAGGGAGCCACCGTGAGAAGGAGGGCTTCCCAAGGGGTTTGTTGGGGATCTCTGCTGGGCCAGCTGCGATTCAGCATTGCCATGAGGCTCTGCGGTGCATGTGAGCATGCCGATGCTGCTCCTTGCATGTGACGCCAGGGCTGCAGGAAGCAGTGGGATTCTACATGGTGACCTGGAGTGTGCAGTAATCTCCATTTGTCCAAAATACGCTTTACTGCAGCTCCACGCAAAGGGATAGTTAGAGATGGAGGATGTGCAGGTGCAGGGGGGCACCTTCCGAATGGAGAGAGACTCAGACAAGGACGCAAGGAGTGCAAGGACCTGCCCGTCACAGGTGGGCTTCGTGATGATGCCGCGACAAAAAAGAATTGCGGTGGCCAGTGCTTTGAAAGGGAGCGGTGAGCTCAGGCAGGGCCATGCCAGCACAGGCTCATGTTTGGCATAGTGCATATGGGTTTCTTTCAAAAGAGACTGGAGGAAACCCTCAGAACAAGAGATATAAAGTGTCATTTCTGGAGCTCCTATAAGTGATTCTTCTGCATCAGAGGGGCTGTCTCCAGCAAATGCCTTCTTCCTCTTCATACCTGCCCCAGCAGGCAGCCCTGTGGAGATACCGGCTGCAGAAACTGCAAAGACAGAGCCTGAGAAGCCATGACGCTTTACTGGGGATGTCTGGGGCCACTCTGCCCTGGGGGCGAGACACCACCCATGCATGGCTGATGAATCCTTTCCTTGTAGTTTCTCTGGGCAGGGAAGAAGCCTGCGGGCAATGCTCAAGCTGGGCGAGCCCCAGGTGGACATGGCCTTCACAGGAGCAGGGTGTGTGGAGGGAGAGATCAGGGGAAGCAGATGGCCCAGCAATGATGACTGGAAAGCCTCTGCACTTGTCAGCTGCCTCGTGCCATGGGAGGAAAACCTTCAGGTCCAACACATGCGTGGGATAGAAATGCCTGGGGTTTATTGCCCCTCTCATTTCTGTTTGCGTATGCCTGCAAGCTCTGCCAATGATGTCATATCTTCTTGTCAATACACATTTTTATTTGCTTTCTAGCTCATCCTGGCTTCCACTCAGAGCTCTTTCAGGGTAACTCATTTAACCTCCTCCTCCTTCAGGGCAGCCATGCCAGATGCTGAGCACCGGGGTGACCATTTTTCCCATGTAACTTCCCTGGGGAACCTGGGAGCAGTGAAACACACCTCAAGTTGTTGCACAGCCTCTTGCAAAAGCTGGGAAGAGGTGGTTGCTAGCGGTCATGAGGCAGGTACCACTTTCGGCACCCAGCCTCAGAGGGGGTGAACACTTCTGAACATCTGCGTGACAGAGGCCTGAACAAGAGTGCAGCCTCTGTGGGACACATGAGCTAAACCTGAGGATCAGCTGGGCACCAATAAAGCCTTGCTGAGGTAACACATCAGCGAAAATGTGGCAGTTGCAGAGAACAACAAGGAAAGAGCTTGATCAGAAACCTATACAACATGGTCTGTGAGGAACAGCTGAAGGAGCCATAATATGCCACGTGTGCAATGCAGGGTGCAATGGGGGAAGCTGCTGAAAATGACCAGACAAACATGGCTAAAAGAGCACTGGCCCATTACCTGGCATGCATTCTAAGCTGTTAGTCCCGCTGGACCACACCGAGTTAGGACCTCCTTGGCAATCACATTTGCAAGCCTTGCTGTGCCACAGCTCCAGTCTCTCATCCTAAAGGGAAGGTAAAAAACCAATAATAAATCAACACAGTCATCAACAATAGTGACACGAGGCTAAATCTGAGTCCTGAAGCTTAGACATACACTTCCACCTGCCCAGGCTGCTGCACCTTCTCTGAGCCCCTTTCTTCGTGCCAGCCTGGCATGAAACGTGGGATGACTCCCCCTTGGATTCAGAGGTCAGAGCACGTGCCTGGGCTTGGAGGTCCAGGTGGCATGCCTCTTTCTGCCCCAAGGCACCAGAGCCGGGCAGTGTCAGGCCCCCAGCATTTGCCTGGCAGCCAAACCAGCCGGAGAGACTTACCTCTCCCGGGGAGAGGGCCAGCGCAGCTGGGGCAGCGAGCATGGAGGGAAGAAGAGAGAGAGAGATCAGAAACAAAGATGCTGCAAGCAAACATCAGGAAACGCGATGAACATTTACTCCTGAGCTGGGGACAAATAAATCAAGGAAGGACTGAGAAATCTACTGCGTTTCCCCGAGCTGATTGCCAGGGGAAAGCAAGAGGATGTGGGCAGGAACAGGGCACTGCGTGTGCCCGTGCCAGTGCTACTGCCCCACTGTGTTTTCTTTTCAATGCCTTTGGCATCTCTTCTTTCTGATCAGATATGCCTGAAACATCCTGTGGAGAAACCCATTCCGGCCCCCGTCGGCCTCTGCTTTACAACTAATTTTGCCCCACCCCTTTTTGCCATATTCCTGCCCCACGCTTTCCCTTTCTCCTTTGGCCCTTAAAACGTGTGAGCTGATGAACCCCGTGAGGTGCCTGGCCTGAGATCACTCCCTCTGGATGGGATTGAGGAAAATGAAATGTAAATAGGTCTTCCCAATCCATCTTACATATGAGACTCCCTTTTTTTTCTTTCTTAGAGAAAACCAGTTGTTGTGGCTGTCGAGGAAGAGCCGCTATTTTTGTAACATCTGACCTGTTTTATCTCCTGCCAGTCACTGAGCAATGGCTTTTTTATGAGCCCTTTCCTTGCTGAAAGGGCTCTCCTGCTTCCCAGTGAAGTCCAAAGCAGACTATGTTAATAGCATTCAGACTGGCAGAATAGTGCCCAGACAACTATGAAAATAAAATAATTAAAAAAAAATAGTCCCATGACTGCTGATAACTCATCAAGTCAAATGTCAAACATCGTGTTTTCAATACCAGCAGGGAATCTGCAAGCCACAAAGGACCAAGCTATTGAGCAGGTAAAAACTTGCATACAGGAGCCATGAGAAACCCACCATCTCCAAACAGAGGTTTTGTGAATAGGAAAAGAGGATCTTTTCACCAAATGAATTAGAGTCTGCATTATCCACTGAAATCTAGTTATGATTTATTCATTCATACACTGTCACTTTGCTGAGCGTAGGAAGCTCCAGCTAATGCTGGGAATTCACATCCCGCATTTCTATAGCAAGTTTCATCTCAAAAGACTCACAAACACTGTGCAATTATAATCAGCTGAAATATAAACTATACACAAAGCTCTGCTTATTACTGAAATGCAACTGCTCCTTGGGTGTGACACTGAGCCTGAATGTATCAGGAGTCTGAAAGAAAGACCCCAGCAAAGAAAAAAATGATAAAGAAATAATTTTTAAAAATCCTTTCTTTAATGCAGAGATGGTCTCCTTTGCTTCAGTGTCCCAGGGCAGCATTTCTGGCATCAGGAACTTACCACATTAACCCAAGGCATCAGCCCTGGCAGAAGAAGTAAAAGTCAGTCTACAATAAAAAGATGTGGCTTTTGGTCCAAGAGGAAGGCAAAGGGGCACCCAGACCCCATCAAGCTCAGCAGGAAAACGTGGGTTCATGTCTCCGGATCTGGCCTCTTGGAAAGCGTAGGCTGGGGGCTGTGCGCAACACCGTGCTCCACCTTCCCAACAGAGATGTTACCCAGCCAAGTCCTGTGACTTCTGGTGCAACAAGAAAACCAAGGCAGAGGCGCAAGCCCAAGGCCACACAGTGCATTGCCACCTCTGTGCTGTGCCACACAGCATGAGGGTGGTTTAAGTTAATGCTGCCTGTCATCAGATCAATACACTACAAACCAAGACATTATCAACTATCAAAACTGTACTGCCTTTGCCAATAAAAGCAGTGCAGCACGTCTCCTGCCCACTTGATGTTTCATTTGATGCCGATGCTGGAGCAGCACTGGCACCAGGGGCGTGGGAGCTGGGCTGGCAGGAGCCTCTCCCACCCCTCCAGCCAGTGCCACAGTGGCCTTTCCCAGCAGGACAGGTGCCCTGCTCCGGGAGCACCGGCTACAAGGACTAGCTTCATTACCCTGGGATTTGGGAGCCTGGCTCCCCAGCCAGCGCAGCCCACCATGCGTCCCCACCACCCAGTTCTGAGCTCACGGGGCTGCAGCCTCAGCTCCTCCAGTCTGCCGGGGTTCAACCTACATTTAGAGATGTGTGCTCGCTACATGTTTCTTAACGACTTTATTTTCACCTTTGGAACGCTGATTTTTGTGGAAAACCTTTTGTGGGTCGTTTCCTGTTTTCCTCCCAGCGGTTAAATGCACTTTGGCCTGGCAATGACCTGACAAGTAAGTGGAGCCACGCAGAGGTGAAAGCAAAGGTGCCCACGCTTCTCTGCATAAATACTTGCCTTGGCTTGTATGTTGACTTTAGTGGCTACAGAGAAAACCTGGTAAACAAACTAGCAAATGAATATCCTTCGTATAGGAATCAGATATTTCTCTTTTCTCTCCCAGTGCATACCAGCAGCCCACTTACATGTGTGTCAGGTACATTTGCCCAGCATGAGGAAGACTGTATTGTGGTGACGCCTACTCTTGCGCACTGTGTGCCTGTGGTGGGGAAAGGGGACGTGAGTTACCAGGCTGATGTAGGGGTATTGCTTTGGGTCCATGCTGAGCCCTTCAGCAGACCTCCTGAGTACCTGCCCATGTATTTGAGAGCCAAGATCAAAATTTGGCACCTCATTGACAGATGCAGCTGGAAAACCAATGGCTGTGAGAGAAACAACAGAAAAAAAAGGAATAGTTTTCAGGTGGGTGATTGTATGGTAGCACCTACTCAACCACCAGGAACAAAGGCTCCTACCCTGACTGCCCCAGCGTTGCTTGGGTGGCTGCACCCAGCCAGCGATGCCTGCTCCTGAGCTACAAGAGTGGCTTTTAGGGTTTTTAGGCTCGTCAGCCAGGGGACATCACTGCAAATCAAGCAAGGGTGTGAATTTCAAGCACAAAAGCCCTTTTTTCAATGCAATGTGTTATTGGGTCAGCCCTGTGACACGCAGTGGTGCAAAGACAGTGCCAGGGCAGGGGTGCCGGCGTGCCGCCCCTCTGGCTGTCCCCGGTGGGCTGGGGGCCTCCACCCCTCACCGCATGGCTTGCTGGCATCTCAAACGGGAGGTCAGCTTTGCCTTTTTGAGCTAGAAGAGGTTAACTGCTAAGGGCTCTCTCCCACGAGTAGCTCAGCCATCTGACTGCTGGCAGCTGCAGCCTGTAGCACAGGGGAGCTGCAGGCTTGGCTTGGGGTAAGCACGGCAGCGGATGGGCCAAACATCCTGCCCAGGCAGCACGGCCTGATAACCCCTGGCATCGGGAGAGGAAAGGAGAGGAAAATATGCCCTTGCCTGCAGTGGGCCGGAAAAAGTAGTAATTGATATATTGGTATGTTTACAGCTGTGATGGGCCCTGTCCTACAAAGGAAATGAAGAGGAAAGCTGGCTGCCAATATTCTAAAAATGTGACGGCCAGCATGCTTTTATAGTGAGCTTGTTTGCCTTCAAGGAAGGTTACAAAGATAATTGGTAATTGTAGGTCAGACAAAACGAATTGCTGCAATTCGTGGGAGAGTCATATGTCCCGCACAGCCGCCGGGGGCTGTTGTGTTAAAAGTACAGGACTGAAAAAAACCCCAAAACATTAAAAAGGAAAGAGCCCTATTTACAGCCCCCACAGTGCCCCAGGACATTCAGCAAACCATCAGTTCAGTGAAATAAATTATTATCTGTGCATGTTTGTGAGAGGCAGGGAGATACGGCATTCGCCTTTCCTGTCCCTCCATCCCGCCCTGCAGCATGGTGTGTCCAATGCACCGCTGTGCACAAATGCCACTCCGTAGCGCAGGATTTGGGGACCGGGGCTTGGGCAAGCACCAGGGGATGATTTTGTGCTGGAGCACCCATCCTGCTGGGGCTGGGCTGGAGCACAGACCCTGGGGCAGCCCCGCTTGGCACCCACCCCTGGGCAGGATGGAGGGGAGAGAAACCCCAGGGACTGTCCCAGGTTTGGGGAACAAGGAATAGAGCTGGCAGAGGCAGTCCTGGGATGCCAGGATGGGGAGGACATAGGTTTCCTGAGGTGAAGGTGGGATAAAGCAGCAGCCACAAGTTGGGCTACCTGGGGAAAGGAAGGAGCAAGCAGTAGCAAGGAGGCTCAGCTGCTGGCATTTTAATGACAGGAACAGGTAACTGCGTGTCTCAGAAAGTTTGCGGTCATTAAGAACATGGTTAAACAAGAGAAAGAAAGGAGGAAGGTAAGTGTGGGCAGAAGTAACACTGCCAAAGGCTGGACACATTTTGGTAAGGTCAGCTCTGAGAAATCATATTGAATATCCTGACCATAGAGCCACGACAGCAAGCCATCTTTTTTTAGTGTGGCTAGAATTAATGACAGAAGTGCAAGCATGAGAAAGCACATTATAAAATAAAACAGAGAAATAAAATATAACACAGAATAAATGTCAGTCATTTGATTTACCAGAATAAGTTCACATAAACCTGGTCATTGCAAGTAAAGTATGTGGAAAACATTAATAACTTTGTTTATTTATTGACTTCAGGTGTTTATCTGTTGATTTACATGGCCTAGAAGCTTCAGCTGGAAAATAGTTAATTTTGCCTCTCATCTCTGCAAGGAACATGTCAGTGTAACAGAGCTCAGAGAGATGAGCAAAATTATTTTCTCTCCACTTCTCCCAGTGGAGAGCACTCCCTCCGTGATGCAGTGCTTTCCTGGTGTGTGGCTCCTGCTGCATAGCTAGTCACCTGCTTCCCTTCTGCACGTACGGGCCATGGGGCAGGGGAAAGGAAAGCAGCTTAAAAGGCAGAAAAATGTGACTGGAGCCCCCAAAAAGCTGTCACAGAAATGAAAGAGGTGACCGGAATGAATGGCACTGGTTTTATCACGTTTTCTGAAAGGCACACCATTGCAAGTCCCTATTTTCCTTGAGCGCCACATTAGAGAGCATGAGGAAGCAGAGTTAGGTAAGGAGGTATGTAAGCAACACAGAGGGTTGAGATACTGAAAAAAGCATTGAGGTACCTCTGTACCCATCGGGTGCTAGTTTGTGGGTTGCTATATTATTAACCTAGGCTATTTTTACATCCCAGCCCTAGAAATCATGCCAGGCAAGTGAGGTGACTCACATCAGGCTGTACCAGCCTCAGTAGCAAGGTGCATTTGGGGAAGCTACCGTGTCGCAGGCCACCATCGCACATGGCATTTTCCCCATCTCTCCCTACCCCTGCACCAGTGGCAATGGCCCCAGGGACCCCTGCTGCAGCCGTGGCCAGTCCCCAGGTCCCCTTGGCAGGCTTAGCCCCCTCACCCAGTTGCTTCATGCTTGCTTTTGTTGTTTTTCCCCTAGGGTTTTTTCCATGGCCATGCTAAGCAGGATCCACCGGGACTGTGTCGTGCAAACAGTGCCTTTATTTCTAAAAAGTGTAAGCTTTAAATGGTCCTTGGGAGCTATGCTGGCAGGCAGAGACCCCCAGGGCATATGCAGATCTGTGTCCACCAAAAGACTGTGGGAGCCAGGCTGGCCTGGTGAAAGCAGGCTGTTCATCCAGGGGCTCTCACCACCTAAAGCCGCACTGGGCCAAATGCTCAGCCTGTTTCCCCTGCAGATGATATTCTGGCCCTGGCACCCCCCAGGAGGGCACCACTGCCCTGGCACACATCAGCCTGCGAGGACTCATCTCTGCTGATCACTGAAAGGCACCGTCAGAGCCAGAAACTGAAGGCAAGAGGACCAGCACCAGCATCAGCCTGCAGAGTGGAGAAGGGCTCGTACTTTGTGTTAAGCTCCTCTCTTGTGCTTTAACACGGTTGCTGTTTTCCACATTCATTTTGTGGGAATTTTTCATGGTTTTATTATTTTCATTTCCATTTCATTTTTTTTTATTTGAATGATTTTTATTTGCTTTCTATTTTCATTCATTTGTATTGTGTCTCATTTAATATTTACTGGTATTTACCTGAAAGTGATAAAAACCATACTTAAATAATGACAATTATACCTATTTAACTCATATTCATTTCTCTTTTATGCCTGCTGTCTCCATAATGTTTCTACAAAATTTTTTTATGTTGTGAAAATATGTGGAAAAAAGGTCAATAATTTTTAAAAAAATCAACCATTTCAACTTTTCTTCTTAAGAGATGTACAATTATCTTTTTTCCCAAAGTGTTCCTTTGAAAATTTTTGGCAATTTCTGATCTTATTGACACGTGTGTTCCTTCCTGCTTAGCGCTATGCAAAGCATTGCCTGCATAGTAATTTCATTAGATGTATCGATATGCCAAAGGGTGGCACTAAAGATGTTATTTACTGTGATCCGAAGGTGGGTTTGGGCCTTTGATTTGGGTTTTTTTTTTTTCAAAGCTGCAAAAAACAGAGGGGAAAAAAAGAAATCCACTCTTTTAAACTACTGAGATATGCTTATTCCCCAACCTGTAGTGAGCATGGATGGAGTAATGCGGTGCAGGCATGTCACATTCAATGTTCTAAAAGCATATTCATGTCAATCCGGTGCTTGGGGTGCTCCCCCTCACCATATGGAGGGGGCCCAGCAGCTGCAGTAGCCTGCCTGCTGCACCATATGCTGCTGCTGCTGCTGCGGTGGTGTTCCCAGCAAACACGAGCCCAGCCAAGGCGCGGAGGCTGGGGGTGCTCCTCTAAGCCACTTGCTCTGCCAGAGAAAACAAGCTAAGGAGCTTATCAAGGCATCAGTGCACGTGGCTTGGAGGACTGACCTAGCAGCACCTTCTCCATGCTGGGAGAGGCAGGAGTGTGAGGGGGACCTGGGCAAAGGGTCATTGCTTGCTCTTTATCCAGAAGAGGACACTTGGACCATGAAGCAGAGAAAAACAGTAAATTAAGAAAACCAGTAAATTAAGAAAATAAATTAAATACCGAAGGAGTGATGCCTGGAAAGTGATCCTGCAAGTGATTTTTCACTGCAGGCTCTCCGCAAATATCCTGATGTGTGGGTGTCTATTAAAGGCAAGCTGTGTCTGGGATTCAGAGCAAGGTATGAACTCATTCCAAAGCCTAATTGCAGTTATGCCACCCATCGGGAAAAAAATACTGGAGTCTGGGTAAAAACAGCCTTCCAAGAAGCGCAGGCACCAGTAACCTTCCCATGTGAAACAAAGGAGAGTAAAGAGATAAGGTACGAGGAGAATGCACAAATATTTGCTGGAAGATGAAAAAGAAGACCTATTAATTAGACAGAGCAGGGTACATCCAAGCATAACAGGATGAAATGAGAGCTTGGCTAGTTGAGGAATACTTCCCTATCCATGAAATTTTGTAGACCAAAATATTCAATGGAAACAGAGAAGGATAGAAAAAACTAGACAAAGCAAACCACTGAGAATTCAACATCCATGGGGGAAAAGCTGGACTGTCTGATAAATCTGTCCCACACTCTGACAGATCATACTCTATTCACACTTTAGTATTGGTAGATACTGCCCAGCACTTAGCAAGAGCAACCTCAGCCTTGTTCAAGATGATAATAACAGCTTTGCCATTGGCTTCGATGAAGCCAGAAGTTCAAACACAACCCAGAAAACAATCACCTTGTTCCACAGCTGGGTTAATTAAAATGGAAGGAGACAATGACCCTGAATTTTCAGGCTGCTTCTAGCTCCTGCTTACCTGCTATCATTGCTACTTTTCTGAAAAGTAAATTTGAGAAAGCCTCAACATTGATAAATGCTTTTCCCATTTTCTTGACTTATGATTGCTTTTTGTTCTTAAAGTGCCTTTGGAAGTCTTTTCCAGGCCAAAATACCTGAAAGAGCCTTTAAAAAAAAGGCAGATCTCCATCAGCAATGTCTTGCTGCTAGAGAAAATGATCAGTTTTTGATTAACCAAGAGGTTTGATTAATGAAGGACCAGTCTTTCATGTTAAACTGTACCTCATTTTTCAAATCAGCATTATTATTTACTCACTGGCTCAGCTGCACTACAATTTTCTTTGCAAATTCATATTTTGACAAATTATATGGCAATTTTTTTACACTGCAATTATTTTGTGAAACAGTTTTACTACTGAATATTCATAGAGCTGTAAGAACGCTGCTCACTCACGTACATAAATTACACATCTCCTCCACAATTTTGCCTTTCCCCTAATTATTATGCTTCCATGAGAACGTAGATAAGAGCTTGCTCTGTACCCCACAGCCTCTGGCAGAAGAAAGAAACGTGGATGAAACAAGAAATACACAGAGGGACATCTGAAAGTGCCCCTCAGGAGGCAAAGTGCATACCTTTGTACCAGAAGAGAAGAGGCAGCAGGACGCTTCCCATCTTGAACCGCATCTTTTCCTTCCTCTTTTGGGAATAGCTCCTTAGCGTGCTGCTTGGCATGCTGGGAAGGCATGAGATTAACTTAAGCATTGCCTAAGCACCTTACTCTCCTCCATTCTCATGATTTTATCAAGCACCATCAAGCCAACCACACACGTATTACCGTCAAGCTCCATCCTAGAGGATGTGTCATGTGTGACAGTTTTTAAAAGGTAAAAAGTATTGAGGTACTGACACTCTGAGTGCAAATCTGATTGTGTATGCAGACATATGTCCAAATAAACAAGGATATACCTACCTAGAAACCACGTATCCCCCCATAGAAATGCAGATGTCTAATGCTTATAAAATCTATGTAGCATATATTGTCTATTGTATGCAGTACATATTCATTATCTTGAACCCCAATTATTTACCTCTACACTATCAATGCCTTTCCTAATAAAAGCTGTGTGTAGAAATCTGCCCTGGCCTTACTGCTCTTTCAGTCACCTAACTGCAAGGGGCTGAAAACTGCAATTAGTAGATCAAACAGAAATAGCACATTTCAGTTGTTTACTTGCTGAGCTGTAAAAATCTCAAACCAAAAAAGTAAACCTACCTTTGCTAACAGTTCTACCTATAGTATCCTCTCAACCAGTTTACATCAAAGAGAGTTATACATTTGATTTTAAAATGACTGAAAGATTCAGGACAACAACAGACTGCTAGTGATTCCAGCGGATCTTGCACCCGTGTCTCCAATCTCTGTTAATTATGTGCAATTAGCAGTGAATTTTTAATGGTGGTTTTTGAAAGCAATTGCTTCAGAAGCAGCTTGCTTTGTTTCAAAAGATCTTGGTTGTAGGCACAGGGAATAGATTAAAGTGCTGCATAGATCACGTGGGCTGCTGTCGAATTAAGCTAGACCTGTCTCTAGTCTTCTGGTCTACATCCATTCAAAAAATGCTGCGCAGACAAGGATGCTGACTTTTTGGAAACAATACCCTGGGCAGGATTCATCTCACCTGCCTTTGAATACCCACAGATTTGGAATGCCCCATAAAGGGGATGTCAGGTACGGCATCCCTCTGCAGTCACACCTCCAGCCCCAATGCATCCCAGCCTCACCAGGGCACGAGACATGGATGGGACGAGCCTCCTGCCAAGGGAGCTGGCTGCTTTGCTCAGCCTTGAGCAGTTTAACTTCCTCAACCCAACACTTTTCCCACTTTAATCTACCCTCAAGGAGAGGGCGGGTTATTGCAGGCAGACCCCTGCATGGACACGGCCATACTGCTTCGTGGACCTGGGCCAGCTCACCCCAAACACTGGGGAACATCAATGCATGGCAGGGCGAGCAAGCAGGGTGGCTTGTCCCAGGCACCAGGAAGGGTGTCATTTTCCTAAGGGCAGGGGACTGCTCCTGGTTTTTTCTCAGAGGCCTCACGCTCATACGCAGCACCCCTCTCGGGGCAGCGAGACCCACCAGAAGGTCCAGCCAGGGGGTGAACAAACGTAAGCCTCATTGAGGGTACCAGGGCAGCCTCTGGGCATCTGCCGTGGTGTGGCATCTCCCTCCAGGCTCTACACAGTATCTGGGCAAAGCTCTCTCTCCCCCTCTCTTTGCCATCCAATCTAAAATAGGCTGCCACAGAGACAGAGATTTCCAGAGCTGCTGAAGACACACGGATATCTATTCCCTCTCTGCATTGATGAGCACTTGGTATCTGAACCCCATGGGCTTGAAAATCCCAGTTTAAAAATCCCTAAATACCCTCATCCCCATATCTCTTAGAAAACCAGACGAGGGCTTCAGCCTCTCGCCTTACGGTCTCATACGCACAGGTCACTGGGAGGCAGAGCTGCCCACCCAGAGGGAAATCACCTATTGTATTTTTAAAAAGTGAAACCAAATTCTCCCCCATCACCCCAAGCAGTTTAAAATCAGCTTGGTTTATGGTCAGCTCCACCCTTCAGATAGGTCTTGATTTTGTGTAAGAAATGCAATAGCTCAGGGATCATGTTCAGAAGTAGCACAGCTATTACCAAAAAACATTTCATCCAAAGGGACACCCTCAAGACCGGTGGCTCCGCAGTTACAGAATTCCCTCCCCACAGAAAAAAGGGCAGCCTTTGTTTAAAAATGTGTCTGTAGCATTCAAAAAATCAAATTGGTTCACATGAAGAGTAGAAGAGGCTTAAAATTAAAGTCTCTGTATAAATACTATGCAGTTCAGATCCTCTGTGTCTAATGGTGTTGATGGTCCTTCATTTTAATAACTGTAAACAGCAAAACCAGGCTGCCACTGCAGACAACATTACTAAAGGAATCACATAGTTAATTCCTAGTAAGCGTACAAATACTTTCCGGTACAGAAGACAGAAAACATTTTAAAGCCAGTACACAATACAGCACCAGAAAGGGCTACATTTGCCCTTTATAAAAAATAAAAATAAAATTTTAAAAAGGATAAAAATTAGCCTAGCATTGATTACGGAACAAAACTATGGCTGGTACAAACGGTCCAAAGTAGGACAGGTTGGTGACACCCACACCGTTACAGAAAACAGGGGCAGGAACCGTCTGGGCAGGTTCACTCTTTTGGCCGCACATCTTCTCCAGGTCCAGCACATGTTGCATTGGCCTTAAGACATTTTGGTATGTTTTCACAGCCCTCAGATATCTTGGTGTGTTTTCTTCCCCCAGATTGTGGGAAATAACATGAAGGCCACCCTGCACCATTGGGATGCTTTTCATCCGCAAAGTTGAGAGTACAGCTTGTGTTTCCAGGGGTGCGACATGAAGGCACAGGGGTACATAAGGGTGCAAAGCCCCTGGGATGGCAGCAGGGGGAACGAAGCTGAGTGGAGGCTGTTTGACACCCTGCCCGGGGATGCTCCCTGGCACGTGTCCTTCCCCAGCTGGGTTAGCTGGCCTGAACCACAATTTTACCAGGAGTTTCCCAAGAATTAAACAGCATGGATGACTGGAAGCCAGTGCTCCAATCCGTACCTTGGCCTTGCTTTGTTAACAGATATAGATATAGCTCAGCACCGTTTGAGGAGCCCCATACCAGCATCTTATGCAGACTACACGCTTTCTGCCCGCAGCTTTCTCCTTATGAGAAATTAATTTGCTTCTAAGCATGGCAGAGCCGTGCATCCATGAGCTCTCAAAACACACACATGGGCACGGAGCCCTCCCTGGCGCTTGACCAACCGGCAGCATGCGCAAGCATGTGCCCTCAGAGGGGAAGCAGAAGGCAAAAGTGCTCACGTGCAAGAGAGAAGCACAATTCCACATAGCAATTTCGTGTTTCTCCCAAAGTCAGAGTGCCAGACAGCTAAATCAGAGCAGCACGCACGGATTCACGTGGCTGGGAGCTGAACACACACGACGTGCAATGTCTCAGCGCAAATGTGTGACTGGCGTGCTTTGGTTTTAGCACAGTTAGGGAATGTACACATTTACACATGTACGTGTGAACCACAGGCATCTCTCAGAAGCAGGATACTGACATGCTGAGAGAGCAAGACTGCCAACGCTTTCAGAGCTTGAGTCAAACCATCAGGAGCTGGATCGCCTTGAAATGGATGGAGCTACGATGGTCTACACACGCTGAAGAGCTGGCTCTTGAAATAAAATATTTTTTCCACAAGTCTGAAGTGTGAGCTCAAGTCCTTTTCTGAAAAGGAACTTTTTTCCTAAATGTAAGAAAACACAATGCAGATAGTTACTCGGTGCTGGCCACCAGGATCAGGCCCACTCCCTGTACTGCATGCACCTGGGGGAGCTGTGGCTGTCATTGGCACGGTAGGCACCATGGGATCACCATTCCTATTAGATGGGAAATACCTACACTGAAGGCTTGCATACACTACATTAGGAGAAGTCTGGCTATAGCTGATTCGTCTTTGAGCCTGTATCCTTGAAGGAGTCTGGCTGTGGAAGGCAGTTTACCTGAGAAGCGGGATGCATCACTTTGGCTTCACCTCCCGTGGGCTGTGTACGCGCCGCTAAACAAGCTAGGCAGAGGAAAGCCAGACCAGTCTGCACTTTCAGGCTGCAGGATACACAGGCCTGTAGTGTCGTTACGGGGCTTAATGTTATGACCTTATTCTACTAGGTCTCACTATGTCATATATGGGTGCTTTCTATGCAAAAGTGCTTTTACAACCTAGCCCAGGTATCCCTGCATTGCACTGCAATCTCTAACTGCAGCTTGCCCATACCCTAGGGTGTTTCTTTAGTAAGATCAAGCGCTGACAAAGGTTAATAGTTTTCTTAAGATGATGATGATTAAGGTAAGTTTCTTAATAAGATCCTGATTAAAGTAAGTTAAGCCAATTTTTCTCTTTCGTCTTTAAGATAGGCAAATCACACCCTCCTGCTCTGATCCTGCAAAGATCTCCAGCTCCAGCTCAGCGTAGCTAAGGGACCTTCTTCCTCCTCCTCCTCCTGCAGAGACGTCTTGGCCTCAGCACTTGTTAGGGCTCCCATGCACAGACAGACACCGTGGCAGCATCCAAGCCCAGAGGTTACCCTTTTCTAAAGGCTTGCACTTGCAAAATGAGACAACATGTTATAATTCAAAAGTTAAGATGCTCCGAGGCGTGCTGACATGGCTTTTTCCTGATTAATAAAAACAACGATACACACAGTACAGGGGAAAACAAGGATGGAGTTAGCCATGCTTGCTAGTTGTGTGCTGTGAAAAGTGCTGGCCTTTCCCCAGCGCTCAAACACTTCCCCAAACACAGAGGTGAAAGCAACAGTGCTCCAGTCTGCCCCCGTGAGACATCTCCTTGGGGATGGCAGTCTTCGCCATCATGGGTGTTCGTGCACCCTTGGCCCCGCTTGGGAGGAGGCACAGGCCGTGGCTTCTCCCTGCTGCCACCATGGCTGCCTCTGGTCTCTGCTGTATCCTTGGTTAGCTGGCCGAGGGACCACAGTAAGGCCGGGATCCCTTGCCCTCGCTGGCAAGGAAAGGCTCCTCTTGCAGGCGGGAGATCAGCCCCACCGAGGACGAAGCCTCCGAACCATGGCAGGGAGAGGCCCCACCTGCGCCTTCCTGCAGAAGCCAGCCTGGGCCTGGGCTGCACCAGAGAGAAGGGGCCCAGGGGAAGATGCAAAATGGCCCCCGACGGCCTGTAGATCAGGCAGGCTTAAAATGAGGGGTGACACCTTTATTAGGCTTCCATTCGCCCGTTCCCCCGCCCGGGCGACGCGCAGCTCAGCAAGGCCTCGGTGCAGAGAGGCTCACAGCCCCCGTGCCACCCCGGGCCTCCCCTCGGCACCAGAGGCATGGGGGCTACCGGCCACCACAAAATGGCACCCAGGGGGTACGGTACGGTGAGCGACCAGATTAAAACCTTGTAAATCTTGCCCCGCAGAGCTGTGCCGGGCAGGCAGGTGGAGAGAGTGCCGGCTGCTTTGGTGCCTCAGGCTGCTGGCTTGAGCCAGCTCTCGCTGGGTATCTCTGCATTTTGGTTGATGTTCTTACAGGAAAGAGAGCTTTTTAGGGGAAAAAAGCAAGCGCTGCAGCAATGTGGTCTAAATTATGCCCATACTCTTAGAAAAAACTGTTATTGCGCAGGGCTGTGGAAAGGATCCTGCCAGGCCGGGGTTTCCTGCTTGAGAGGCCTTTCTGGTTCCCTCACCACACACCGCTCCTCCTCTGCCTCATGCATGGCCTGCGCTTTCTTTACGTGCTTATGCGGTTGCCCGTCGTGAGGGGGAAAAATGCAAACCCAGACTCATCGCTTTAAAGGAAATGATGAAAAACTGAGGTGAAAAACACATGTGTTATTTGTTGGTTCCACTGGGGCTCGAACCCAGGACCTTCTGCGTGTAAAGCAGACGTGATAACCACTACACTATGGAACCACCNCACCCGCGTGGGCGGGCAGCGGTTGGGCGCGCGGCGAGCCGTTAGGCGGTAGGGAGAGCTTCTGAGGGAGGGCAAGCCAGCTCTCCGCAGCTGCAGCCCCCGGGCTTTTTTCTTTTCTTTTCTTTTTTCTTAATTGCTGGTTAATTAAAAATGTAGTATTCAAAATTATCTTAATGCGTTTTCTGCCCCTCAGATAGCTACAGAGGAGCAGTGAAGGGGGTAAATCACTTTAATCGCTCTCATGGTATGGGAAAGCACAGGTAAGGTTTTTGTGTAACTACTGTAGGCGTTCCCCTGCGTGTTAGAGCCTTTCGGCTGGCAGCCTGGGCCCCAGGTCTGCACCACCAAACACGGCCCGGAGAGGCAGGTAATGAACCTGGAGGGCAAGGGCCCCGTTACGGCCTTACGCAGCAAGTAGCGGGTCCGGTGTGCACTCCCGTCCCGTGCATGTATTCGGTACATCTTTGCTTTCAGCCTTCAGTGCGCTCCTAACGTCATTGCCTCTACCCCGCCTTGGGAAATGGCTGGCAAGCCTTCCGGCGCCATCCTGCTGCTCCTTTGATTTGCTCGGCTGCTCTGTTCTCACAGAGAAGTGGAGAACAGAGGTCGTTGGGTTGCATTGCATCTTGGCACCCAGTGGGAAAGGCGGGCTGAGCTCCGAGAGGTGCAGCAACACCCCCGCTGCTTCGGGGCAACCTGGCTGCGTGGATTTCATGTACCTGGGTCATGGGAAGGCACTCCACTGCTTGCTGCGGGGTGTTTCGGCTCTCTTTTCAGTGGGGGAGGAAGGTGTAGATTATTTCCTCCGTTCAGGAGACTGTTTAAAATAGCGTGCGGAGGGGGAAGGCAGAGCCTGAAGTTTGTCAGTGTCAGTAATGCCCTTGAGGAAGGTGTTGCGTGGTGCCTAATGGATCTGCGAACGTTATGATTTCTCCCCTCGGACACGGCATGGGACACACTAATGAGTGTTTTTAAAGTGAGGCGTGAAAGCGAGACTATTTGCTTTCTAAAACCCACCTGGAGAGCATCGAGGATTTTCCTTCAAACACAGGGCAGAGGCCCTGAGAGCGGACCTTNTCCCGGTGCGGTGCCAGGCCGCCAGCAGGGGGCTCCCCGCGCTCGCCGCCTCACCCCTGGGCCCCACACCGCGGCGTTTGGTACTGCGCAGCTCGGCCTGTGGGGCTTGTGCATGATACTCCTTTGCAACTGGGTGTTTGCAGAAAAAAAAGGAAGTTTTGTTACATGTGGATGTAGCACGAGAAGGCCCAAGTGTTCATAGGTGTGTCTTTGCTGAAGGGAAGCTGATGGAGCTGCTTGTACTATCCACTCACCCTCCTCTTTGACCCAGCCATATCCAAGATTACTTACGTTGTGGATTTGTCGTGTGTCTGCTGCAGAAGGTGGCTCTTTGTGAGGGTACAGCGCAGCTGTTTCTGTGCAGTTTTGTGCCTGTCTGCATCAGGTATTCATTCAGGGACATTTTTGTCATCTGTTACACCACACAACAATTGCCTTGCTTCATCTATTACGTTTTACCCAGGGTTTTGCACTATTTGCATTACCTCAGTCCTCACTGTACTAAATCCTCACATCCCAAAGGGAGTGGCTTCTAGCAATACAAATTAAGGCACCTGTACAGTGTTTACAGGACTGTGGTTAAAAGTTACAAACAGAAACTATTATTTGGAATATAAAAGACAAGTTTGTTACTTTTCAGTAGCATGTGGTGCCTGTAAGGAAAACAGTGTATTGTTTGTAGTTAAATATCAGAGTTACTTTGACTTTTTGAAATTAATAATATTTTGCTGAAGCAGCAGATGATTTACTGTTACAAGGTAGAAAACTTTGTCTTTTTGTCATTAGAAGCAATTTCATAAGGATAAGATGAAAATAGAGGTGAAGAAAATAATTTCTATAGGCTTTGCTGACCCCCTACCATGTATGTGATGGCTGCACTTAGTAGTAGGCAGTTCCCAGTCTTTAAAAAACAATTAAAAAAAAATAAAAAAATCCTTTTACATACTGATCATTAGTGTGTGAGTCAAATCTGTGAACCCTCCTGACCTGGAGAGCCTGATTTAACCCAGAGGCACCTTTTGGGAAGAGACAGTCTGGTAGGCTTGAGGCTTCAGAATGTAGGTTTTGCACCGTCTATGCAGTTTATGGTTCACCAGACCAACAAAATGCATATCAAGCTATCATTTGGCAATTCTTGTGCCCATTTCTTTTTCCTCATGTTGCTTTACTAAGATGTGGCAAAACCTGAGTGCTGTGTCATCTCTATAGGCTCTAAGTGGAGGCTGAAGCTAACATGTGAGGGAGGTAGAGTTGTGCAAATTAGGTCATTAGTCATTGCTTCCCAGAATAATCTGCATTCAGCTGATAATTTGGGAAATTTTCCTCTTTTAAAAAATTTGTTCTCATTTTTCAGAAGGTGTCCTGATGCTTTCATAGCGTTCTGGTCTAGTTTCTTGGCCTTCAGGAGTTTGGAGGCCCTGCAGCTGCCTTTCTTTCACATTACTGCTTTTGTGTTCTTTTTGCCAAGGATGCTAGTTTTGATGTCTTTTATTCATCATCTCATCCAGAATTTTCAGTGGGGGGGAGATTTCTTTCCTGTTCACCCAAATTAACCTATCCCTTCTGATTTGTAAGAACAGATTTCTGTCATCTCACTGACTGAGACAGAGTTTAAAATTGTTCTGGACATTTATTTCTCTCTTCATTTCTTCTATTCTTTTTATTCTTTCTGCTTGTGACTGGATGTCCAGGTGTCTCAGGCAAGGACTTGTCCCCTGGCTAGTACTTTAAAATACTTTGTTGGGTCACATAAAAATACTTCTTTGGGCTTGCTAGGGTAAGAGGAGGGGAACCATGGCCAGGGCTCAGAAGGGGCACATTCACTTCGACTATGATTATCTTCAGTTTTTCTGAAGAATATCGGTTACATCACTTTATAGCGGGTGCTTCAGAGAAATAGGCCTAAAGCAGAATTTGAAATATGTATGTGGAATGCCTGCATGGAGGCTTGCTCAGGAGGTTAATGTTTCCAAAGTATTTGGAAAACAGAATATGTGCTAGTACATCAAGAAGGGCTGCTTGTAAAGGGATGTCCCAATTTCTGCACCAGCAACTTAACTGGGTTTTTTCTTGTCATGCTAGACTGCTCGACAACATATTGTCAGAATTTTTCGTCCTACTTTCTGTTGCAGCTAAAACCCTTTTCAGCATCTTAAGTGTGCGTGTGATACATAACTGCTGAATAAAAAAGCAGTAGTATGTGTGACCTTGTTGGTGGGACTGGTACATTCTCTTTGCCCTATGTAGAAAGGAGAATGGTCTTGTTTGGTACAGCCTATGTCCTTGGGAAAGGTTAATTTGGAAAGCACATTTGTGTTTCCTCAAGTTGGTGTGTTATTGTGATCCCCATAGGTAACTGGAGAGGTGGCTCAGTCCAGTAAGACTGACTCTTTATCAGGTTGCTTCGTCACATCAGACCACTGAGACAGAGGATGAACAAATTCCGTGAATAACAAAAGAAAACATGCAGTGGAGGCTTTATGTCCTACAGAACCTAACACCTAGGGGTTTGGTCCCTCTCCCATTGATCTTGGATGAAATGTTTCTGATGGATTTGTTGGCCATTGGAACAAAACTTATAGCCTCTCATTACGCAGAGATCTTGGAAAATGCCAATATAGATGAAATTATCAGGTACAGTAAATGTTTTATAAATTATGTGTATCCCCAGAGTGCAGTGGAAAGATGTTATGATGTGGTTTTGCTTGCATATATTGTGGCAGAACAGTGTGATCATACATAAATGATTAGCTACTGTAACTCTGATCACGGAAAGTGCATCCTGCCAGAAAAACAAACATCAAAACTCTTCTGGGTCATGTAGAATTATCGCGCTTGGTATGTGTTCCATTTACTGTCTCGTCTCACAGGAGATGAACAGCTTTGAAAGTGGAAGCTTGTGTCTGGGACTCCAGAACCTCAAAGGACTAGCTCAGTCAATCAAACCAGTGCATTCACACAGTGCCTTCTGTTTTGCTCGTTTGGCACTTTAAATATCTTTTGCACATTAATAAATGTATCCATTCTGTCACAGTAAGGGCAGTTGTCTGTCTGTCCCAGAAGATGATTTGATCTCTCTGTCCTTCACAGTGGTGGTTGATGCCTTTAGAACTGTCACCAGACTGATGGCAAAAAATTCCTGAAAATACCACCTATTATTAGTAGTATTAGTATTATTAGGCCTTTGGGGCAGGGGCAGGAGGGAGAAGATCTTGCTTGCTTTGTCTCTGTTCTCAGAAATCTTTTGCTCCCTATCCAGTCTCCGTGGGACTCTGTCATGTGGAGAGGCTGCAGAGCAAGGGGCACAGTGATCCCCATCTTGTGCCCATCCATGTGGAGCTTCCTCCCACCACAGCATGCTTTGTAACCTGTGGTCCTCTTTGGACCCACAGCCACCCATGCTGACCCTACAGAAGTGGCAACTGTGTTCCATCACTTTGCACAGCAGCAAGCAGCCCCTCCCCAGCTTTTGGAGAGGGGTAGAAGGACAGACTGGGGGTAAAGGTGGTGAATAGGATGAGTGATGCTGAGGACCGGGCCCAAGATTATACTGGTGATGTTACAGTATTGTACTTCTACTGACACCTAACATTTTTGAGTGGTTTGGTGTTGTGCATGTGTGTTCAGAATCGCGGTGTCCCCATGCTATCGATAACTGCCCAGTGCCAGAAGCGGCAGATTCCTCAGGGGCTGTTGTGCTAGCAGTGGGCAGTAACAAATCGCCTTGGGCATGATGGCTCTGCCCTTCCCTGGGCACCTGTGCAGTGACTGAGATCCCGTGGTCAGCATGGTGAGGAGCTAGGTCAGAGGTGCGGGCCCTGCTGCCAGGGGTCAGGGTTTGATTTCAAAGCATGCAGCACCACGGCTTCCTTACCGCACAGGGGAGTGACGCTGCAGCGTTCTTGGCTTGTCCGATCCCTTTCCAGTAGCCAAAGAAGGAGCAGACAAGCTGAAACATGAACCGAGTACACTGAATTCCAGTCACACATTTATGGGGAGAACATGTGCGTGCACATGAAGAAATTAAATGTACAGGCATTAGCGCAGTGCTTCTGAGTGCACAATTTGAGTGCTTCATACTTGTCCCATTATCTGGGTATGACTGAGTGTTTTGGAGAACACCTATATCACTAGCATGCAGATACAACGCCTTGTGGTAAATTCAGTGTTTTTTTCTTTAAGGGCTTTCATAACCATGCCAGTCACATCAGATAACCAAATACCTGGACAGCCCTTGTGTTTTTTTTCTGGTGTGCTAGATGTGCTAAAATGCAAATCATTGCCTCAACACAGCAGAAAGGCCGTTCCTCTTGAAAGAGATCATGTGACTTCAGATGCGAAGCAGATAACTTCAGCCCATCCCTTTTTCTGCCTGAGATTCAGGAGGCATGGTGACAAAACAGCTCTTCAACAGCATGCCTACAGCAGAGCTGGAGGGCTGCAGCCATGAGCTCTCACATCAGGCTGGACGATGAAAACAACGTTTTCCCCTGACTGTTTCTGAAGAGCAGTGCTCAAGAAATTTCCTCTCCGGAAGCTGTATAAATAGGTGGAGAGCAAGTGCATTGCAGCTCCTGAGCTCCAGAGCTCCAGAGGGAATTGGAGCACCTGTTCTGAAGAGCTGCACCCCTCATTGTGCAGTTCTGTTTCCAAAAAGGGGCTGCTTTCTCTTAAAAAAAGAATCTTCTAAAGGTACTCTTGTGGAAAAAAACCTTTGTATTGCTGAAGCAGAAAGAAAAAACAGGTAATATCTTTGGGTGGGGGGTGTATATATATATATATATACATATATATAAGGTCACTTTTAGAGCAAATTGACTTCATCCTAAGTGTGTGTAGGGCATGACAGATGTATGTGGCACTATTTATGATTTTACCCTGAGAAAAATCAGTGTGCTTCAAGCTATAAAGTTTGACCTGGACTGGATCAGTTATACAGAACTTCTGAATACAGATGAGATCAAATAGCTTTGAGACTACTGTATTTCATGTACTTTTTGTTTTAGGAAAAAAGTATTTTTATGATGATAATTTTGAGCCTTGTTCTGATGCTTAACTTAAACTTTATTAAAACCAATATGAATTTCAGCTGAAGCATGAATTTCATTTTTAAACTGGCTGAGATTTCAACACACATTTATTCTGGAGCCTTGGTTTTTCACCACTTTCCCCCTTCAAGTAAGGAGAATTAATTGTGATGTCATTAAGACCCTGCTCATTAACTGCAGGACAACATGTGATTCAGATTTTCCTTTTCTTCCAGGATAATAAGCTAAAACTGTTGTTGACTTTTACGCTCTGGTTGGGTCCAGTTTACTAGAACTAACTTCGCTTCAGGATTTTTAGTTTTCTCCTTGCGTCCTAAAGGAATCTTCCCCCTAGAGGCGTTTAACGCTTCTGGAAAGTGATATGATGGCTTTGCTTATACTTCAAGGTGATCTGCACCCCATTTGTGCACTTGTATTTGCTGCTACTCCTCTTTTTTTGAAAACATTCTCCCCAAAATCTTGCTGCACAAAAAATGAGGCTGCTTGCTTTGTTTATTTTCTACACAAAAAAGTGCAAATGTTTTTTCTAAATGTATCCTTTATTGATTGTAAGTAACATGAACTGGCTTTCTTCCATAATTTTTCTACAGATTCTCTTTGGATTTGCATACAGTTCCTGAACTCAATTATTGCTTGAACAATCTCTGCATGTTCACACCTTTGCAGCTCTTGCTTTTATTTCCTTTTGCAGTGCATTTTTGGGCTCAGGAATATGAGTCCACCTGAATGAGCTGGTCTGTCTTCGTCCTATTCTCTTTCAGGCTTTGCTGGCTTTGCAGTATCTTACTACATCCATTCCCTATTGATTCCTGGCCCAAACACTGAGATCTATTAGCACGGCCATTGCCAGAAATTATTCCATCAGTTCTATATTGAGCTTAGCTTTGCTTCTCTGAGCAGGCTGAAGAAATTATCTGTAAACAAAAAGGCTTTCTCATTTCTTTCTTTCACATGTATATAATCACTGAAAGTCACTTAATAGAAATGTTAGTTTGTCCCATGGATGTAAAATAACAGAGACCTAAACACATACTGCTTTGCCTGTGTTTGATGTTCTCATATCAGCCCCTTGGCAGACCAAATTCAGAGTGTCAAAATTACAGCTCTTATGTACCATAGCCAGGCTGTCTTTCACTCTGTTAGTTGACTGTGGCTGCTTCTTCCCATTTTCTGCAGGGTGGATCTTTTAGCTAATTAAATCTTTAACTCATCTCTAGATTCCCATCCTTGACAATCCCAACTCTGGCAACAAGACAGTTTTGAAGAGTTGTCCCTCTGCGGGTGCTAACCTGGCTGTTGTGATTTAATGTCTGGATTCTCTTCTCCAGGGTATTTTACTCTTTCCTGCTTCATTCCCTCAGCAATGCACAGGTGCAAATCCATCATAAACACGTGTTATAGCATCTGTTTCTCAGTCCTCTGCAGTCCTCATTTCCAAAGGAAAACAACTCTAAAGGAACTCTGTGAGTCACAGAAAATTAAAAAATTGATAGCAAGAAGACATCAAAGGAAAGCCCCTGTTATTGGAAGCATCCACCCATCCATGCATCTGATCTTTATGGAGAAAACTATCCCTATCTCATCACCTCTCCAACCACATGTACCTTCTAAGACATGTTACGGGAGGCAATCATAACTACCTGTTCACTAATATGGTTGAGAAAGGGTCGAGTAGGGAAAGAAGGCACGTTGCTGGAGATAGCCGTTGAAACAACTTGTGGGGGAAATAGCATAATTGTGGAAATCCCATGCCAACAAAAATAAAGGGAGGACCTGTCATTCTTTATTTATCAAAGGTAAGAAACAAATGGAACGAAGCAACAATAAGAAGTTAAAGCCTAGTGACTCTTATTTGTATGGTTTCCTTATCCTCAGGCTTGACCTAGCTTACACTTGCCTGCCAGTAGCACAGCTCATCTCATTTTAAAAGATAAGGATGGCTCTCTGCCCAAAGGACCTGCAGCCTGATTTCATTAAAAGTCAGCTATAAATCTTTACAAGATTTCCATTATTCTTGAGGCAGCCTGGTCTTTACGTGACTGACAAACTGAAGGCATGATTGGTTTTGGGCAGCACTTATTACATCTGGATCAAATGGTGCTGATTCATTATCTCTGTAAATCGAGCTCTTGACAGCTCAGGTTCTGAAATCCAAATTTCTGAGCACTTGCTGCAGTGTAACCTTCAGTGACTCCTATCCAGAAAAAGAGCAGCATGTGCCACTCTGGCATAATTTGGTGCATGTCTGTTGACATGGTTGGAATGACTTTTTTTTTTGCTTCAGTGGATGGGCTGTGTATTCAGGGCCTGCCCATCGCAAAATTGCCTTTTTGCTGAACTGAGAGGAATGTAGCAATTTCTTGGAGTTATATCTAAAAATGGGACAGATCACCGGCTTGTACAAATTGAGTTATTGGCTGCTTTTTAGTGAACACAACACATTCTTTCTTAAGGGTAAATCAGTAGTATAGTATCCAGAATGCTAACATGGCATTATGTCCCAAATTTTCATCCAGCTACCGTGTGTTTCTGAAGCCTTTTTTAATACCTTGGTAAAAGCCCAGCTTTCCATTTCACCAGCCAACATTTGGGGGAATTTTGTGATGGCAAATGATTCTTCACCAGACATCGCTACACTGCATAGTAAATAGCCCACGGAAATTACTTTAATGTTTTAAATGCTTGTTCTTCAGCCTTATTCCCCATGGAAGGTCTTCATGGCCTTTGCCTGATATTTTTCTACACCTTTGCCCAGGAAGGCAGGGTTTGGCATAGAGCAGGAGTTGGCTTGAACCAACATGCCTGGGGGGTGGGAGGAGAGGGATTTCTTCCCTTGAAGCAGCTCAGTTAGGAGCAATGAAGAGCCCTGGCCTGGGGGAGGCACTGACTCTTCCAACAGTGGCTTGTTCCCCTTGTTCATGATTCTGAAGTCAGACCAGAAGGGCAGAAAGTGAATTTGCTGGACCTGGGTGGAGACCCTGCTTGCTGGAGTCTTAAGTAGGTGTTGCTGGTCCAGACTCTGGACATGTAGGTTGGTGGTCAGGGTGGCTCTGTAGGCACCTGAGAAGCCAACAGGAAATAGGAAATACTTCCATCAGGAAATAGGGTAGTAGTTTGAATGTTCGCCATGTCCACTTTAGGATGCAGACATTTGGGGCTGAAGGGGATGATTATTCCCCTGGACTAGCTCTTTGATGGCCAGATTTGGCCTTTTAAAGAGGTTTGATGATGGGATATATTTGTGCAAGTTTTCCTCCAAACTTTGAGTGTATGTTTCAGGCTTCATTTACTACTATCACCATAACATTTCTGTTCCTATGTCTCTATCTTTTTTGTTTCTTTGCTCAAGGAGGTGCTAGAGGTCCATGAATTTAGAGGTAGGTGGAGGGAAGAGTGGGGATGACTGGGACAAAAGCTTAAGTCATTGAAAGTAGGTTGCGATAGTGATTCAGATCCTGTTTCTTGGGTCAGCCCATTGTTTGCTATGGCTTGGGTGGAGTCATGAGAGGCATGATGGTTCCGTTTGGGGCTTCCGTTGCCTGGTTGCTGGGCGCACACTGACCTGCCCTTTAATGAAGATGGTCTCGCTGCAATAGGGCTTAGATTGTATGCTCTATTTTGCTCTTGGTCCTAGTCTTCAGATCACAATTCAAGTCATGGCTGGCTGGTTTGAGATGCACTAATGAAGACTTGAGATTTTCCTAAGAGGGCAAGTGAGGAGATGGTATTCAGAAGAACAACAGTTGTTTGGAGAGAAGACAAATTTGAGCTATTAGCAATATCAGTGCTGTATTTGATGCTGTTAAAGCCATTGACTGGCTCAAAATCAATGTAACAGCACTTTCTTAAATTTCATGATCGCTCCTTCAGAGGGAGGAAAATCAGTCCATTGTGGGGAAAAAACCCTAAAATCCTTCTTTCCTGAAATAAATACTGACAGAAGGTGGCAGACCCAGCTCAAGTGTAGGATACCCTTGTGTTGTGGGATCCTGAAAATAGTCCCACAACTATAAAGTTGTGCGATATTAATATAATGTAATATAATATATAATAAACATATAAAACCTGTAAATAGTCCCACAAGAATAAATGTATTCTAACTATTGAAACTGAAAATAGGCTAGTTATGCATTTATGTTTTCCTCTCTCTTATCCTCCTGTTATTTTTACTTATACTAGTAAAACCAAAGGAAAAGAATAGTAGTTAAGCATTCATTTTATGCTGATGAATTTCTTCTTTGTTTTAAAACTCAAGTTAAAAGAAAATGAATGTCAATGAAACAAAACAACAGATGCAATAATTTAGACATGTCAGACATGCTGGAGGGAAACGTATCCCTGGAGACAGGGAGGGAGAGGGGTTAGTGTGATCATAGAAGAAATCTTTAGCTAAAACAAAGTTCAGTCTCTCTAAGAGCATCAGTAACTTTCCTGTTACTTGGAAATTAACCAATTTTGTATCTCAGGGGAATTGTATTCATTTGAACTTGTTGATTAGGAAGTGTATTGCGTTAGTGAATGATACCAGTTCTCTACCATGTGTTAGTGAATGATACCAGTACTACCATGAAGAGTTGAGCAAGTGCCAGGAGAAAAATGCAAAAGGCCACACTGCAAAATGTACTTTGTTCATTTATTTAATGAAACCAAATCTTGTATTTAGAATGTTTCAGTAGAAATGCAACAGAAAATCAGATGTTTTATTTAAATGAAATCTGATAGTGAAGCAGTTTGCTATGGCTCTGTCTCTCCTTGTAAATTCGGTGGTGGTGTCCCTGAGGGATAAAGTGATAAATGGGGTGATAGGGTACCTTTTCAAATCAATAGACTGTTAGGAGGGCTGAAGTTTGGGGGTTTTTTAGCATTAGATTAGATTAGTATTAGATGTAATTTAAAGTCCTTAAAATTCTTCAGTTCTGATTTTCAAATCACAAGAGTGAGGAGTAATATGCCTCTGTAGTCCTTTGTCCCTACTAGTAAGGCTTTAAATAGCTATGCTTCAGGTTAAGAAATTGCTGGTGCACATTAACTTTCAGCTAACATGTAAGGAGTAAACTGTATTAATTATGGAGTTCGTCTGTCTTGAATGCAAGCTGATAGTGATCAGATGTGAAAAAAAACTAGTATGGTTCATCAGGTCCAGTTTGTGTAGCACATGCTATACAGCAATTTGTTATGAGCTGTACTTTAGATTCTGTGTTGTCAAGCACTATTTTTTTTCCTCTCCCTCCCTCCCAATCCTCTCCCTGTTAGGAGCACTAGGAAGAGCCCAGGAGCCCAGAGGGGTATAATCCTCATTACTGAAGGAAAAACACAGGAAACGCATGTAACGCTGACAGCTGAGAGAAACATGCTTCGTATCAGCAGCAATTAAAACTGATCGGCAGCATCATTGGAACCATGGGGTGCAGCAGTTCTGTAGCTGACAGAAGGTCAGAGAAAGGTGAGTGCTGCCTTTGTCTTCAGGGTCAGTGGTTGTTCTCTCTGTAACAGCAGAAGAGGATTGCAAGGTAATGTTTCCCCCCAGTCCTGTTGTCAAAATACTTGTTCAGAAAAAAATATTTTCTAATTATCTTCTTTTTAAAAGAGTCCGTAGCTTTTAGATGCTGGCTGAGGTCAGAAGGCAACTGTAGACGACCTCTAACATCTACAGATTGGGTTGGAAAAGATTCACAGCATCTGGAACAGAAGCTAAATTTCAGATGTGTCTGTGCTCTCTCTCTCACTGGCAAAGCATATGGGGTAAGGTATTGAGGGGGACCTTTTATGGCCTTTCACAACACAGGATTCCTGGGCAAACTGCCCCAATTTCCCTGCTGCTCAGTGACCCCAATTATGAAACAAGTATAATAAAACAGAGCTATTACAATGACTCTCAGAATCCATTTTCTGCCATACCAAGTGCCTGGCCTGAAATTCTCCCTGACAGTCACTGAGGCTGTCGGTGGAAGGTCTCCACAGTACCTGGTTAAATGTTCAATTAAAAAACTAATGCATCATCCCCCTGCTTTTAATCATACCACACCCTGGTATGAACACATCAGGCTTTGCACAGGCAGGTGGGTTCCAGGATTGGCTCAGACCTTTGTTCAGACCCTTTGTATCCTCTTTCAAGGTTTGTCATTAAAGCGCAATTTACAGGTCTGCCAAGAGCCATGTTATGTGGCACTGTGCATAGTCTTAGGAGATTATTATGCTGAAGAGCCATGGTTGAAAAGGAAGGCTCTTTTTGGCTACCAAGCCAGGGCACAAGTCACAGGAAACTGGTGACTAAGAAGCAGGAGCACTTAGTCATGGCTACAGGGATCCAAGCTGACTAATCTTAAGAGTAGCCCTCAGCTTTGTGTACACTACTTGGCAGTCACAGCAGCATCAGTGCTGTATCACAGCAGTGGAAGTAGAATGGAAATATCTGGAGTCCCAGACCTAACTGTAACTGGGAAGCAGTCCTTCCTCTCTGGGTTTGCATGCTATGCGTATGTGTCCCTTGCAAGGCCTTGGAGATGAGTTAGCTGGGAGTATTTCTGAGGGTGCAAAAGGTTGGAGCAGGCATGAGGAGCTGTACTTTTTCTCAGTCTACAACCATCAATACACATTGGTGTGGAGCCAGGCTTTGCTACCCCAAAGCTGGCTTATAATTTTATGTGCTTGTTTGACAATGTTTTGTCCTCTCCACTTGCTGGTTGGTATTCTTTCTGCACTTCAGCAGCAGGCAAATGATGCTGAACCGTCCTTCTATCTGCAGCCTGAGGCTGAACATCCCTCTAATGCAATAATAACATGAATTTAACAGGTTCTTGCTGGTGTAGAGACCTTCTGCAACTGAAAACAATTTCTCTTACAAATGCAGTTTAGCCTAGTGTGAAAATCATGTTCTGATTCAGTCCTGAGAATAACAGCGCTGTAATAAGTACAATTAAAAAAAAATGACAGGAAATATTCTGTTAGATTTGCAACATTAACCATAGTGGTCAATATATATCTGCCTTATGTGATGCCAGTGGAACTGTGCCATGTTAAGTGCTCAGGACCATTAAGCAACCCAGGGGGGCTTTAATAGGAAGTTTAATGGTTCTGATGCTGGAAATCAGTTTCTGTGCTGGTGGCTGTGCTTTGCCCCTTAGGTACTCTTCTAAACAGAAAAGTTGATGACAGTCTTGCTGTGATGTGTCAGGCTCTCAGGTCTGTGGTGGTGGAGAATTCCAGAAAGGACAGAAAATAAGAGATATCTCAGAGTTTATGTAGGGTACGAAGGATGCTCTTAGTCATATAAGTATTATATTTCCTTCAGGCAGGAGGATTTTTCCAGGACGGATGCGATATATGTAGGATGGGAGTCTTTACTGATTTTGGCCTTGTCTGGACTAGAAAACTTTACCACTTTAACTATACTGTATACTTATTAATGGTAAAATAAGCAAACAACGTGCTATTATGGCACCTGTAAGCATTTTTATAACAAAGCTTCCATAATGTTATATATTTATTAATAGACTCACTTTTCCATGGAGGTTTTTCTTTACCTGCATAACTGTCAATTTAAGGAAAAAATTATTCTCATTCAGGGGGTTCCACTCATTGTAGTCTCAAAATCCCTGGTATTTGTGATCAGCTAAAATAATTGACTAGTGTAAACTGTTGTCCCTCTAGTACAGAGCTTTTCTTTGCTGTTTTGCAGGGGAAAAAAAAGTATTAGTATGGATTGTTGGTTGTTATTTCTTGTTTTGTTTGTTTGTTTGTTTTTGTTTTTCAGTATCAGCTGTTCATTTTGGCAACTGTAATAAAATATAAGCATATTCGTGTTAAGACATTAGTGTTGGTTTTAGTTTCTTCTTTATTTCTTTTTCATGAATTTGCAGTACTGTGCAGTGGTGATTGTGTCAAATTCTGGAATTCAGGAGAACGTCTCGGTTTTGTTTCCATGCTTCTCCTGGTCATCTGGTCATCTGCTCAGAAATGAGCTCTAGTTCTTGGGAGCATCAGGAGATAAGATCAGTGTATTCCTTTGGTCCTTGTACCTTCAATAGAGTTGCCTTGCAGCTACTTTGACTTGTTCTCCCAAGATCAGAAACATAAAGACTTTTTTTCTGTGTCCTATGCTGAGCTATTCAGGGTTGAGTTCCTTAGGAAACTCCTTGAAGTGAGGTGTTAGCTGCAGGGCTGGAGGCAAAGGCTTAACATTTCTGGCCCTGTCAGGCCCTGGCCTGTTGAGAGTACAGGGAAAAAGAGGTAAGGAAAAAGAAGTAAGGAACCAGTCAAGAAGGAATTATGTTCAACTTTAAGTGAGTACATGTGACATCTCTTGAGAGCAACCTCCTACCGTACTCTATTTTTTGTTGCCAGGTAAGAATATAGTGGTGGCGATGTGGTTGCATTGGGACACGTGCAGGATCCAATGTCCCTGCTCTCTGTCTTCCTCTTGCTGTTATGCAGTGATGCATGTAATGCCTCTTGACCGCCCCTGTTAGTGCTCTGTAGGGCTAAGCATGTTAATACAGAGTCCTCTTCTGACCATAATTTGAGCAAATTACTAGATCTGAATTTGCCATTATTTCAGCTGCTGGATCTTCAAGGCAGTAGCTGCATTTTGTTCCGATTTTGTATAGTAAATGGTGTCCTCCTCTGGATGATAAATCCATACTTACATAGGCCCTGAGTATATGAAACATGCATTTATTCCTCTCTAGCTGATCTTAAAAAAAACCCGTTAACAAATGACCAAGGAATGCTTTTCTCAAAGCTAGTTGATCTTTCTGCATAAGCATCCTTAAAGCACTAGAGAGTCACAGCTCTGTCAAACAGCAGAAGTTACTGCTGAGCTCATCTGTTCCTTCTCTCCCAAGCTCATGGCTATTTCAGGCTGAGCACAGCCCCTCCAGCCTTCTGCTTTCACTCCTCCCTCCAGGTCTGTCGGAGCTGCAGTGATCACCTGTAACGCTGAGGGCATGCCTGCCCACCTTTCCTCTTGTCTACCTGCTGGCAGTGCTACTGCCACCCACGTTTCATGCCCCGGCTCCTTTGGATGCCGGGAGTAGCAGGGGGGATTGGCAGCATTGGTGGGGAGGGATCAGGTGGGCATCAGCTCCTGGAACTCCTGTCCTCCTGCACAGCTCTTGCTGGTGGCTGCTGTTCACGCAGCACTTACTGCTTGACATAGGTGTGAGGAGCTCTCCCCACAGGGCAGCGCACACCCCAGGACCTCTTTTATCTGAGCAGCTAAGGGAATGTGATCTGTTCATGGCATGACTGGGGCCTGTAGGCAGCAGGCCCTTCACCCTAGGCTGCAGTCTTGGCTGCTGCCCTTCAGAAGTTTCCAGCAGTTTTCCAGACTGGGACGATAGTAGACGCAACTTCTTAAAGTGCTGAGTGGGATGTGTATTCTGCACATAGTCCAAAATAGTCTTCTGACATGTCCCATGGAATTCTTGGGGTGAGTGTTCCTTTGTTCACCAAGCTAGCCAAAGATATAGCTGTGTGCCTTTTGGCATGTCTATTTAAGCAGCTTTTCAAGCATCTATTCTGCCCTTCAATACCATTTGTTAACATTTTACCCTAAGGCTTGAATTTTGCTGGCTTGCTGATAGAGCTGTGTAGGCAAAAACTTTCTGTTAAAAGAGGCTGTTACAAACTGTCATTACACGATGCTCATGTTACAGCTTGCAGTCAGAAGCTTTTTACTGCAGCTTGGTGAAGAAGTACATTTTGTTGGTAGGCCAAACTGCTGCTCTTCTTTTCCTTACCTTCCCAGAACCCACATACTGCCCATCAGCTGAACATGGCTGACTTCTGACATGGGTACTCTCTTCAGGACAATGAAATGGGGAAGGTTTCTAACAACATAGGCCTGAGCAAGTCAGCTAGTTTGGGATCCGTCCCCAAAGACAGAAACAGTAAATGCACCATGTATTCATTATCAGAAAACACCTCTTAAGTCTCAGTTTTACAGAGCTTCATCTTAATGTTGACTGTGCACAATGGACTGAATTTGTCATCTGTCTGCAAAATTCTGCAAAGGTAGCATGTGTGTTTTCATTGTAGATTACACTGCATCCATGTGTGCTCCATTGCTTTCTGTTTTGACAGTCATTAGAGCTGCTATCCTCATCCAGAATTGGTACCGCTTTACAATGGCACGGCTAGAGATGAGGCGCCGCTATTCTCTGAGTATCTTTCAGTCAATCGAATATGCTGATGAGCAAGATCAACTACAGGTTTGTGATCTTCAATTCTTCCTGTACAAGCAGTTATGTTATCCTCAGAGGACTGAAGCTGCACAAACAAAATAGGTTATTTCTCTCTACAAAGCTGTGTCCTGTGCAATAAAACTGCTTCCCTGCCTCACACATGAACTAATTAAGTTGTGTATATGTGTGTGTGTGTGTATATATATAAAACTACATAAGCAGCAGGACACCGTTCTGCCTGTACAACCATATCTAGGTTAGAGGTTCCTGTAGAACAGCTCTGTTAGCCAGGGTGTGCAGGTCATCCCACTACATGGGTGATCTTAACTGTGTCTGTGAGGCAAAATACATGCAACAGATATCAATGTCTCAGCATGTCAGACCAGGCTTCCTTTAGGGTCAATACAGGGAATTAGGAACTTCTAGGGCTTTGTGTTCATCCTAGCACCAGTGTCCAAAGTCAGTTTGGTGCATTGTAGCAGTTTCTTTCTATTGACTACAAAGGGAGTCTAGGCAAATAGTCTGCATGATGGGCAAGATGAATTACACCCAAAAATATCAGCAGCATTGATACAGCCCTGGAACTTTGTATGTATTCATATAGCGTCAGTCTGCTAATTCATAGCAAAGAAGGAAAGGAGTAAGCCATTTTTGTAGTAGGACACAAGTTGTGTCATTATTGTAGGCTGATGCTATGGGAACATATAGTAGAGTCTTAGATCCCCCCCCCCAAATGGGAAATTGCTAGTAATTGAGTAAGGAAAGAGGATGTTAATGCTTGTTGGATCCCCTAAACTGATCAGTGTGTGTTTGTTCTTTTCTTTTCCATACTCAGCTATCCAACTTTTTCACATTCATGCTGGATCACTGTACTCATCCTGATTCAGGTAAGGATAAAAATCAAAGTAATATGGAGATTCTGTTTGAAAAACCTGATGTGAGGAAAGTTAATTTTCAATGAGATGTTTACAGCCTATGGCACGTGCTGGGTCTGAGGTTTGATTTCCCAAATACTGCGATAAGAATTTGATCCTGTAAGTGTTGACTCTGCTCAATATCTTCTCAGTGAGTCAAGATGTAAGACAGGACAGATGAGAATACTCAGAGGTGCTCAGAGTGCTTTCTTATATGTTACTGCCCTTAAGCTGTTCTCATGGTAGTCTTACTGACTCAAATTTTCACAGCTTTCTATGGATGTTTTCTTAAACTATGAGATGTGATTTATCCAGAAGGAATGTGTCTAGTTGGTTTAGGGCAGGTGTAATCAAAGAGGTTGCCTTCAAAGAGGTTGCCTTCAAAGAGGTTGCTGCTCTTCCCCCCCCTCCCCCCCAGCAGTTCTGGACCACTTTTAAAATTTAATTTGTTCTAGATTTCACTGCAAAAGATGTATCAGTATGTGAATGATTAAAAATGAAATAAATTTAAACTGCTGGAGATAAATCTTTAGAAACCATCTCAATTAAAGCTCAGTTATTCAAAGGATAATCTTTAATTTTTGAAGTATTTTGGGATCCTTGGACAAAACTTGCTTTTGAGGTCAAGCTCAACAGAAGGACAGACTGAAAGTGACTTCCTAAGTCCAGAAAACAAACATGACTTCCCTGAACAAATTGAGAGTAGATCTAATCCCAGCAGAGTTAAAAAGGAGGCCGTCCCCTTCTTATTGAATTACAAGAGAATGTCCTTTCTCTTTCATCTGGTCCAGCCACAGGTTATTCCAATTAAAATTTGCACAAGACACTTTGATAGCAGGATAAAACCACCATCAAAACCGTAAGTGGTTCAGTGTTCCAATGACAACCATTAGAAATGGCAATTTTTCTCTCTTAAATACTTTAGAGTGCCTAATGCTGTCTGTGCTCTGCAGAAAAAGAAATTATGCTTGAGCCTTGCTCCAAAGCCAAGGCAGATGATATAATAGTCTTTCCTTTGATTTTTTCCATTACCACTGTATTCTGAAAAAAAATCTTCTTTAGTCATTTAACTTCCTGGGAAGGAATTGGCAAACTCAAAGGAAATCAGACACTGCTCACTTCATCTACTTCTACATGCTGATAGTGCACCTCAGTTCAGCTTTTCTACCTGAGTGGGAAAGAAAATAGTAGCACTAGGTCTGAGATTTGGAAAAATACTGTTAATCTCTATTTTCATTATAATATTAAAAGGGAATTTTACAGCTGCTCATTGTAGATATGATTTATCCACCTGTATTAACTGCATCTGTTGACAGAAGAAATAAAGGTGAGTGAGGTGCCTCAGGTGACTTGCTAGGGGTCAGGACATGGCTGAGTACAGAGCACACTGCTACATACATAGGCTCTTCGTGGGCAGGCGGAGATCCAGGCCCCATCTGTGCACAGGGAGGGGCAGAGGGTGCTGTGGGCTGCCCCTCATCACCACTGCATGGGTGACCTGTTTCTTGGTCTTGCAGGTATTGGGAGTTGCGGACATGGTTAAGGCTGAAACACATGATAAGGTGTATGTTTTTTGGTAAAGCTCCCCTTTGTCTTGCTTGCTTATAACTTTCCTCTGTAAGGACTGAAGTTGTTAAGGCTTGATAACTGCTCCAAAGGCTTTGTTTTTGTCTTGGTTTGTTATTTCCCCCTTTCTAACACCCTGTGTTACAGATACCAGAACCCAAAAAGAAACAAAGATTCTGTAAGGTACATGTTTAATAGAGAGATCGCCCAGGCCACCTATGCAAAGGAGCTGGCTTAGGGGTTTTTTTTGAGAATTTGCATATCAAATTTGTGTTTTGTGGTTATGTTTGTCCAATTACTGGCTGTGTGCATTCTTTACTTCAAGCTCTCAATTGCTTGCCCCTCTAAGTGACCTTTGCAGCACCCATGCTAGCCCCACTGATTTAAGCAAAATCAGTGCTGAATAAAGTGATTCTTGATGAACTGCTTCCAGTTCTGCTGAATCACAGTTTTAAGATGTGAGCCATGGTGAGCGTAAACATAACAAGCAGAGAGGCTTCAAATTAGCTTTGCTATTCCCAAGCATTTTCTAAAACCCACAATTCTCTGGCTTTTTTTTCATCAGTGTGTGATCACTTAAATTAGAGTGATAGCATATGGTTCAAAAGCCCTCTCCAAGAAGACAGTATATAATAATCTTACCAGAGAATAGGTTGCCTGTTCTCAGTATGTGATGGGAAAGCTACGTGAAGATTGTGATCTGTGTTTTTCCTTACATTATAAAGCACTCAGTCTCCACTATTCATCTTGTTACCTTCCTCTTTTTAATCTGCTTTTTCAGAATATATTTTTCAAAGAAACAAAGCAGCCACCATCTCGTTAACACAGTAGTGCTTTTGATGTGATTGTTTACCTGTTGTACCCTGAAGCTTTTTTCATCCTCTCATCCTGCTTAAGATGTCAGTGCAGTTTAAGTTGTGATTGGGATATTATATAGCTGTGTGTCTTGTTCTGCTTCTGATTAAAGGCTATTTTCCAAGGGTTTGTGGGAAGTAAGAATTAAAAATTTTTCCACCTTACACATTTCTCCCTCCCCCCAAAATCTGCATACCTACTCGGCCTTTCAATTGAAAGATCTCTGGTCAGAGAAAGCTGGAAACTGCTTTTCCAGCAAAAGGTGACCTATTTACTCACTCTTTTGTGGACGTATTGAGGGTGAGAAGGCTGCAAACATGTTCTGGGCAAAGTGGTGGGACTGGGAGTCCAAGGCACCCCTGGCTGTGCCTCTCAAGGTCACCAGGGTAGGAGCCACACCTCCTGGAGCCTTCCTTCAAAAGGGAACAAAAAAAAAAAGTGTTGTTTTCTGCAGTTTCACTGCCCATGATGCCTCCCTTACAGCATTAACGCCCTTCCAAGGCTTTTTGCATAGAGTGATTCTTGTAGTGGGGAATAAATCACAGCTGCTTGCGGCTTACAGCACCAGGAACGGAGTGAAGTAATAAATGTTTGGAGCGTTACAGAAATCTTCATCCTCTTAGTGGGCTCAAGGTCCATCTAGCTTTGACCTGATGGCTGGGGATAAGTATCTGGCAGATGTAAGAGCACTCCTCAGGCCTCAGAGGTGCTCTCAGGTACCCCAGTGGTTAGTCTGAAGGCGCACGGACGGTGGCAGAACGGAGAGCTTATTTCAGAGCCACAGAAGTAGCTGATTCCCTGTTACCCTGGTAGTGAATACATCCTTGGCAGTGATGTCTTTGACTTGCCTTGAACAACTCCCATGGCAAGGTGGTCTTGTCAGGAGAACCAGGTCCCTGGGCTTTCTGTGGCCAAACTGACTCCACGTAGCTCTGGGCTTTCATGTTTAACATGGAATATGGCTATTGTCCTGTAGGGTAGTTGTATGGGGTCTGCTTTGGCCTAGACCTCTGGTGTCAGAATACCAAGCAGGTCATTCCTTGCGCTCTCTGTAGTCGCTGGAGAGATGCAGATACTAGCAGACGGTATTTCATTCTGTCTTAAGATGGGTGCCTGAACTAGGCATTTTGAGAGTTTTCGTCTCTGTCTTTCAATATGGACTGAAAGAGCCTTGACAGCTTCAACTAGAAGATGACTAAAATGAGAACGGTGCCAAATCCTTCAGAATCAGTCCTGCGTGGGGCTTGTGGTGAGCTGGGGTACTCATCGGCCAGCGCGCTAATCCCCAGGCTGCATTAGGGCATCCATTACTGACTCCTCTGACAGCTGAAAGACTGCCTGAGGAGGCGTAAGCGCGCTCTAAGGCTAATGACCATGACTTGCTTTTGACAACTCATCCAGAAGTGGAAAATGGGGTGTACTTTGCAGAGGTATGCCCTACAGGGAAGGAGATTTCGTTTCTCAGCCTGGGCACATGCCAAAAAGGAAGCAAGGCTGCAAGGAAGGCAAGGTTCATGTTCAGAGGTAAAGGGAAGGGTAGCCTGCTGTATGCAGTAAGGGAGGGCTGGAGTAAGGAGCAGGCACGGGCAGATGCCTGCCTGGCTTGAAACGCTGGGAAGACCGCTGACTCTGAAGGAGTTGTGTCAGATTAGGAGAGCCTCTGGCCAGAACAGATAAGCAATGAGGAATTCGGGTGGTCTGAGGAACTGGCTCTGTGGTCTGCAGCCACACAATTCCTGAGAGGTAGGGCATGGAGGGAGATGCCATCCAGAGACCTGCTGCTAGAGCTGGGACGAGACTTGGTGCAGATGTGCTTGGCTGATCAGTATGTGGGAATGAGCAGTTTCAGTCCGTGGGTGACGTTCTGGCATCTGGCCAGACAAAGCTGTAACTGTGGTGGAAGACTGCAAATCAGACTGTACTTGGTGGAAATGGTGAACCCTGAGCACCCTGCTGTTACTTGATGCCTTAATCCATTTACATGGCTATACACTGAATGTGCTAATAAGCTAACGGCAGAAGAGCTGATGAAAAAGGGTTTTTTGTAATCCAGAGCTGATAAAAAGTGTATTTTTATGTATTTGTTTCTTTAACATGGATTTTATCCAGTTACAAGACAAGCTGGCCTTTATGAATCTCGTAATTTATGAGGCCACATGCAGGTTTTGGCTGCTGTGAGTTTTGAGTCACAGCCACGGGTATTCCTTCAGCAATAAATAATACATTTTTACTTCCATTTGCATCTAATCAAGGTTACAGAAAACTTACCTGTAGCCCAGCAAAAAGTGTTTACAACAATCATCTCACAAGACCAACTCTGCAGCAGCAGCTGCCAGAACACTCTTCTCTAGGGTCTGGTTCTCTCTCTTAGAATCATAGAATCATTAAGGTTGGAAAAGACCTCTATGATCATCAAGTCCAACCATCAACCAACACCACCATGCCTCCTAAACCAGGCCCTGAAGTGCCATGTCTACACCTCTTTTGAACGCCTCCAGGGATGGTGACTCAACCACCTCTCTGGGCAGCCTGTTCTAATGTTTAACCACTCTTTGGTATAGAAATTTTTCCTGATATCCAATCTAAACCTCCCCTGATGCAACTTGAGGCCATTTCCTCTTGTCCTATCGCTAGTTACTTGGGAGAAGAGCCCAACACCCACTTCACTACAACCTCCTTTCAGGTAGTTGTAGAGAGCGATAAATGTAGGATATATGATAAAGATAATCTGCAAGAAGAAACCACTGAAATGTTCACTTAGTTACATTTCAAGGCTATGTCATGAAAATATCTGATTGAAGCAATTAGCAGTGTTCCTGCTTTCTCCATGTTCCATGAAAATTAGAAGCTATGCTCTACTTTTACTACTATGTTTTTGTTTACTTTATTTCATCCAATGGTTTTATTGCAGCCAACCAAAAGCTGGCATTGTCTCCGAGTTGTATCAGAAGGGAGTGATTTGCAATTCACTGTGAATAAACAGGATTTTGTTGATGACTTTTTAAATAATCACTGACCTGCTGGCATTTAGCCTAAAAATTTTACGTAGAAAATAAAAGCAATAAAAGTGAATCTTTAAAACCTGTATTAAAAGTGTAATATTGAACTTTAAACAGATGATGGTCATTGAATGATCAGCCATGACTTTTGAATCTGCTTGCTTTGTGGTGGAAGGAGAAGAAAGTCTGTAACACATTATGTTTCTCATTACCTATGAGAGCAGATTGCTCCACAACTTCAGTGCAAAATGTTTTGCATCCTGACCACAGCTACTGGCTGTTGGGACCGATTTTTTGCCTGTTTTTTCATTTGGTTGGGTTTTGCTTGTTTTGGGGGGTTTTTTGTTTGACTTTGTTTTTAGTATTATGAAACAATCTGGGGAGACCTGGAGCTCTTCCACTATACAAGGCAGGAGTTAGCCACTGTAATACTGCAGCAAGTAAAGCATCAGTTACATTCAACCAGTTCTGGTCATGCTCTTATGGCCCTATAGGGGACTGGTGGAGTTTCTACATTGTTGTTTTTCTTCCCTCTTGTTCCAGTTACTCGCATTTTCACCAGCCCTAGTGTTTCTCAGGTGGTGGATGAAGGCTTATGTTTAACAGAATTGGAAAAGAATATTGATGTTCCAGACTCCTATTATGGACCACGACTCTCATTCCCCCTTACTGTTGAAGATGCCAATGCTCTTCTTCATGCTTTTAGGAATGAACAAGTAAGTTGTAACTAGTTTGATTTCTTTTTACTTATTTTACATCTCTGTCAAGTTCTAGCTCCACGATCAGTTGAATCCAATGTAAGGCTAAACTGGTGCCCAAGGAGATATTTCTCCTTTCCTTTCCATCCCATTACCCTTTCCTGCTAGCCCCATGTGATTACACAGGTACGTGGTGAGCTGTCTTGGGAAACTGATCTGGCTGGAAGCTAACACAACCAAATCAAAAGCAGTCAGTTCTCAACCAGACCAGTTCCCAGATTTGATTCACTACTTGGCTGCATGACCACCAGAGACAGCACTGGAGAGGGGCAGGGACTAGTGGGGACCTCCTCTTCTAGCATTGAGGTTACAATGATCATGAAATGGGAACCCTTAGCAGCTGCAAGGCAGGGGTTATCAGTGAGGGTGCAGGACTGGGGAAGATGTCCTAACCTAGAAACTACTTATCATCTTTTTCTGGGTTGAAAGTGCTCCTTGTGTGGTCCTCTTTCTCCTCACCCCCCACCCCATTCTTTTTTAGAGGAATTGAGGTGCAAGGGTTAATCACCTCATTCCAGTGTGCAAGACTCCACCATAATGGAAGAGTGAATATAAAGCATCGCTAATGTAGCGGAACAGAGTGATAGCGCAAATCTCAGGAGCTTGCTGTCTGCGGCTGCCAAGGCACTGAGAAGGCTGTTGCTGATTCTCTGTCTGTGCTCCTGCGCAAGCCCCTTGGCTGCCCTCTTACAAGATGAGGGTGGGGCAGGGAGGCATTACATGGCACAGCTTTGTTTGAACTTGTGATCATTTGTGCTTAACAATATACTGTATATAAAGGATAGGTGTCTATCTTGCTTTTCAATTTACTAAATAGTGGTGGGTTTTTTTCTGTAATTTTCCATGGAGGCTGATTGTAAAAGTAGCAAAAGGTAAAGCGCATGATAAATGAGCCTACCCAGACTTCACCTCACTGTCAGCTCTCTCCTCTCTTGCTATGGTTGGCATTTTATTAAGGAAATGATTATACGTAATTGGCCTTTTCTGTTTGCTTTAAAAACATGAATCTTGAAAAGTCAGTCTGTAGCTCATCTGTCTCCTCTACCAAACTTCCTCCGAGCTGTGTTTGAATTAAAAGCCTTAAAAATCACTGACTGACAAAATTATCATAAAAAGCATTAGCAGAGAAGACCAGAAGCTTCAATGTTGCATCCTCATAACATCTTCACAGTGAACAGGAAGATAACTCTTAACAAGACAACCTTTGCTGGACTTTCGCTCTCATTATTTTTGCAATTTGCTGAAATATCATTTATGGCCTTATGGCCTTCAAGGGTTTTTTGGTTGGTTTGTGGGTTTNCCCCCCCCCCGTTACATTGAAGAGATGACCATATGCAATGATTCTGAGTGCTGTATTACTCAGTCTCTTATCCTTTCTATAGATGGGAAGAGTAGGAACAGTACACTAGAAATAAAATGGGAAAATACGTAAAGCAAGTTCGTTAAGGGCCCTACATCCATTCACCAGGAAGCAAGTACAAAGCTATGAACGCTCCTAATTCCCAGCACTAAACCATACAGCCTGTAATCATGTCTGGAGGTCTGTAGTATAAATAATCTTGGCAATACGTGGCTGATATTAATAAAGCAGACAGACATACTGCTACTTCTAATAAGCCTCCCTTTTCACCCTGCATTTTTTTCTCACAGCTGCTTCATGCCCGCTATGTGCTGCAGCTACTATGTGAAACTAGGAGAGTCCTCAAGGAGATGCCAAATATCACCCATCTTTCAACTTCCTACTCCAGGGAGATAACTGTCTGTGGTAAGGTGCCAGAGAAGATAACTGCCTTGGGCTACAGGCTGATATTCTAAGTGGTTAGAGAATGATACAGAGATTTCCAAATGTTGCCATTACAAGAAAGTTCTCGATGCTTTTTTTTTTTACTTCTGTTTCTGCTGCTTCTTTTTTTTCACAAATGCATAAATTGGAACAAACCAAAAAAAAAAAAAGGTTCCTGAGTCACACTAAGTGTATTTTAAGAAAGTACCTCACCTCCTCTTCCTTTTTCTCATTAAACATTTCTGAATGAGTCAATATTAATTCAGCTGTGTTAATACACTGCAGTGTAGCTTAAATATTCCTGCACTTCCATTTCTAAAATGCCACCAAGTATTTTGGTCACTGGCTACAAGTCTCACCGCTTTCTCCTCTTACTGAGAAAAAGACTTTACCATCATAATTTACTCAGTAATGATTTTAATGAGGGCTTAACAGGGGTGGCAAACAAGACCTTCCATTGACAGCATGACTATCTAGAACAAATTGAAATTATAATAAACGGTCATTTCTAAAGGGACCCAAGAGGATGGATCAGTCTTTATACAACCAACAAATTAGTCTCACAGAATAATGTGATGTGTCACAAGGTAGAGAACTAAGAGCTCATTGCCCGTCTGTTTTGTTACAGTTTTGTAAATTATAAATAAAGGGATGCAGTATCCTGACTTGCCATAGAACGCAGTAGCTGCAAAACAGAACAGTAATGGTGACATTGACTCTTGACAGCTAGCAGTGTGTGCTGTGTGTAATAGTAAAGTGGTATAAGGAAGGGTACTATGACACATGCAAAACAAATAATGTTCTTTAAGATGTGGTTATGCACCTACTTTGATTACCAGGAAAGGGTATCTTTAAATAAGGTTTTGTATAACCAATAATTTGTTAACCAAACCAACAAAACCTCTGTCCAAACCAAGAAAACACAGAATCATACTTGTTTGCTACATGGCATGTTCTTACTAAGCAAAACGTAACTCCTCATGTTTGTATTGCATTTGCACTATGTAAGCAGCATCTAAAGGGGTCCCCTTCCTGCCGTTGAAACTAACAGCTTTTGTAACCAGAAAGATCTTCTGCAGAAGATTAAACCCAATTTTTACACATAATTGGTCCAAAATGTTAATTTCCTTAAAATAAGGTATCCCTTGCTCCATTTTATTTTAATTTCAAATTAACAATGCAGATTAAATACACACCTGAAATGTTTGCATCCACATATGTGATGAAAATCTATCATAGCTTGAAGGACTCCTTAGAATGCCTTCAGCAGGCTCATAACTAATAAAAGGTGGCACAGAAAACACGTAAACAGGGTAAAAATGTCACTTCTTTCCTACTCAGTGGTGGTGAAAGCATGTTATCACAAGATACGTTCTGAAACTGTTCTGTGGCTTTGTGGTGGTGAGTCACAGGTGTGAGAAGGTTGGTTCTGTGAGCATGAAATTCAGTCATATGCAGAGGGGAGCTATGCTGCAGTAATCCTTTGTGTTGGGATGAAATCCCCCTGCCTGTCCCAAAATAAATGTCTCGGAAAGGGCCAAATCTGTCATTCCTGTGGCCTTAGCACTGAGTCATACAAGCATGGACAGTTCTTGACACTCTCCGTCAAATCCTGCCTGTAGTAATCAAAACCTGCCCCTGAATCAGGCAGGTGTTGAGTTGTGCTGTATATAGTTGGCTACTTATTAAATTTAAACCTGTTAGTATGTAGAAGTCTATTATATTTCTGAATGTCTTTTAGTGATGTTTTCTGTTTTTCAGGTTCATAAAATGTTTGTTCATCTTACTCCCACTTCCCTGAATAAACCTTTGGCTGTTGGACTGGTCTGATCGTCAGATCCAGCTGGAAAGACAAAAACTTATGCAAGACAATTGTATACTCTTTTAAGTATTTAATTGCCAGATTTTAGAAGCAGCTTTGGCATGTACCTTAAAATGAAGCTAATCCTAATACAGGGCAAATTACTAAGGACAACATGGGGAAAAACTTGTTAGGACTAACTAATTCCAGTTTTATAATTCCAGGTTTTTTACTGCTCTGTGAGAAAATTAAAAAAAAAAAAAAATAATAATTAAAATCGTGTTTTTGTTTCCTGTAGGAGATTTGCATGGAAACCTGGATGACCTTTTGCTGATATTCTATAAGGTAAGTAGGCAGTCTGTGATGTAGCATTTTCTTTTCATGACTTGTTAAGAACACATATTTATGTCTGATAGATTTATCACTGTTAGAACTGTACATGCGGTATGCATGTACCACACACACAAATCCTGGAACAATTTGAATGGTGTCTTTGTTGTAGCTTTTCCTTCTCCCTATCCTCCTGCTCGCTGTGAAGGAGGAGATCCAGGAGATCCTTCTCTTCTTAGATGTTGAACTGGAGCATGAACCAAAACTTCAGAGGGTTCCTTGCAGTGTTTCCAAAGTCCTGCCACTGTTTTGACTAAAGTCTTCTAAAATCAGGAGCTAACTTAGTTCCTGAGGTAACACTACACCATGGATAATTTTGGCCCTCCAGAAAAAATGCAGAAGCTTTCATTTAGGCCTTCCATTGATACCTGCAAAGTGTTTTTTATTATTATTTCTTTACAGGAAACAAAAAAGAGTGCTATCTGTTTAAAAGCTTTTTAAGTCTTGGAAGCAACCGCATAGTCTGCACAAAATGGAAATACCTTGGGCACCCTTTACATGTACTTGAACAGCTGCTCACTTTTTAATGTTCAAAAGGCATAGCTCTCTTTTACGATGTGAAAAAAATTAAGCTCCAGGCTATCTTTTCCACACTTGTATATTTAACTGAAGATGCGGGAAATTTCCTATATTTAGTTTCACATTTATCTTTAGCATGAATCACCACCTTTCATTTAGCAGATACTCTCTTTGATTTAAGCTTTCCGGGGGAAACTGTTTGTGTCTGATCCTTATGCATTCATCTGCACTGAATGGAGACTGAACTGAGCTAAACCAGGTGTTTAAATGACATAGTTCCCCCCTGCTTCCAACTTTGTTACGCTTTATCTGACACTTGTTGAATGGAAACTTGGTTGTTTTGCCCAAGTGCATAGCTGAAGCCTGCTGAAGTATAATCAGACCTTTTTACAGAGTTCTGCTTTTCTTATTAATCAACCAATTACCTTTAGCTGGTCCTAAGGCTTGCAGTCTTTTAGCTGTTATTTTAACTAGACAATCTTCCTTTTTGAAAATGGAATAAGAGTACGATACAGATTGGTTTCATACACAGGACCTGGAATGGGAAAAAGAACTACTTTGAAGATAAATGCTCAGATATAGTTATATTTACAACTGCAATCAGCCTGAATTTTACTCTTTTGGAGTAAACAGATGATTCTTTTTCCTCTCTCTAATGGATGTTACAAAGAGAAAAAAATTCTAAGCAAGGACTAAATCCTGATTTCAGTAGGATTTGGAGCCAAAACTCCCATTGACTTCAGGCACTTGAGTTTACCCTCAGTCATTCTCTGTTAAGCTTGTATGGGAGTCCTTCCACCAAACTGAATAAAATGGACAAATATTTTGTTATTTCAAAGTGGTTGAGAAAATAGAGAGCACATGATAGAGCTACTTAGTTATTTAGAAGCAAATTAAATGACACTATTTTCTGTCCCCTCTGAGCAGTTTACTCAGCCGAGCAGAGAACCCAGTGAGCCTCTGGGGTCCATTTTTTTTCTGCTTCCCCAACTCTGTTTCAGTTGGAAGGGATTTCTTCCTCTGAGTTGGTATGAACCACCAGTAACCTTAAACAAGAGGGTGCAGTCCTAAACAGTGCCATGAAGAGTGTGGTGATCTCAGGTCTGCGCATAGCCGTGCAGAGCTGAAATGGTTGCTGAAGCATTTTGGAGGCCTGCATGCAGGCCGGGTGCCTTGAGCACGGGGCTCTGTCCAGGGAACTTTTATCACAGCACTTTTACAAACTGCCAACAGCAAACATACAAAAGCTAGCAATCTACAGCTTATTGATACAATGCTGGTTGTAATAGTGTATATAATTCCTAAACCTGGTTTGGGTGAGGCTAAGATAATTACTTCTTTCTCAATAGCCAGTTTGTAAGGTTCATTCAGTCCCTGCATTAATCTCCATTAAATTACAGCATTTCCTGAAATTCCTTGAAAGCCTTGAATTTTAAATTATGTGTTGCTAAGTTAGATTGTTAAATGGATGCTATGGATAGAAATAGCCTGAAGCTGTAGAAAATGCAAATGACAAATGGAAGTTAATTAATCACTAACCCAGCAGATACAGTAATGATGCCCAGCAGCAAGTTGCTAATCATTAGAGGGCCTTGTTCGCCTCTTTGACATGTTAGAGGCTGCAACAGCCTTTAATTTAGTTTTGCTCTTACTGTTGGTCGAAACCACAGAAAAGGAAATAAACTTTGCATGAGTGTGGAACAAAACTAAAATGTCACATTGAAATTGGAAGTCCAAAACAAACTCTCATTTAAAACTAAGAGTTGTTGGTAAGCTTTTCCAAAAGAAGGATGATAGAGTCTGGAGAGTGCTTCAGTAGATCTGTCTTTCCATGAGGACTGCAGTTACAGAGTAGCTGTGTGTATACTGACAATCTGCTGGTGATTCAAATGCCTATTGGTTTTAAGGCAAAGCTTTTATTAATTCCTCTTTCCAGGAGCTGCTGCTGAGTCTCTCCTGCCTGTTCCACTCCTGAAATCCATCCTTTATGTTTTAAAACCACTACAACTCACTGCATTAGCAGAGTCTCATAAATTGCCACTCTTGTGAGCGCAGAGCAACCACATGCCTCTTCTAAGTTAACTTGGAGAGAGCTGGGGAGAGGCTATGGCAAAAACTAAGCAAGCTGTATTTACAGCAGTCAAGGTTGTGCCACTGTGGTAATCGAGAGACCATGATTCACTACTGCATCCCGATATAACAGCATGGGACACTGATTGGGACAAAAAAGAGAGTTCCTAATGGATTCAAATTAAATGTTTAATTGAGTCTCTGGCCAAACCATGCATCCTGCAATAAACCTGCTAAGGTAGTACACCAGGGAATGCCATAGGAACATAGGAAGTGCTAGACACTGATGCAGTAGCTATATTCACGAAATGGGATGTCTTGCAATGCTGCCAAACCTGTTAAGAGTGGCTTCCGCAGTTGTAATGTGATTTTATAGATGTTCTGTTGCTAATTCTTGTGCACGCCAATTGTGAAAACAGAGGTTTCCTTTTTCTGGCAAGTCAAAATTGAAATAATATTTCTGATACTCATGATTGGAAATTATGAAGCTACACATAATTGCTGCTGTACTTTCTGTAAGCTGATGGCACCCATTGACATGTCAATAACTAATCTAACGAAACACACCACCAATTCACAATACTAGCTTTTGATAAGTCACGATTCATAATAAAGCATTGCTCTATATCTTCAGAAAAAATAAGGTAAGAAATACCTGTACGTACAGCCTCTCAGGTTTGTGAGCATTCAAGTATACCTTTGCTCTGGGCAGGGGCAAAGTGCAATGTGAATGAAATTCAAGTGGCACATTCAGGCTTGAAGCAACTGCAATCAAGGTTCTTCAGAGTTCTGTATTAAGATTTGATGTCCTCTGGACTACTGTCTTTCTCAGGAGTTTTAGAACCATACACTGCAAACAATGTAAATATATTAAATCCATTTTCTTACTGTGTAAGAAAACATAAGAACCTTCAGACTTGTGTCAGAAGGTTATTTTTCATGGATATCTTGTCTTCCATTCAAAATGAATGACTCCTTTCTATTTGCAAGTGCATAACTTCCTGGCAGCAGCTGCATTAACAGAAAAGTATATTTTAGTAGAAGAATAATGTTCCTATCGGTCGCTTTCAATTTAATATAATAGGTAGAGGAAGGGATTAGAGATGGCATCATAAGAACAGTCAGAGTGGTCATCTCTTCTCTGATGGTTCATACAGGTTGTCTGCTACGGAGATTTTTGTTCTAAGCAGTGGAAATAAAGAAATGCTGCATTTTAGATCTCTATTGTGCAGGGGTTTTTGCAGATTTTCTAGCAATGTGATCTCATTTGAAATGCTATTTCCTTTATTACAGTAGCATAGAAGCGTCTCTAAATGTCCTTGTTTTTGTTTCCTTCTGCAGAATGGTCTGCCTTCAGAACAAAACCGTTATGTCTTTAACGGTGATTTTGTTGACAGAGGGAAAAATTCTATGGAAATACTTATAATCCTGTTCGCATTTCTTCTTATCTACCCCAATGATTTACACTTGAATAGAGGAAACCATGAAGACTACATGATGAACCTGAGGTAGATTTTAGGGGGCCTGGGGGAGGGAGTATCTGGCCTTTCACTAGAAATGTTGGAGCTTTTGAATGCTGCTTTAGCCACTGTGACACTCTAAAACAGAAATAATGTTTTATTATGTATTCAGGTGTAGCTCTGCATCTTCAAGACGTGAGGGGAGCAAAGAACATCCTCATTACACACAGGCACTTAAACGGGAGTCATGTTTTGTCTCTGACCTAATCACAATCCATTGAAGTAAATGGGCTTAGTGCAGCTTCCAGAGTACCAAATTTGGGGAAAGGAGATGGATGGAAGGATTATATTTTAGTTAAAGCATTGGCTTTTTCCACAGCATAGCAAAAGACATAATAGTATGCAGTATAATAGAACCAGTAAACCAGGAGCTGATATTTCACTTAACTTTAGACTAAGATGTCACTTCCCAAACACAAGGAGGGTAAATATCCTAGCTTCTACACCGTGGAGGTCCATTAGTTGACAGGTGGCAGTCTACTCCATTGCAGGAAGAGCTGAGACCCTGTTTTCTAATACAGATATTTGTACTCAGCTGTACAAGCACTGCCAAGGGAGCGAGCACTAAATCATCTCACAGACATGAGAACAGCTCCTCAGTCCTGGTCCCTACAATTCTCAGCCGCCCCAGTAAGTCTTTTTGGTGGCTGACTGGTGGGTAACCTGTTGTACCCCTTCTATCATTTGATGCGTGCACACAGAATATATTGCTCTTTAGCCCAGGCATAAACCTGGGTTAGAGGCCCAGGTTCAAATCCTATTAATGATCCACATAAGAGACTCAGTTTCACGTCATACTTGCCTTTCCAGCACTTAATTTAAAAAAAACCCCATAAACCAAGATCAGTCGCTTTATCTACAAGGTAGGAAAATTCCCACCCAAAGTAGTGGAAAATATTAACTAAGTCTGTGATGGTGCGGAGTGCAAAGATGCATTTCTGCATATGGGGCTTTGCTGGGCATTTTGATTAGCAGTGCTGCACATTGGTAAATTTGGAAGCTGAGAGTTAGGGTGTTGTGAAAACACCCCTTGCACCAAGAGTATCTTGGTGTTAAAAGAATGAGGTATCAACATCCTTGTCCCTTGTGGGGGAAAAGACATGATAAGACAACACTGTCTAATAAAAAGTTGAGTGATTTAGAACAAAAACCCTGTGGAGGTTTTGTGGGAATTTTTGCCCATCATCAGTTAGGTTCCTTTGAAATTTCTTTCTTGTATCTAAGAGGTAAAACTGCCAAGCTATTTCATTTAGATGGGAAAAAGGCCACTTAATAATTATTGGTCTGGATTCTGTTCCTGATCTCTTGTATATACAAGTAATCAGTTTAACTCAATTATTATTGAGTTAAAATATGAGTGTTTGTCTCATATTTTCAGTTGAGAGATTTGATTTCAATTGAGACATTCAAAGTATGTCTGTCATATGAGACAGAGCAGAAGAAAGTACATTTAAACAGAGGTGAGAGAATGGCAGGAGTCGAGGGATAGAAAACTCCTGGCAATCACTATAGAATCATGCAGAAGGGGCATACTGAAAACCAGTTCATGATGTTGTCCTATTTTCAGATACGGCTTCACAAAAGAAGTTTCAAAGAAGTACAAGGTAGGATTCCTCCTCCTTCCCCCATATTTTCTTTGTAGTCTGGCACATGTAAAATGAAACCTGTGTAAACAAGGAAACTTCCAACCAGTTTATTTAGGTGTAGTACAGAATGACTTTAGTAATGTAGTTAAAATTATTTTGGATTATCAGTGGAATAACTGACAAAACCATTTTAGGTGTTAGCCTTTTATGCTCAGAGATCTATGGGATGAAATAAATAACATCCATAAGGCGACTCAGGAACACAAAAAGAGGTGCACGTGAAAGAAAAACGAAATGCTATAGAGACAATCAAATGGTCCTAAAGTAAACATCAGAATATGTTTGTCACTGTTGCAGTTCAGGGTGTCACCTGGACAGAACGGTTCATACAGACTGTGGCAGACACTTCAGCAAAATCTTGAACTTAGAAGCAACAGAATCTGCCAAATAGGATCTAATATAAGAGTATGTTTTACAGGACCATGGGAAACAGATCTTGTGTCTTCTGCGAGACGTCTTTAGCTGGCTTCCCCTCGCCACTATAATTGATAGCAAAGTTCTTATCCTACATGGAGGGATTTCAGACACCACAGATTTGGATTTCCTGAATGCACTTGAGAGAAATAAGGTTAGAGATCATATTCATGTGGCGGTAATTTTGTTTTCTTTAAAAAATTTAGCAGTACAAATGCTAGTATCAAGTTGTTTGCATTAGGAAAGGAAATGGCTGCTGTACAAGGCAAGTAAGGAAAAAAAGAGTCTTGTTTTTCTTCAAAATCAGTGTTTAGGAAGGAAGGTTTCAGTAGGTGTTGGGAGCCAACTGTTTGGCTGCTGTAAAATAACATGGGTCTTTTGAGTTTAAAATAGCTAAAAACACTTTAGGTACTTCCTTCCTGCCATGATGACACATTAGCCAGAAAGTATGAAAAGTACTTAATTCTCAGGCATTTCTAAAGACTAGAAATCAATCTAGACACATCTTACTAGCACTGCCTTTTGTCCTGGGGCTGTGCTTCTGCCATCTGTTGTGAGGGGGAAGTTCTCCACCTGTGAGGTGCTCCCTTGGCAGCAGCTGAGCTTTGCACATGTTGGAGAGCCTTTCCAGCAGGATCAAACTTCAGGACCGGGCCTTGAGAAAACAGAAACTCCTGCTTTTCAGGGATTTAGAAGACAGAAACATCCATTTTTTTCTGAAATGGCGAGCAAACACAGCTCTTTCAAATCAGTGGAAAATGATGTTGGATTTGGTCTTGATTTGGACAACTAAATTGAGATATCTGCTTGAGAGCGGGGTGCTTAGGTTCCTTATAATCAATGGAGATCCAGGAGATCTGGTGGAGATCCAGGTCTTATCATTGCTCAGATGTAGGTCTCCAGTGCTGTTCGTGGAAGCACCCCCCCTTAGCTGATGGATGACCCCTCTGGCTGCCTCTGGAGAAAGTCGTCTTCCCAGGTCTCCTCCACCGGCCTACTTTAGGTCTGGTTCATATCTGCCCATCTCATGCTAATTCACAGACAGGGTAGAGCATCCCAGATGGCACAGGATACACATGTTTAAGCAACCTTGTGTACCTTGTCATTAGTGTCTGTGGAATCTAGAGCTATTTCTCTCATCCTCATGTTTTCTAATACAAAAATAAATGCTTTACAGGACAGTCAGGTGTATCTCTGTTTCTTAAAGGTGTGAAAAAGGGCAATGAATACTTCTGGTCATCTGAGTCTAGGCTCCATTGGCTATACCACTGTACACTAAAATTGGGTGCCTAACTACAGATATTGGTGTCTTAACTGTGAGCTGAGTCCTCCCACACTTTCACCAAGGCTAGGCTCAGCGTGAAATGCTGAATTAACAGGTCAAAGTTGCTGCCACAGGAGAGCATTGCTAATGAGATGTGTGGGCCATAACCCAGGGTGATATCACTCAAGGCCAATTGATGTTTTTTAATTGGTACAGCTGGCAACTGACAGGTCTCAAATACTGGTCAGTGCACTGGGGAGTAACCCAGTGTTCTGCATTTTGTTTTGCATCAGTCCTTTTCTGTTACAGAGTAGAATTTTGAGGGGGGGAGTGTTTGTTGTTGGTTTTTGTTTTTAAAAAATGAGCTAGTATGAGAAAATTTCAAATGAGAAGAAAAGATACTCCCTAGAGAAAAGTCTGTATTAACGGGCATTCATGGAGCCATAGCACACAGCTCCAAAAAACGACATGCCCATGCATATTGGAGGAGGTTGATTTAACAATAAAAGGACCTGATGTAATACTTCAGCAATTTCACTGTTATTCTCATGATACCCCATTGATTTCAGCCAAATTAACCTAGCAGCATGCTACTGTATCAGAGCAGTAGTGAATGCCATTTCATCTTCAGTACAGTATACATGTATATTTTCAGTTTCCAGTGAAGCTGGGCACTTCAGTGTCTGCCCTGAGCCCAGACTGTACTTGCTGTATAGTGAGATGTTGTGATTGACTGGCTTGGAATGAGTCTGTGTGTCTTGATAAGAATATGAAAGCAGCTCTGAAGAGGCTGGTTGCTGACAGACGATATAAAGCAAAATTTCTGCAAGTGCCAAACACCTGCAGCTTCCACCAAACCTGTGAGTTCAGGACATTATGAGAGTTCAGTATTGAGTACAGGAAACGGGAACTGATGTGCCTTTCAGCTGACATCTCTGTATCATCTTTATGTTCTGGTAACTCCTTCAATGTTTTGGGTTTTTTTTTAAAGTTGAAATCTTTGATGCGGCCACCAAAATCAGTGAGAGACAGACAGGACCAGGTGAAGGAGAGAATTCCCACAACCAGACCCAGTAAACACATTGCCAACCAGAATGTTGGAGGAAAAACACAACACATCTCTTCACCGGGCTCCACTGAGCCTTCAGGCTCAAATTTGCCTTCAGACCCCGCCCTGAAGGAATGGAAACAAGTAGGTGAAACCAAAGATGGACTGATACCAAATGCCTCCTGCACAAACACAGCAGGCGCTTTGTTCAGGCAGTGCGTTTGAGTCTGAGGGGACTGTCTGCTAATAAGAAACCCATCATTCTTGGGAGTATACTAGCCAGCTATTAGTTCTTCAGATGCTTTTTGTAGACCTGGTAATAAAGGCTTGTGATTTTATACCTTATAAGTACAATTTACCCAGTGGTTTTTTTCCTTAGCTGTTAGGAGGAGGAAACTGCTCGGTATGAGATGTGTTTGCATGCCCTCATGTGGTTGGATCTGTTGGTACATATGTGGTTGTCAATTTAAATAGGTCAGACTTTGCAATTGTTGGCGATAGTGAGTACCTTTTGTTGGCTGTGGTTTTGGCAGCAGAAAGCTGATACTGTCCAAAAAAACCCCAACTCCTGAGACCTGCAGGCTGATTACTCAAGTGGGATTTTTTTTCCCCTCTGGCTGTTCATTTCCTCTTGAATATTAGAGGCAATATGGAGCTCTTGTCATGCTGTAATTTAATAAATTGTGACAATTTGAAAAGCTTAATTCGCACAGCAATTTAGAAGCTCAAAATTGAGTTGTATGTAAGTTTATTTTTCGGAGCTTCTCTTCAGACAGCTGCTTTAAGGGGCACGCACTTTTGTTTTGCATCTTGAGAAGCAAATCTGTTTCTGAAAAATGTGATTTCCCCAGATACATGTCTGACCTACAAACTAACGTAATGGGCACAAGCAACCCCTCAAATCTGACACTCCCCCAGCTAACCAAGCCTCCACTGAGCCACGCTCACAAACGTGAAGTGGAATGTGTTAGTGCAAACCTTATCCAGTGACGTTTAAACAAACACATTTTGCCCAGTGGTTGCTACTGACTGGAATTATTAGGTTAGGTGACTTTAAACCATGATAATTCATCCTCATGTCTATAAAATCTTGTTTTGAAACATGAGCTAACCCCAGACAATAAAGCCAAAGGCAACTCTTGTCATGTTTAGAGGAGGTACTCCCAAGCTTAGTTTAGGTAAAAACACGGCCCCATGTGGTTATCAGGTCTGTGCTGGGAAATAGAAAATGCCTCTCACAGCTACATGTGAAGGCAGCAGCTATTGCTCTCTTTGAAATAGCCCGGGTACCATTCCTGATGCACCTACCCAAGTCTGGAAACTTCAGCTGTAAAAGGAGGTACAACTCTGAAATTATCTTTCATCTGAAAAAGTTAATCCAAAATCTAAATAATGTTTCCTAAGAAAAGTAGAACAAAAGTTTCAGCCCAAAATAATGCCCTGCTGAAAGGAAGGAATAAAACATGAGACCCACTTGTTAGCTCAGATGTGTTTCCTCCCTGTACTGTGGAGCTTTTGCCATGGCCAGTACTTCAGACAGCCATAGCCTGTCAGTCCTCACCTACTACCAGGCCTCACTTGCTTGCGTTTGCTATTTACAGATCCTTGACATTCTCTGGAGTGATCCAAGAAGCCAAAATGGCTGTACACCAAACAAGCGTCGAGGCGGAGGTTGTTACTTTGGCCCTGATGTCACTGCCAAGCTGTTTAAAAGGTATAATCTGAAGATGCTCATCAGGTCTCATGAATTTAAGCCGGAAGGTTATGAGATCAGTCACGATGGGAAGGTAAGAAAGATGCGTCCATGTAAAGCAGAATTCTCCTGTGAATTTCACAGGCACATCCACAGTAGATTTGTCTGCAAAGTTAATTTAAAAAAATGAGTGACTTCTTTAAAATAGGTTTGGGGGAATTGTGTGCTAGATAGATGTTAGAACGAATTATGGAGTTCTGACAAACAAAATTCTTTACAGCTTCAGGGAGTGGGGACTGGCTTATTACTTATGTGAAAACAAATGAACATCAACAAAATCCCTGAGGAGAATTACGTGTAAATACAGTCCAAGACATGCTCTAAGCTCTAGAAGCCTTTCAACTTAATAATTTCTGTTCTGGCCCTGCTTTCTGACATGCTGTATCAGAAGGCCAGCAAGAACCCTGAAAACCAGATCTATCTTAGAAAGAGGTTTCTGTTTAACAGCATGTTATATCACACTGCCCTCTGAACGGAAGTCTTCCTATGACAGGCCAAAAATACAGGCCTGGAGCTCTGACACGAAAAGTGCAAGCAATTTGAACGACATAGTTGCTGATCTCTGGTTTTATATGCAGACACTTAATTTTGTAACCTGCATGTTTTTCTAAGATCAGTTTCAGTCTCAAGAAGAGTTGTTCTAGCCAATCCAGTTTCTTTGTTTCCTATGATCAGGTTATCACTATATTTTCTGCCTCTAACTATTACGAAGAGGGGAGCAACCGGGGAGCATACATCAAACTGAATCCTGAACTGATTCCTCGGTTTGTACAGTATCGAGTCAGCAAGTACACACGCAGGCAGAATCTTCGGGAGAGGTAAAGCTGTGTGTTATATGCAGTGAGCGTGTACTCACTTGGCATGCAAGTACCTGCCACAAATCTATAGTTCGATTGAATAATTGAAGAGGCACCTATTTTCCTTGGTTTTTCCCTGATTTTCTATTTTACAATTTAAAAATTAATACAGTAGATAAAACACGTTCTAAGTACTCCAGCTTGGCTTCCTGAGAAACTCCCAAAGGTAATTTAGACGTGGTAAGTGGTTAGAACAGACCATTGTCAGGGACTCGTAAAGGGCCTGCGCCTGTCTGTCAGGTCTGCTCTAAGGCTGCAGCGTTAATCTGGACAAATCCTGTTCTGAATTGAGTCCAGAGAGTTTATCATGACAGCTTTGCCATGCCTAGCACTGGGGTCAGATTTACTAAAGCAAAGCATCTTAGAATTACCTGCATAAACTCGATTATCTCCTAAATTCAGATTATTCTTATGGGGATTTGTTTGTTTTGTTGGTTTGGGTCCGTCCCCCTCCCGCCCCCCCCGTGTTGTCTTTTGATGACCCTAAACATACTACATGTTAAAGCATATAAGAATTTGATAATGAATGTTGAAAAGCATAAAGTGCTAGAGGATTTAAATCCTTTAATGATCCTCTCTGCATTTTTTTTTCCTCCTAGGATGCATACAATTGAATCATCTGCCTTAAAGTCCTTACGAGAGAAGATTTATGCTCACAGGTCTGAACTCACTAGTGCTTTTGCACAGTATGACCTCAACGGCACAGGTAACACTACCTCTCTGTCCAGCTGCCGCCAGGGGGAAAACGGTTTCCATGTGTGCGCAGGGGCAGAGGGGACAAACCCCAGGGGGAGGGGTCCTGCCTGCCAGTATAAGGCCGGAGGGCAGTAGAGGCTGGTTGATCTTAGGTTCTTCCTGACTGCAGAGGAGGGTAGGTATTAGCAAGCACTTCTCCCCAGAAAACAACTTGAGGAGATGAAGCTTTAAGTAGGTAGAAGGAAACAACTGAAACACTTGGGCAAATAAGGAAACGGTGTTTGTTGTTGGGCAGAGAGTTTGGGCAGGCAAATCCAGCTCCAGAAGCTCAAAGGTCACCACCTTCACTTAGGAGTATCTTTAGATGTCAGAGGGAGAATTGGGGTCTTAGGTAAGGGGGAACTGGTCTTCCTCTGAGTCTGGGAGATAGTTGAGTAAAGTTGACTGGCTATGCCACTAGGAGACACACGCTCACCCGTCAGCTGAAGAAAAGTCAGTGGTTAAGTTGATACGTGAACCTTTTATGTAGGAGCAAGGAGTTAGTGATTTCTAGCACAAATACAACGTTGCCTCATGATGGCTTCTCACTTGACGGGGTTGTCATCAGTGTCCCTAAAAGGGCAATCAGTAAGTGATGGTACTGTTTCTTTGGCCACTGAACAACTGTTTAACATATTTCTGTCTTGTTGGGTTTTCAGCGACATAGGTCTCTATACTTGCAGCTCAGCTCAAATCCAAAGTAGTCTTCATGGCATAATCTGGTTTTCTCAAAAGGTATTAAAACATGCTGAACATCATAATAGCATCACAAAGTTGTTGAGGTTGGAAGGGACCTGTGGAAATGTCTAGTCCAACCCTGCTGCTCATCGTTATGAGGGTTTTTATCCCAGGGTTAAGTGAAAATGTTTATGTTTTGCAACTGTTCTTAAAAATGGCAGAAGGCATGTCAGTGACCGATTTGTGCTGTGTCACGTACCACTTGTAACCATGAACTGACCCCTTCCGGCAGGTAAGATTTCTGTCAATGACTGGGCTGCAGCGATGGAGTCTGTCCTACAGCTGGAACTGCCCTGGAGGATGCTGCGGTCTCAGTTAGCACAGATGACCCCAGATGGAGAAGTTGACTTCATGTCATGTTTTTACGATTTGAAAATAGGTCAACCTATAAAAGAGGTAAGGAGGAAAATGCCTCCTTGCAAATATTGGAGGAACAGCTTTTGGTGCAGCCTGAGGCATAACACAGTGGTTTGGCAAATCAGGTAGACATCTACAGCTGAACTAGTTGCTGAGCTTCCTTTTATAGTCACTGGAGGGAAATGAGCACTGCTAGGGTACAAATCATCATTCCCTGCTAAGGTAGATGCTTAAAATAGGCTGGATGAATCACATGCCAGAACTGCTTCTTACTTTCCGTTGACTCTCAAGGGCGTTTAGATAACGTAGCTGAGGAGATGCGACAAATCCTACCCAGAGCACTCGACCCTCACTCTTTGGGATGAGCTTTTCACGTGTGCTCAAGAGCCAATTCAGGCACCTGTAGGAGGGAGTCACAGTTGTAGACAGACTGTTAGATGTTTAATGGTAGCTGAGGTCTCTTCTACAGAGTCCAGTTGTTACTGAGTGGCTGCATAGTGCTTTGGTACTTAGCTGTCTCCGTCATTTTTATAAACAGCTTTGTATGAGTGCATGGCGTACAGCACCCTCCCTAGAGTATCCATATTTCCACAAATAATTACTGAAGGTAGGAGGTGTGAAGGGCTCCTTCCCCCCATGCCCCGCCATCTGAAAGTGACGGGTTTTAGCTCATTATTCCTCAGGGCAAGACACAAAGCATCATTCCAGGGAACTCTAGCATAAGGATTTTTTTTTTTTAAACATTTGAGAAGTTAAACTGGGAACATAGATTTGGATAGTATATATTCTCAAACTCAAACCAAGCTCTGAATGGTTTCCTGTATGGGATTTCAAAACCAGGTTCAGCCAGCTTTGGTGGAAACACTGTGCAGATACAGAAAGGATCTGGAGATCATCTTTAACATCATTGACAAAGATCACTCAGGTAAGTCTAGGTAACTTCACTGTACCAGCCCTAGGAAGCCTAGACTAGTTACCTTTGCCCACTGTGTTTCCTCCTTAAGGCTTCTAAGTATAGAGGAACCAGAGGTGATGTCATTTTTCCAGTTTAGTGACAACTAATTTAAGCAGTCGGGCTGTAACCATATAAGGGACAGTGCACAGAGCCTAACTTGAGAAAAACATTCTCACATATCCCATCTCCAGTACTGGCTTCACTCGTCTCGGGGCTTTTTATCCCTTCCACTCTCAACTCTCAGTATTTACTGCTTTCTCAGTTCTGCTGTTGAAAGCATTATATCATTACCCAAAGTAAAAATGTACTTCAGTCATGAAATCACAAAAACACACTGAAGCCATGGTAGGCAGGTAATTTCTTTGCAGTGAGGGAGCATGCGTGCATGCATGCATGCGTGTGTATGTAGGAAGGGGAAACAGCACTGGAAAAAGCAATCTGCTGTCTGTCTGTCTCCTTTAGGTCTGATTTCTCTTGAGGAGTTCGGCCAGACATGGAAACTCTTCACTTCTCACCTGGGCATCAATGTATATGATGAATCCCTTGACAAGTTAGTCCTCAGCATAGACTACAACAAAGATGGCCACATCGACTTCAACGAATTTTTAGAGGCCTTTCACGTGGTTCATAGACTAGAGAAAAAGGCAAACTCGTGAAAAGGCAGAACTTCTTGTGGGCTGTCTTGGAAGCTCACTTTCCTGTCATTAGTCACAAGCAGTCTGGGAAGCCAATTTCCAGACTGACAATAAATGGGCTGCTTGATCTGGTAAGCACTGCGGTCACTGTGTAAGCCTTTATTTAGTCCCTCTGGATGATATAGACACCTGCTAGTAATGAGACAGAAGAGACAAAACCCCACTACTTACAGTATTACTGTGTCACGGCCACATCAGTACCTTACAATTTATCCTCCCCCTTGGTGGCATCTCCCCCATCAATCTAATCTGTGAACACTGCCAAGGTCGCACCTACACTTTGGTACGTTTCTTTCAGCAGTCCTTCGAGACAGCTGCGACACAGCATCGATGACCACAAGAACATATCAGACTCTCCCTGAGGATGTAACAGGCACAACAGGCCTGCTGTGGACTATCCAATCCAGGAGAGGAAAACAGGGAAGAACAGTCTAGTTAAAAATAGGTAGTTCTGCATTTCATCACGCTCTTTGCATGATGCAGTGAAATCAAAGCATTCCAGGTCACTATCTATCCTCTTTGAAGTTTACAGACACGACTTCAAGGATCTTAGTTGAAAGGCATTTACACTTGCACTAGATTTTCTCTTGCGACTGGTTACTTTTGCCTACATTTGTTGGGGTTTGGAGCTAAGAAACAGCCATAACTCGTCACTCGAATGAAGGCTAAATCATTGCATGATTAATGTAACATACGATAGCTCACAAAATAAAGCTTTAGCTTTCACAGTAACCTATAAGTGTGGTGTCTTTTTGCCTGTATTTTTGTATCCTACACATATTAGAGTACAACACACTTTGCCTGAAGATTAACTGGACTTCTTTAAAACAAAGAGATAAGAACACAAAAGCAAACAATTTTTGATACTACCGAAGCTAAATATTCTTGCATATAGTTAAGCATAAATTCTTTACCAAGTAAACTGAGAAACTCTGAAACTGAGGTTTTGGAACCCAGCAAGATGGAAGAGTCCAGTGCCCCCGGCCTCCCCCCAGGCTGCAAGTCAACATTACCACTCCTGCCAGTAATTCCTCGTCTGCTCCTGGGGGGGCGGGGGGGAGTAGGGAGAGCTGGACCTCAGTCTCTCCCGTATTGCACTCGGAAAGCAACACACTGATATATACGGTGAAGTCCAGCCAGACCGGGAGCTTTTTGAAAACAGTATTACCTTCTTCAGCCTTAGTAAATACAATGTGCACAAGGCGCTTTTTGGGTAGGAAAAGGTTCCAGCCTTGCCTGGCTTTAAATTTTAATAGCAGAAGATAAGCTAAGTAAAGTAGCTGCGTTTTATTTCATAACAGCATTCAAAGTACAAAAAAAAAAAGGATCCTTCCCAGTTTATCATCAGAGAATGACGTACTGCAGTCTTTCCTAAATCTTATTTTCTACAATTAAAGTACTTTTCCAGAAGTATTTTGTAACTTGACAGATGAATGAATAAACATGCACACACAGATTTCTATTGCCTCGCAGGGGGGAAGAAAAATCTTTAATAGTGCAAACAAAATTTACAGTAATTTACAGTAAAATTTTAATGGCATTGGTAGTATTGAACGTATATTTTTAGCATGCATTTATTCTGATCTATGGCCTGGGGGGATCGGTCCCACCTTACTCCAGTGGAGCGACAAAAAGGCTCCACCTAAAACGGACAAACACCATGGCACGTGGTGGGATCCTGCGTCCCACCGTCGGTTTCCTTGCTGTGGGCACGAAGCAACAAGGTGGAATGGGACAGCGCAGCTCTAGTGTCCTCCTTTGCCACCACCCCCACCCACCCCACCCCCAGAAGAGAGGGCAAAACTAGGGTGTGCAGTTAAGATGTGGGAGCTCAGAAACATGGCTGACAGCTTCCGTGTCCCCCTCTAATGACAGGCTCCTGCAGGTACCCGAGCATGAAGCTGAAGGATGCTCGCCTTGAGCGATCACTTCCCGAGAGGAGATGTAAAGGTAAGGATGCAAGACAGCGCGTCATGCAGTAAGCAGCGAGAAGAGGCTTTCAGGGATGCAGTACTGAAGTGAGAGAGGAGCTGAGTCATCGAGCCAAAAAAGAGAAAAGCCTGCCCTGCCAGCTGCCAGCCGCACACAAGAGCCCTTTACCCCTAACAGAAGAAGGGGGGGCGGTGGGGGGGAGTAACTGTGAAACATCTAATGCTAGGAATAAAAGCCACTCAAGACTAAAACTGGGAGTGGGAGAGAGCCCGGCTACTTGTACTTCAAACTGTTCGAGCTGAAGCTCTTCTTCCATAACCACCCCCCCAATCTTTTTTTTTTTTTATCCCACAATTTTATGCAGCAGCTGCTTAATATTACAGCTGTGAGCAGTCTCTTGAGCAGGGACTGAATCAGTCTGCAGCTGCATGCCCAAGCTCTTGCCCTACAGGTAGAGTCAGTCTTTACACCACTGGTGGCATCTCTCCCACTTTGAGGGCAACTCTGCTCCTACCTCTGGACCACAGCAGAAGGTGTCCAATGTTGGACCTGGACTGACCCAGGCTGCCGCTTGACTCAAGCCCCCGGCTACTGCCGGAAGGGTGACAGTCCCACAGCGCCCTGGGCCCGCAGGGGTGCAGCCCAGGTGCTTCACTACCCACCATGGAAAGTGACCGCCCCTTCCTAGGACTGCTGGGGACTGCGCAGCTCGCCCTCGCTTCCCAGGAACAAGCAGGGCTCTTTCCCTGAGCAAGGAGACCACAATTAGCAGGACAGAAGCCAGATACATTTTGTACCCCAACCATTACATTTTCACATCTACTTGTAAGAGCAGCAGCTGAGGGGGGTTAATGCCGCTTTTGATCTGTCTAGTTTGACAAACTCGTGTCCTCCGCACAGCAGCAGGGAGAAGGAAACAGCCGTGAGGCAGCGAGCGCACTGGCCTGGAGGAGCTGGGTTGGGGCCAGCACACGGTATGTGCTCCGAGCTGGACACAGCTAATTATTGTGGCCAGTGTCCCTGACGAGCCCCAGCTCCCACTTGCAGGCATGCCTGGCTGCCCCCAGAGCTGTGTAGGTGCTTCTGTCCCCACAGCTGCAAACTGCTTAGGGCATCAGTGCCCGTCAGACTGGAAAGACCAGGTCTCAGGTGGGTCTATTTTAATTCATGAATGCCCTTGTTTCTGAGGCACACTACGTGTCTGTTTACCTTTGCCACCTTTCCATAAATGAGTTTCCAGGGGCTTGAAGTTGGCTGTGTCATCCTCTGCTGGCTCCCTGGGAAGGCTGACAGCCAAGTTGAGCCTTTGCCAATCAGCTCAGCCCCACACAAACCGCAAAGTCGTCACATATTTTAACTGGCAGCACACCCTCACCACCGCCAATGCTAGCTCTGCTATGCAACAGCTTAACATGCACACATACAGGTGGATCCTCAGCAAAGCAGGGGGTCTATATAAAACCTTATTTGCTTAATTAGGTTTGCACTAAAATGCGACTCTCCAATTGGAACAGTTCTTCGGTCTGAGTAGTAACGCAGAGCAAGTTGCAGCTGTGCCCGACCTGGAGGTAACACGAGCTTCCCTTCCATTGGCCCCGTGTTTCAGAATCCCAACCTTCACCAACAGCTACCTCAACTCTTCAAATTACCACATAAATACTTTCCAAGTGCCTGCACTCCATGTGGTAACTGCTCATGATGACCATAAGTATACCAAAACCTAGGTCATACTATGAATTTCAAATTAAAGATACCAATGATACTCCCATTAAAAAAACCAAGTGTTGAGGGCTGTACAGGTATGTTTGGCCATAGGCTCGATTGCTTTAGACTTCAATGCAGCTGCATGTAAAACCAACTACATCACCCTTCTTGCTTCTGAAAACAAGACCACACTGTAGGTAAAAAAAAATAAATTAAGAGTCTGAGGGAAAATCATCTTGCATCTCTCACAATCTAGGATTCAACCAGAAAAGCAAAAATACCTGCTACTACCGACTTTTCGTATGATACCGGGTAGGACAAGAAACCATCACACAGGCTCTTGTGTGCTCTCGCTCTGCACTGTCGCATCTGTCTGCTTAAACTAGACAAAGGATTTTACTTTCATTTACTGGGAAACAAGCTAAGTGATCTCTCACAATACATATGAAAAGGGAAAAAAACCCCTAAAATGAAGGCAAACCACTACAAAACAGGCACCATGTCAATAAAATCACTTCCACATCCAAGTGCTAATTGTACCTGAACCGTACCTTTATACCAGCCCCTCAGCAGGCCCCCAGCGGTTAACATAGTACATGCCTCTCTCAGAGCATCCAGTCCAAGGGCTCCTAGGCCCTTGGATTGCCAAACTCTCCCTGCCTCTGCAAAAACATGAAATCACCTCCTAAAGACTCCCACACCTTCGCTCTCTTGCGCCAGCGTCCAGACGTTGTTAGAGCAGGAACAACTCTGTAGAGGGACAGCAGATGGGGTGGCACTGCCATCGGGAGCTTAACCTCCCCAAGAACATGGGTGCTGGCGACTGGCAAGTGAGACAGGGGTTTACTTCCCTCCTTTCACCAAGGTATTTCAGATATCTGTATAAAACTGGAACCAAAAACCTCGTTCTCAAAAGCACCATGTACTATTGTTACCAAACAAACAAAAAGAAGGTTTTCAAATCCTGTAAAAATGGCATAGTTATGTTTTGAAGGAGTGGGGGGGGGGTGTGTGTGGGTGTGTGTGTGTGTGTGTGTGTGTCTCACAGAAATATGCTTATTGGGCTTATTAGCACAGAAAATACTTACTTTTTACAGGCCATATCTGCTCTTTTCCCCCTCTACCTGGCAAGACAGGATTACTCTGACACTCTCTGCTCGCATGGCGGCAGTACCAGCACACCTCCATGCTGCTGAGGGAGCCCGTGGCTGCAGGATAGGCTAAAGCTACAGCCACTTTCCTAAGCTGTCAGCCAGATGCATGCTGGCTGGTGGCAAAACCAGCAGTGCTGGCAGAAGGAAAACTGCAGCTGACGCCTGGGGTAAAGTAGGGCTTTCCCCTCCAGAGGCAGCCTACCTCTGTTTTCAGTTTAAATGGCCACGGAGCCATTCCCCTGCAGGACGCACCTATTCTCCTTGCAGCAGCTCAGAGCAGCCACAGAAACTGGGTTCCAGAGGACAGATTCAAGGTGCAGACACTAACCTGGGAGCTGTCTGAAGGGAGACTTCTAGGCAGCCCATCCCTAACTACATGTGACAAGTGTGTGACTTCAAATTAAATTAAAAAAAAAAAAGAAAAAAGAAAAAAAGGGAAAGGGGGGAAAAAAAGAAGGGGGGGGAGGGAAGAGAGAGAAACATCAAAGCCTTCCATAAACTCACGCTGTGCTGGAAGGGTGGCAATTATGCCATTCTTAACTCTGAGGCTATTTGCAAGGGAAAGGATCGGGAGACTTGGAAAGGGTGCTCGAGTGGAAGAGGTTTATCTTGCTCCATTCAGAGGAAAGGATTACAGGCATAAAACTGTCTGTCACCTTGGAGAAGCTGGAGTCTTGAGATTTTGCCTCCAAAGCCTTGGGGATGGAGGGAAGGAAGCTATTTTGTTCAGATTAAAGACAGATGCAGCTTCCTGAGAGAGGCTATTCTCTCAAATTAGTGGATATTGTAAGACATTTGGCTCTACTGGTGCTAGCCCTGCACCGACTAGGTGCAAATGAGATGAGAATCAGGACAAAAGTGTATTAGAAACATCACCTGGCTATTTCAAGTTATTGCTACTCCTCTAATTTACATTTCCCTGGATGTTTCACACTGTGCATTAGTGATTCACAATGATGTACATTTACACACAGCAGGAGAAAAATTAATGAATTCCATTACTTCCCTTATTTGGGAGACATTATGCCTGAGATACAGCTCCCTCGTTTTATTATGCCTTTTGATCTCCACCGAGTAATCTGTTTTCCCCTTGGCAGAACTGTGTAATTCTTGCTAATTTAATATGAATTACATTTATGCACTTTGGGCACAATAAGCCTCATTATTTGTTATTTCTCACACAGTCTCTTAAAACCAGGCCAAATTCTACCTACTTGTCCCTCGCAGGTAGGCATGCATGTAGGTAGCATGACGACTAGCGTAAAATGCTGAGGTAGTGCACGGCACACATACATGCAGCAACTAAATAAGAGGTTCATGCCAGGGAAACGGGGAGAAAGAGCTTCTGAGCCTTCCCTCCCACATGAGGCATCACTTATTGCATCGCACAGCCTGTGCTAGGCAGGAAATCATGTAAATAAATAATTATGGCTTTTGTTAGGTACGTCATGGTGCCATAGGCCCCACTTGGAGCACTGTCATAAAAAAAGTGGCAAATTCCTGTGGCTATGTCCTTCTCCAAGATCCTACCAGTAGCTCCGAATGATTTCTGAAAAGACACAAGCAAAGAAGTAGGGGGAGTTAGGCGTGCATGCCTATTTATTGGAAAAAACCTGCCACATTATGATTTTGCATTTGTGCCGAATACTGAAAGCAATTCTCCTTTCCCTCATGAAAACCTTAATCAGGATTATTATAGAACCCACATGGCTTAGTTGGATCAGTGTAAGTAAATGAGGAACACATAACTTCACAGATTTTTGTCCTTTGGGGGGGGCAGGTGGGATTACTCAAATATTGGTAATTCTAATGCCTTGGTAAAGCAAAACTTCACTTCAATCTACCCACTTACTTCAGAGCTTGTTAGCCACTACAATTTTATTCCCTTTAACTCTCCCACAATTCTTAAATTAGTTTTCCAAATATATTTCCAGAAGATACTTAAGTGATTTGGTCTGTCTTTGTAGGGGAAAGAATAAGGATAAGATCAAGCTCATCACACATATTAAAAAAGGAGCGGGGGACAATTTTCAAATGCGGAGGCTTCCCACCGCTGCCCTTTGAACTCACCAGCTCCTGCAGAAACAGGTCATTGGCCATATGCACGATTTGATCCACGTGGATGATGCCCCCGATGCTGTTCACCTCGATGTCAGAGAGGAACGTGAGAACGAGAATAGCTTCCACCAAGAGCTGCCTGTACTCAGGCTGGGGTACGTGGTTCAGCACCGACTCCACGTGCACAGCAAACTTGATTTCGCACGGGGTCATCTGGCAAGTTTGAGTGGAAATGGTAAGAAAAACTGACAAATCCAAAAGACTAGTTCCCCACATCTTGCAAGCACTTAAACATATGCTCCTCTCTGCACATGGGGGTAGGCTGACTGAAGTGAACAAAATGTTTGTGTGGCTTTAGCGCTTACAGAAACTTTTTGTGTTGCTAGGCCCTGATCCTGAAAACAGTTATGCAACTTCCAGAAGACTGCTCCAGCCCTGCAACCCATCACACACACACTTCAGTTACATATAGAACTGCTGATGCTTAGCTGGCAAATTAACTCTTTGCTCCTCATGCTGCGGTCTCACGCACTCTGCCTTGTATCTTCCTGGCATCACAGGTTAGCTGCAAAGCCAAAATTACCCTCGAGTTTTAAAAATAACCACCTGCTTAGAGTGAATGCTTTTCCACACAGAGATATAGCTACATTGTTTGTAGAGCAGCGTAATTTACACTGGCATATGGAGCACAGCTGTATGGACGTCATGTGAAAGGCTGCTGCCTTAGGAGGTTTGCGCTTTCATTTGATTCCTTTAAACAGCAAAATTAGATACTGTCTAGGTCTGACAGGCTAAAAATATAAGCCTATTTATCTACACAATAGGAATAAATAAAGCCCTCCATTCTGCAGAAAAAGGTTTAAATTTGGCAGAAAATTCCAGCTCCTCGCTTCAGCTGTTACCACCATCCCTCAGAAGAAAAGGAAGCCAGAGACAAATCTGAGGGAACCAGACAGGACAACAGTCTCAGGCACACAAGCACCTCTCTTGCACCAATGTATTACTGTTCAGAAGAGTTTGTTTTATAGACGTGAATTCAAAACTTGCCAGAGTGCCTAAAGACAGAGTGGCAATCCAACTAAGGAAAAAAATGTAAGGAAAGGTTATGGATTTAATAAGTCAAAGCTTTGGTTAGAAACAATCATCCTTAATTGGTATTTACTTTTGAGACTGTGATGCCAAAATACACTGGCTGCTGTTGTAGCGTATTGAAAAAAAAAAAAAAAGCAGCAAGCAGCACGTCTGCTTCATTCCAACAAACCTGTGCTCTCTCCTCACCCTGCCCAAAGGACTGCCATCAGCCACCCTCCTTCAAGCACTGCTCTGTGGGCGCACGGGGTCAGTGAAGGTCTGCGGAGGGCAGTCTCGGCAAAGAGGAAAACCTGCCACAAACCTGCTCCCAGGCCTGCCTGGCAGGAACTCATCTGCACAGCCCCGGGGAAGCTGGCAGAAGTGCTGGGGCAAGTTCCAGATCTTCTAACCTTCTTAAAACGAAGGATCTGCAACAGCAGCCCCACTGCATCTTACACTGTCAAACCAAACATTCAGTCATGGGGCTAGAAAATCGTTGGTATTTTACTGTACCTCTCTGGTGGTTGAAGAAGGAAGGACATACCCATCAATGGACAGACCATGGCACTGAAACAACATTTTGACAATGAACAGAAATTACAGTTCTTGCAAGTAAAACTGAGTGTTCTCTGATACCAGCCAATATGTAACAACCCTCAGTTAAAAAAACAAAAAAAAAAAGGAAAAAAACCACACAAAAGAACCCACAAAAAAACCCCAAACAACAACAACAAAAAACCCTGTTAAAAATATTATTTCACCTTTGCTGAAGAAGTTACTGTGTAACCTGGCAAATGTTAGAAATAGCCTGACATGACACAGAGAGAGTGTGCTGTGTCCAGCTACTGAAGGGGAGGAAAATACGTAGAGAGCCACTACAGCAAGCGGCACACAAAGGAGGAAAACATATCAATGAGAAAGTTCTGTGGGAAAGGATGTAGAAATAAAAGATAATGCAAAAGCACGACAACAGATCACGAAAGTGAGAACCTTTAGTTTTCATTTTCACTAAAACAACATTTAGTTAAGTGTTTCAGATCCAGGGCACCACAACTCAAGGATGTGAACGTGTTGTGGTGCTTCGACATGGACCACCAGCAGTGGGGGAGAGGTGGTGTTAGAAATACCAAGTGGGGTACACGAAAAGAGTGGCAAAACCTAAATGGTGAGAAGGCAGGCTAAGGAATGACATTTCTGGGTACCTGAGGTACAAAAATGCACCAAGAAGAAGAGAGAGCTTTTATGAATAGTCCAAAGAGAGTTTAAGAATGAAATACTGAAGACAACTTAAATAAGCACAATTGGTTTTAATAGCCAGAAAACCATTCCAATACTCCCAGCTATTACATTAGGTCAGGACAGAAGTGATGCTCACTCTACTGAAAGATCCCATTAGTAAATAGCCACGAGGTCATATATGACTCATCTTGGCTGACATCAACACTAACAGCTTCAGCATAAATGATTTTAGAAGGACAACCAGAATCAACTTGAGCTGCTGATGCACGTTCTCCCCAACTGAACAGTAGGCATGAACAGCTCAGTGCTGCAAGGTGCCGAATGCTGGCTTTCATCCAGCAAAGTAGAACAGGTGCATAAGGACTTTGAAATGAGTAAAAACTCATAATTCCCCTCTCCTCCTTAAGAGCTGCTTCAACACATTTCCATACCCCTGATGTCCAAGGTGCTGGCAACAATTACTTTTCACTTAAAAACAAACAAAAAAAAATGTTAAGAACGCCGTACAGCTCAGAAGAGCCAACAAGAGATCTCAAGACGTTTTGGAAGAATCAGTGCAGTTCCTACTTCATTCCTCACAGCCTTTCTGAACTGGAGCACACAAACTGCACTGCATTGCAGTGCCCCTCAGCAGCACTGACCACAACTTGCATTAGGCCATGGGTGATGCAAAACAGACAGTGGTGGAACAGAATCGTTCAGCCGAAATTCAGTGCCGGCAGTTTCAGAGAAAAATATGCTTTCAAACAAACACGTGAACTTGTGTTAATGGAGCCCCCCTTCTAGGTTCGAGAGACACACTCCTACTAACGACTCTAGTCTCCACCGGTCTTCCAGCTGAAGACCAACTTCAACTCCTGGCAACACGCTGCCTCTGGACCACCACCTCCCCAAGCTACCGTAACAGCTTGCTTCCTCCCTGCCCTCCACAGCTGTCAACTTACCTTCTGAAGGATTTTCCACACTTTCTCATAGAAGCCAACAGGGACTCTGTTAATAGCACCATCAAGCCTCCTTCTGCGCAGCCACTGCCCTCTTCGGTCACCCCGGCTCGTGTCTCCATTGGAGCCAGTAGGAGAAGTACTAGTGGGAGACGATGGAGTACTGCCCCTCTGTAAGAAACATTAAAGCCTTGGTTAGTTGCTTTCTACCACCCCAAGTGCTACTTCTGGTGAATATATCATTCTGTTACAACGCTACCTCAGAACCAGGGAAAAAATACAGGCCATGATGTCATACAAGATGACGGAGCAGGATTGATCCCTTTCTCTCCCCTTCACAACAAGCTTCACTTCTCCAGTACTTCAATCATTTCTCAACAAAACAAAACAGGCAAGCAGTTCAACAAGGCATAACCCAATAAACTTCACCGCTTGGTTCAACACAAGGCATGACTCTTTTAACAAGCATGAGTTGGCTGCCAGGGCAGCGTCACTGATGTGCAAGATGGTGGGATCTGCAGGTAGGTCTGACTCAGACTTCAGGCTCAGTGTCGTAAGAGAACCAAAGGGTCTATGAGTCCAGCAAGAGAGGTCCTCCATGCAAAAAGCTCCATTAAAGTAAGTAGATTAAAAATTGACTTCACGTGGTCATGTAATCATCATGCCTGCCTCTCTGTAAGTATCAGTCATGTTTCCTTTATTGTCACTATTGCTCTATTATTTTACTCCACCAGACTTGGAGACTAAATGAGGCAGCAAATCATCTTCAAAGTTGTGGCACTACCACCAAATTCTTGTTCCCATTTCCACACATGCAGTCTGCCTACTCTTTGCACTCCCAGAGGCTGCGCTCTTCTGTTTCCTTGTTCCTTTTTGCACACTTATTACTTTCAGCCCAGAAAGGACTTCACTGACAGCCCCATCTCAAATCCCATCATCTCTGAGTAAGGAACTGCCTGAGCAAAGTACTGGGGAAGGTGGGAAATAAGAATGAAAACTGTACGTTTGCAAAGGACAGGCTCACTGACTCTACACAGCCAAGCTCTGCAAAAAGACCAGCAAATGCAAACGAAGTCCACTTCTGTTGGTGTCAGTGAGGCGTAGGTGGTGTTCCCTTGATGGCTTGATGCATGCTATTCCTTTCCACCGCACACTGCGACAGACAGAACTTTCTCCATCCTGTTGCGCAGAGCTAGGGGATACAGGAGGTCGGCAGGAGGGTAGGTGCCAAAGTAGAGAAATCCATCTGCATACAACAATTAATCTGGCTACTCAGGTCGTTTAGAGAAGCAGAGATCTCATTGAACAATTCTGTGCACTTGAATCAGACACACAGTTGAAGCCTGCCTTTCTGCACTTGGTATGTGGGAAGAAGAGAGGCAACAGCAACCTGGCAGTTGTCAGGCCAGGCCACAGGGCTAGTGGTGCTCTGCAGTGGTGTATTTAGGACACTTGGGAGGCGTGCCATTGACAGCAAGTCTGCAGATGCAGAGAACCATGAATCACAACCGCCAGTTTAAAGTGCATGTGTAGCTGCAAGCTTTCTGTCTCTTCATGACAGATCTGGAGCCTCATACTTACTTTAAATTGTTGAGGTTTCTGTTAGTAAAATATTTAAACAATTATCTTCCATCTTAACAGCGAGAGCTTAAGAGCAGCTACAGCTCTCTGCCTTGAAAGAAGATGACTGCCTGAGGAGATACCCATGCCCACAAAACCCCCGTCTCAGCAACCTGAAGCTGTTCTGTGTTCATTTACGTCCATAGATTGTCAGCATTTATCAACACTACATTACTTTTAAGTACTGATGACACCTGTAACATAAGCCACCATCAAGTAGCTAAATCTGCTATAGTGCTTTATCTGCTACAACTGCTTAAGCTTCAGAAGAACTAAGTGGATCTAAATGCGAGACTCAACTTCTATTAAAAGATTACTAATGAGAATTGGTTCCCAATGAAGATGAACAAAACAAAGAGACAGGGTTTGAAAACAAGTTTTTATGCAGGAGAAGCCACAGGAGGTGTCTAGAGCTAAGACCCTTGCACACACACGCAGGGTGAAGAGCAGATGCAGAGCTACAGACGGTGTTTTACCGTGGAAGCGAACATGATGCTGGACATGGAGTGGCCCTCATGAAACAACTACAAGACAAAAACAGACACGAACACATCAGACAGACAGCCATGACAGAACAGGATGCAAAAAAAGTTAAGTAACCCGTCCGTGCGAAGACAAGAAACATGGAATAAGCTTAGGTACTAAGGGGGAACCTGCGACAGCCCCTGGACTCTTGCAGCGCTGCACTTCTGCTGACTTCGGGGCAGCTGCTGTCGATTCCCAGGGTCACCATGAGGCAGACCATGCTGTGCCAGGAGCCTCCTTGGTTGTGGCGCAGCCACAAACTTTCCACACCATCCACTGAGCTCCAAGCACGGCCAACACAAACTGCCACAGTTTAAGATGCATGCAAAAGCTTCCCTGTGACTCAGGGATGGGAAAAAACCGGAAGCTCCCCACTTTCATTCCCCATTCGTTGCAATGTCAGCAGCTTCTCTTTGCACGAGAAGGTCACCTCGCTGCAGAAAGTCTGCGGGCTGCCAACTGGGTGGGCAGCGCTAAGCAAACAGCTGCAAGGCAAAATTTTCGCTGAAATGTGGATGCACCACCTCAGACTTACAGCACTTTTCTGTAACTGTCCACCCCAAGCCATGCCTCCTAATTAAGTGTTAATGGTTCAGACACAGGCAAAGGCTTGATGTTCAGACTCAAGAAACAACAGCAGCAAATGAAAGAGCTACAGTTGCTCAACACCTGAGCTCTGGTGCAGAGATGCTAGTGCAAGTACTTGAAATGTTCCTTGTAACACAAATNTGCCCCCCCCCCCCCCCCCCCGCCAAAATGACATTAAATTAGTATCTAGTGAATTATTCAGAGACTGCAGTGAGATGTAGCATGAAGCGGCATGAATGGCAAGGTGCGGGGAACAAAAATAAAACCAGCCAACTCCTCCTCTGTGCAAAATACCAAGTTTCCATCTAATGCAAAAGCAACGCAGGAAATATACATTTCCAACCTCAACAAAGGTCCAAGTGTTTCAGCTCAGGCCCACCTCTGTATTTAAAACAAAAGAACACTGCCACCTAGTGCCTAGTCCCTCTTCCTTCCCGGAACAGCCCTGAAGTCAGGCACCTGCCGTATGACTGCGAGCCCTGCGCAGACTGAACCCCCAAAGTCACTTCAGGGCCGCTGGAAAGCAGCTAGCAGCACCTTCACAGCCACAGCTGTACCACTTGGCCACGACCATGCTCAGGCAGTGGTATAGCTCACACATGGCGACCAGGTCTCCTGAGACAGACACTGTGCGTTTCACAGGTGCCTTTGCTTCCCTGCCTGATCTCATCCTATGAAGAATCGTTAACAGAACTTTATTGTCACCATCAAACGCTCCATGTCAAGACCATGCAGAAATGCCACTCCTTTCTGAAGGCTTATCGAGCAAATCTGTTTCATACAATCAAAGGAAAACATCACATACTTCCTCAGAAGTTTACAGAAATGGCCTCAGATTAAATGAATCAGGCTTGATAAGCTCTCAGAAGAGAAGGTCTTTTAAAAAAATGTTTCTAATATAGAATCACAGCATGGTTTGGGCTGGAAGGGACCTTTGAAGACCATCCAGTCCAAACCCCCTGCTGTGGGCAGGGACATCTTTCACTAGATCAGGATGTTCAAAGCCCAGTCCAGCCTGACCTTGAACACTTCCAATAATGGGGCATCCACAACTTCTCTGGGAAACCTGTTCCAGTGGCTCACCACCCCCATCGTAAAAAATTTCTTCCTTATGTCCAATCCAAAACTTCCCTCCTTCACTTTAAATCCATTGCCCCTTGTCCTGTCATAACATGCCTTGGCAAAAAGTCTCTCTCCACCTGTCTTATGAGCCGCCTTTGTATACTGGAAGACCACAATAAGGTCTCCCTGGAGCCTTCTTTTCTTCAGGCTGGACAACCCAGGCTGAACAATATGATGCCATTCATTCTTACAAATGTAGCTTACTTGATCACTACTTTCCTATTTATCTACAGCAAAAGAAAATTACTAATAGAAACATTAAAAAAAAAGAGAAATCAAAAACACTCATAACAACCAGTCACATTCATTCAGAATATTTCAGAGGTATTACTTCATATGCTCAGTTGCTGTGTACTTTAAAGTGTTGAACGTAAATATGTATTTATTCTAGCAGTAATCATCCTCCGTTCCTGAAAAAAACAAAACAGGAAGAAAACAAACCAAGATTTCTTTTCCAAGTGTATCTTTTCCAAAAGGCACATGGACCACATCAGCAATTTGTGCAGAGTATGAAAATGAACACCGTTTGCATGAAAGCTTCACTTTGTACATCTGACCTTTTCTTAGCTTAAGATGATTAAAGAGCTGTTTTAAAGCTGATGCCATGAATGCATTACAGTTTGTTCAAGTTCTTCTATATTCAGCATGTGAAACAGGAACAAAAAAGGAAGTACATTTTTGGAGGGAACATTTCTTTATTGCTTTCTATTTAGTGATCAGCTTTAAAATCAAAGGATCTTTGGAAACTCCTGTCATTTACCAAGAATCTATTTGGCACTAAAAATGGTATCCTAAAATTAACACACAAAAATCTAACATAACACAGTACCAGAAGAGCTGCATTTTCTAATGAGCATTGACAGAAAAAACCCTCACCTGCTTCATCTCACTCTTCAATTTAGTAATACCACTTCTTTCTGTTTTGGTTGCTCCAGAATGCCCCATTTCATGAATAGAAATCGCAGGGCTAGATGAAGAGGAATCTACAGGTCGCACTAAAAGAAGCAAATGGACATTTTTAAAATTCTAGGGGGTAGAAAAACAGATGAATTTTTATCTAGAAGTTAGCGATAAAAGCATATCCTTTCACAAGTGTACAACGCTCTTGGTGACAGCACCCTTTCAAATCACATCAATAGTTCAAACCTGATTACATCAAGTCAGGGGCCTAGATCCATACTTGGATATTGGGACCTGATTTTCCAAAACACTGAGCAATCATAGCTTCAAAAGACATCAGAGTTGCAATGAGTCTGTGAGGGCTTAAGAATGAAGATAGGAGACAGCTGAAGTGCCAGTCAGGAATACCTGCGCATCACAGACATGCTCCTTGAAGGCAGGTTAGACATGCCCTTTTTATGGTCTTCATTTGTTCGTATAAAATTTCTTCATTTTAAAAGTTTGTCTTTGTATCACTGAAAACTTGATACAATCTTATTTCAGTGCAGGACAGCTTCCATCATATGTGTTTTGTTTATTCCACAGCAGACATACACAGGTACTGGCCACCCATGATTAATACATCACCTATACCTCTATTTTACTTGCCAGGAGAGTGGATTCCTACTTGTAAGACAATCTAACTTTGTGTTTATAGTTCTCACTTAACACATACAAGCACCCAAGTGGACAACTTACAGCTTCTTTCCACACCAAACTCTTTTCCACTGAGAATATGGTGTAGGAGATTTTTCATATCAAAGGGACTTAGATTCATCAAACTCTCTGAAGCTTCTTCACCTAGTTAAAACAAAATGAAAAGAAAAAAGACAAACATTACTATAGGTTGCTTTATAGGTTGTTTTCCTAAGTGAACTGCTGACTGACTGAAGTTCAGTCACATTTCCCTTGCAGCTAGCGCTTCCTTTAAAAAAAATTAATACATAGAGTCACATTTCAAAGAAAATACATTTCAAGACTAAACAACAAACACTGCATGGAAATAACACTACTTGCATTAGTGAATAGTATGCTGCAGCTTGTGTGAAATCTCACTGAAGCTGATGATGAGAAAGCAGTTGCTCCTTTGTAGAGCAAGATCGCTTGGAAAGCAGATGATATGCAGATCTAAATTACAGAGCCGAAGTTATCCCATAAAGAAATGCATGCATGTGGAAGGTTTGTGTTTTATTTGATTAAAGGATCATGCTTCCAAGTGAGAGAGAGAAAAAGCACATACATACACATGAGTACACGTGTGTGCACAGACAAATCTCCCATAGGAGAACATGGAAAAGGCAGCAAAGAAGCTGAGGGCAGTGTACAAAGCAGCTGGCTTTTAAGGCTAAGCTAAAAGGGATCCCAGGAAAGAGAGGCTTTGCACTGTGAGCAAAGCAGCTTCTGCTATTCAGCTACAGGTTTGGGGGAAACAAGACTTTCTGCACACTCTTCATACAGAAACAGAATAATCGCAGAAAAGTACTGGGCTCCTTTTGTCAACTTCTCCTAAGAGAGAAACCTGCCACCCGCCAGTGGCAGCTAGCCAGCCACTCAACTTAGAGAGCAGCAGTGCCCAAAGTGGGCTCCATCTAACCAACTCCCAGGGACCCCCACTTCACTCCAGGAGGGAGAAAACCAGGGGGACCAGAAAATATGCTCACACAAAGTTATCCTCCCCTTTAGGGTATGCTAAGGGCATTAGAAATGATAACAAGAGCTGAGCCACAAAAATATGGCCCAGATCATGCTCCTAAGTGTCAGCATTTGACTATGTCACATTAACTTGATTACTTTTCATGATTGCTCCTTCTCAGACTTCTGGCCCCTTTAAATGGGGAAAATTCTTCAATGATTTTTCAGATCTCTCTTCAATCATGATTCCTCTCTAGTTTCACTCTTCTGAAATTAGTTTTAAAATATTTTTGCCTTGCACCACTTGTTAGTTACTTAATTCTTGGGTTTTTATAGGCCATATGCAACATCTTGGGAGCCCATAAGAATTTTTTTTTACTGACCTCCTGGTAAAATAACATATTACTAGCTGAAATCTAAACAGCAAATATTTTTCAACTAAGCATATTCAAAGGGAGAAGGCTTACACATAAAAGGAAGATCAGAAGTTACTTTGAATAAAAACTACCAGAAGTATGAATTAAGGCTCAAATATTCAGAAGGTACCTAGGGTCCTAATTCTTATTGACATTACTGGCATTGGGTCCCTAAACACACACACATGTGCAATTTGATGACCTGGACCTCAAACACTTACTGAACGTGAGGGGACTTAAGTATTTAATAACCACTTCAGTTTGAAGAACTGGGGATGGGGGACAGGAATCTTTCATTAAGTCAAAAAGAGAAGTTATTTTCAAAGTTTGTAACTGCACATGCTGAGTGAAGAAATTAATAAAAGGATTTAACACATACAAATAAAAAATCAACCACTGAGATAAAGCAGAAATAACACCTTAAGTACCCTTAAGATAAAATTGCTCTTACCTGAGCATTTCAGACTCCGAGCCAGCTCAGTGGCCATCACCTGAATTATCAGACCAATGCGGAGCCTGAGCATCTCCTCAAAAAGGCTAGGCTGTGACCGGACATACATCGCCAAGTACATAATTATTTCCTGTAAGGACAAATCCATAAGGGCACCCATTCAGAGTGGGTCCTCTTGGCTCTCCCCGTCACAGAGCAAACACTGGCACCACACCAGGCACAGCTGGAAGAACCTTTTTTACACGTGCTGCATACCTGTGTCAGGACTGCAATACTGATGTCTTGGCCGCTGGCTTCATAAATAAGATCTGTGAGCTCCTCAGGTGGCAGTGGGCTGCAAGAAGGCAAACCACAGTTAGCAGTGACTCAGGCACTTGCTATTAACCTCTTGAACAAGCACCAGAACCAGGTCACCCAGAAACATCTTTACACTGTAAAAGTGCCTACGATTCTGCCTGCGTGGCTGCAATTCCTTCTGAAGGTGAGGAGTAAGTTTTAAAACAAGACAATAGCAGCAGAACGGTACTGGCAGGAAGATGAAGGGCAGGCTGCTTTTGTAACTGAAGCAGAGCTCCAACTTACGTGGTAATGATTTTCTCGCGGGGTTCTGGTGGCAGGCCCACTGTAAGTTGCTTGTGGTGCGACAGAAGGTCTGTGCATGCCTATCATAATGCGACAGAAAGCAAGAGACCTTTCTCTGAGTCATGTGGAAGTGATATAGCTTTTAAGTCCCCAAAATGAAGCACTTCTTTAGCAATTTTTAAGTGCATTTCTATTAATTACCACACACGTAGATCCAGCAGAATGCTGTTAACTAGTTGCCAAAGATCCCCTGAGGTCAACAGGGCTATGAGAGTCTGCCCAGGCTGAAATTAGCAGCATAATGATTAGGGACTCCAGTGGGGCTGGCAGATCAATAAAGGACTTTATCCTTTATCATAAGATAAATGTTTGTTCTTTATTTAAGACAAAAAACATTTTTAATCAATGAAAAACTTGGCGGTATTAGCTTAAAAAAAACCCTGTGTCCTAATACATCTCTTAAAACAAACACCAAACATATTGCATCACATTCCTGAATTAGGCATCCTAATACATTCTGAAATCAGTGCTTCCCCCAGTACCACAGTGTTTACTCTTTTAGATCAACCTCCTTTAAAAGCCGGTGTTCAGTTTACCTGTTTTAGCATCTTGAATCACAGACCTCACAGAGCAATGTTCCTCTGATTTTGAAGAGTCTATTTTCCCTCCCTTAACATGGAACAAAACAGATCCTCTCTACTCTCATCCCCCTCAATTCTTTGTCAGTATCTTCTCAATTGAACACACACGGCTTTCTGTGAGCATGTCTGTACTGCTCGTCCATCATGGCTTGAGGATGGAAAAGGTTATGGGCTTAATGAAGTACCATGCAGGGTGATTATCACAAATTGCTCCCTGCAGATATGACTGTCACTAAAATAGGGCATCCTGGGTGTGACAGTCAAAGCTTCGAAAATGGCCAGGAATTAGAGAGAGAGCTCTTCAGAAATATACAAGGATAAGTAGGAAATTAAACAAATACTTTAAAGTACTTGAGGGGAAACATTTTTGTCACGTTCAAAATCAAATCTGTACCCCTACAGTGGATCTTTCTTGTTACCATTTAATAGTCCCAGGTATTTTAATGCCTCTGAACAACGACATCCACGCACACGGCAGACTGTCTGCCCAATGGGACAGGAATCAGCCGAACATATTTTTGCATCATTGCTAGCACCTTGATATATTGGTGCTCCAAAAGTGTTCATGCTATCACAGTAGCAATAGACAATTACCAATGACAATTACAGCTTTCAAAGCACATAATTAAGCATCTCCAATTAACAGAGTTGAAATGAAGCCCTCACAATCATCTGCAGTGTGACATTCTCAGTCCATGCCAAGATTAGCACAGTTCACAGTACAGATGAAAGGTAAAGCTGTCATAATAAGATTTTAGATCAGAAAATAAGATTTAGATCAGTAAACTGATGTTTACTGAAAAATGCTGCACTATGTAAGTTGTGAAGTAAGACCAGAAGAGGGCAAACACAAGCCCCACCAGCAAACTGGTAGTTGTACCTGTTTCCAGACAGGAAACTGAGCCAGCATTATTTACAGTTCATACCTCAGCCAGGACTTCCACTCTCTTTTTGAGTATACCAGAAATATAACGGATCAAGCCCCATTCTTGGTTGAGGCCTGCCTTTCTGTAGAGCTCGTTGAGTAGGCAATGAACAGTGACGCCGTACTGTCCATCCAGCTCTGTGTCCCAGTCAGCGCCTCTGCCAGAAAAGACACAGAAGGTAATTCTCATCAGATAAAATGCTACACTGCTTAACCTTACCACACAACAAGCAGCCTGATTTTGATCGCATTGCTCGTTTTGGTGACAGAATTACGTAGTACATGGGACATGTGGGCCTTCACCAGAGATCAGTTATGTGTGGACAAAACTCTCTTGATACCAGGAACTTTCATATTAACTTGAGCACTCACTTAGCTATGAGCCTGTGACTTCAAAGCAACCACCAAGGGATTTCCCACCAGGATTTAAATTGTGCATGCACGCAGACAGTTTGCTGGAGGAATGCTCCATGTGGCGCTTTTTCAGAGCGGAATTCAGCAATGTCTTCAGTACTGCTGAAGACTGCACCAATTTTTCAGATGCCTCAAGTTTTTTTCCCTGCCTCTTTCTTAGCTATTAACTAAGCTTCCACGCTGTTTATGTTATTACTGAAAAAGCAAATGAGATTGCTGCTGCTCTCCTGGTTTTGAAATTTACTGCATTATGGCTTCTCTTTGATAATGTTTTGAAGCTTCACAGAATGACCTTTCAACTCCTGCTAGAAGAACAGAGTCCACCAGAAGTCCACCTGCCTGGCCAACAGAGACTCCCATGATGACACAAGTCCATTAAGCGTGTTGCATGTAGTTAAACAGCAAAATGATATTTTTTCAGAATTTCCTTTGCTCTTTAAGAGAGGCTGTTATACATTTTGCTTGGGAAATCAAGAAGATCAAAGAAGAGGTCCTCACAGGAGAAAGACTAAGATAAACAAAAATACAATCTTTGCAGCAGTAAGGAAGACCATGTGTGATTAACACATGCTTGTCTTTGCACCCAAAGCTAACTTCCTGTCAGGTTCCAGCAGTATTCTCCTGCACAGGAAAAAAAAGCCCAAATGCACTCCAGAAGATGATTCCATTGGTTTGTATCTGCATTTTGTTCCCATCCAACCTATTTAAATAGCAGCTGTTTACTAACCCCAGCAGCTGGGGTTAGACTGTTTCCAAGAATGTTTTGAAGTGCACCGAGTTTTAGCCAGTGGTGCACTTAAACATGCAGAGGGATTAGAGGAAATATAGTGACTACTCATTAAAACTGCATTTTGCTTTTAGTTAGAAAATGAGAAGATGAAGTTTCCCTCCACTTCCCTTCTTGTGTATAAAAACCACACCAAATCTTTGTGAACTTAACAGAGTGCCACAAATATAGCAAAGTGTTTCCTCATTCATGGAAAGGATTTGTGCATTTCACTTGTGAGCCTTGGAGCCTTTATGTATTCGTAACCGTGTGCCAATCAACTCTGAAATTTGCACAAGCATTTTTTTGTATCTGAATTATTTATGTAAATCAAGCTAAATGCAAATATGCTTGTTAAAGCACAAAATATTTTAACCTCTCCCCTCAAAACACAATCCTGAACAGTGGAAAGTTTTTGCACAAGAATAATCAGATAGTTGTGCCCAAACTTAAAGATGCTGAAGTTTATACTCAGAGAACTCACTTTAGTATATGCAAGATATATAAGATATCTGCTTGATCATGGAGCGTTGGACATTCCTTCAGCTGCTCAACAAGCTTCCTGCAATCCAAATCACCATGAGCGTCTTTAGGTAAGTGCAAAACACTTTCACAGTCCTGATAAAGATCGATGAAAAAAAATCAACAAAATGATCTTGGAAAAAAGTAGCAGATCAAATTCAAACTGTAACTTCCCATTAAACAATACAACAGACTTGCAATATAACTCTGCACTTGAAATACAGATATATTACACAGTTCTTGCCAGACTACTGCAGACATGAAAAGGAGACTAATCCCAGGAAACACAACACCCAGAATGGAACTTTGTTTCTAGTTTTGGTTCAATCAACAAGGAAAGCCATTTTTTGGACAAAACAAAGAAATATTTTGTCAAAGAAGGAAACCAAATTACTTGCCTGCTTTTCCTATCATTTGCTGTCACTTATAAAGAGAAAAGCAGAAGTATACTACCTTTTTTTAGTCGAAATAATTTAGAGCTTTTTGAGTTCCATCTCTAACCTGTAAATACGTGCTGTTTTATGAATGCAGATGTTGCCATCATAAATTTTCCACACTTACGAAACTAACATGTTAACTAATCAGATGACGCAATCCTGTGGTGAGTTCTTGGATGAAGAGAAGTTTTGTTTAATAAGCTATTCAGCAATTTATACAGTCCTAAAATACCATTTCCACCAACAGAGCCTGTAGAGCAGAATCCTTCAGGAGGCTGGATACAGCCTCCTGTAACCATTCTCAGCAGCTGGTCACATATACTAAGACAAAAGAAGTGCCCAGCACAACCCCATCTTCATGCCTTGTAGTGGGATTTGGCTGGTGCCTTAAGGACACCGGTCCTTTCAGACACTCCCCTCCCGCCCAGACATTACTATAAGTAGCATTTCTTGGAGAACATCTCTAAAGGCCGTGAACATCCCGTCCTTCCCTTTGTGTGTTCCGTTAGAACTAAAGACGATGACTTAACCTTTGGCCTTTAAACATAAGCACCTATTATATTATTTTCTGTTTGGCACACAATTAAAAATTTTCCACTTGATAATGTCTATTTAACCAAAAAACCTTCACCCAGCCAAAAAATAAATTCCAAAAACAAGGAAGCAGCTATCCGGTGCCTCGGACAGAATGGCTTGTCTGTGAAGGAAAATGAGAACTAGCATAGGGTTTGGCTGGGAAACACAGGAAAGGCCACCATATTGTGTCCTAAAAACACAAACAGCATAGAGATTCCCACAGCTTACCTTTGTCTCAAAGAAATGGGGATTATCAACAAGATTCAGAGACTTCCGGTGCGTGTTCAGAACTTTAGTGGGAAGAGACATAGACACAGCTGNGGGGTGAAAAAAGAACAGAGTAAGAGAAAGCAAAGCCACCAGAAAAAAAAAAAAAGAAAAAAAGTCCCTTTCAGCAACATGAAAATCGAAAACACCTACACGAAGCAACTATACTAGGTAAAAACAACAGAAATACCTCCAAGAGTCAAAATACAGAGGCAATACTTCTGAGATGCTGTGAGTGGAACTCGGAGACAAGCTCATGTTCTGAACCTTATCTCCCTGCAGGCTCGCTCCAAGAGCTTCTAAGATCAGCACGTCAGAAGTTCAGGCGCTACACGCTCAACTGATACCTCTTATGATGGCCCATGCCTCAG
>WAAD01025553.1:39276-63782 GCA_013389945.1 Fregata magnificens | reverse complement strand
CGTGTGGCGGGCGACCTCCGGCTCTCCGGCCCGGCCCCAGCCGCGGCGCTGCCGGCCGGTCCCCCCCGGGACCTGCAGGAGCGAAGAGGGGCTGGAGGAGCCGTCGGGGTAACGGGCATCCAGCCACCTTTTTAACAGCTTGTCCCTGGTGCGTGTGTACAAAGTTAGGTGAGGCAGCGAGCCTGAGAGCATCGGCGGCTCAGTTAGGGTATCTACTTAGCTATCCCAGCAGCAGGTATAAAACATGGGGTGAAAGGCAGTTCAAATCAAGCTTTCAATATCAGGCTATATAGGGGAGGGAGGTTTATCCCAGTGAATGGGATTTGTTATATCAGCTAACTTGCACACTGTATCAGACATAGTATTTATGTGTGAAAGTGGCAACTGGGGAGCAGAAAGCAGATTTGCAAAGGAACAGATGTGATTTCTAGTTCAGCCAATCAAATATAATAGAAGTGCCTTTTCGTCAATAAACAGATTCTTTAGCCTGATACTATTTGTTTGAATAATACACACGACAATAACGATTGTAGGTTGTTGGCAAAAACCCTTATAAAATTGAGCATCAAGCGCACTGAGTGAACAGCCTTACTCCTACAAGCCATAACTGATTTGCATAGTCCTTAATAATCCAGCAATCCTGTTAACGTCAAAGGGATTGTTAGAACAGAATCTTCTTTGAGTTAAAAGTTGCAGAGTCAGATCCAGACTTTTCTAATGGGATACATGATCAGTGTAATCAGTAATACTGCAATGTATTTCTATTGTTTAGGAGCTGAAAAGGGTTTAAAACATGTTGTGTATTTTCATCCTTTTCTCTGACAGCCAGGCTGCAAAGGTAAGTAAAAATATAGTTGTTTCTTTTTACAATTAAGTATAAGAATAATTACCTATACCTAAAATATACTGAAGCACCCTCTTTTAAAACTAGTAAGATTGATCATACACCTAAATATTGGGATACATCCTTAAGCTTGAAAATTACTTAAAGGAGCTATTCCAAAGGCATCTTCACAACCTTTTTGTCCAGGTAAGTATTAGCTGTCATTTTTTTTTTCTATGTGTTTATTTTCTTTGTTGTTAACTTAACTGTACAATATGCTCTTTTCCTTGATTTGAAATGATTTGGTTCTGCTGGTACCCAGCATCCTTTCTGTCTGTGGACACTCAGGGTGCTATATAAAGTAATGAGAGCTGATGATCTGGGGCTGTGAGCATCTGTTCACTGTGACAGTGCTTTCACCAAAGCACTGGGGCTGCACAGAAGTTAACTGTCAAGGACAGAATTTGGCCTCTAAAGATTTTTGCACCCCATATGGAGAAATCTCCACCCACACCCTAGCTGAAGTTCATGCAGGCTTTTGGAGTCAGGCTTAAGTAACTGTCACCAGGGATATGTAGAAACCAGGGTGGGAAGAGCACTTCCTGAATGCTAAACAGTCTGTGCAGGTCTCAGCTGCCCACTCCCTTAAAGGGGGGAAACAAAAACCAAACCAACAATCTCTACTGTGTGTGAATGTCTTCTGTTTCAACGTCATTCTTACCTACAACCTTTCCTTTTCCATGAAAATAACATGTCCAATTTCTTTTCTACAGCCTGATTCCCCTGCCTTTTAGAGCTGCAACCTGTAACTGCTCCATTAACCTCAACTTCAGGTTCTGCATTTTAACCTATGCTGGTTTTATTTCCACTTCTGCGGGGATCTACATCCTCCCTCTCTTAGCTTTTTTCCTAGAGTTGGTAAGGGTTAACACTGAGATACAAGAGAGGGTTATTTTCTTTTCTTACAGAAGATACCTTTATAGTCTGCAGAGCTTGCCTGAGATCTTGTGTCAGAAGAGATAAAGACCCATAAAAGTGGAGTTCTTTATAAATTTCTACTTCTTAGGATGGGCCTGGAAGGAAGAGTCCTGTTGGCTTCTAGAGGGGCATGGTTCAGCACCCTGTTTGCCTGTGTCATGTCCTCTTTAAGTGGTCTCAATTCAGACAAGGTTTTCACTCTAAAAGTAGAGTCTGGGCTCTAACACACCCCCGAATTAAATGACAGATTTGTTGTCAGTCTCTTCTGTCTCTTCTGCTGCCCCATTTTCAACTCCAGCACTGTTTTCCTCACTTCTTTCTCACCTTTTATGGGCACAAACCTTACCATTTCAGATCTTACCTCCTTGACTATATTTTTAGAATCAACCTCTTCCAAGTTCTCCCTATTGTGATAATAACCTTTTCTTGTTCCTTATTTTCTTTGTGAAAGAAATCTATTTCTCATGACAGGGGTAAGAGGATAGCTAGTAGAATGGACACTTAATGGTATCAGTGTGTCAATATGTTGGCATTACAAGAGCAGCCCCCTCAAACTAGTTGCTGGTCACTTGCAGGTGTGAGGGTTGCTTGGCAGTGTTAGCAAATGGAGATCTGTTTTCCCCAGGGTCCTGGCCAGGACTCCTGGCTGTAGGGTTATTGTTCTCCTTAGTACTCTTCTGCAGTTCCAGCCAGATGTCGTCAGTTCTGCTTCCTGTTGTTTTCCAGCAGGTATATCATGTTGCTGTACGATCAGTTGGCTCACTCAACCCCAAAGGTGCCTCACTTAGACTTTCCTTATTCTTTCTCACAACATAGGTGAGACCACAGGCATCAGGGCAGGAGCATGGGGTGCTGGTACCAAGTCAGGAGGCTCATGTGACAGAAGAGACTTTTCTGGCGCGAGGCTGTGGCTAGGCAGTGTGTCATGGAGCTCTTTGGCTCCTTATCTGCAGTCGTGTCTTTTCCCCCTATTGTTAACCTAAAGAGCACTTAGCTGGTAGTGAACTGGCAGTTGTATCTGAGAACTGGCTCAGGTGGACTGGCTGTATCTGACTCATGGAATCAGAGCTAGAGGGAGGCTGTGGGACAACTCTGAAAAATGAATTGGTTAGATATTGCTAATACTAGCACTGAGGTCTGATAGTTGAACAAACTTTGTTGGGCTTTCTCAGTACAGCACCTTCAGTTGTCTTTATTTCAAAGATCTGTATATCAGCCTAATCATCTAATTCCATAGGGCCTTAGATTTGTAACAATTTCAAAACAGTCTCTCAAAAGCTATTTCTCCCTGATTATTTGCTCCTAACTCCCTCTTTATGTCAACACATTTCTGTTTAATCATTTGCATGTTTCAAATGACATATGTGGTCAAGCTGTGACAATCTTGGCTCATCTGCCTCTGATAGTAACAAGTTCTTTGACTGCCATTTGTTACCCTTGGTTTCAGATGCCTTGTCTATATATTAGTTTCCCTAAGCAGAGACAACGAGCAAGAGGGTGGTAGAAGTCATGGGACAGCAAAGGATGGAACTTGCTTTCTGAGGGGGTCACCTCTTCTAATTGGGATCCTAACGAGCCACGTACAGCGCGTTGGCTTTGGTCAGGTCAGTGACTATCATGGTGACCAGTGTTCCTGTACAGCTGTACTTCTCTTTACTTAGAAAGATTATTTATCCAGCTTTTTTTAAGTAGCTTGTAGGTACCTGGACATCTAATACCATATGGGACAGCCTGTACCTACTTCAGGAGTATTAAACAGCAAGGGTCAGCAGCTGTTCTTAAGCATTTTTGCATGGTGCTTTTCTTTGCAAACTAGTAAGCTTTTCCTCAGCAACAACACTTTCAACCTGTTCCCAGACACACACAAGTCTAATATTTGTTTGCGTGCTGCTATACAGCCTGCAGAGCAAACTCTCCTTTCATTGTGTCCTGCTCATCGCCTGCCTGTTTTATTTGCCAAAAAGCAGAGATCAAGCCTGGTTCTGAATTGCTCCCCGAGCCCCTCCTCTTCTTTCTCCTTCCCTGTAAGTTGTTCTCACAGCGAGGAGTCATACTGAGCCAGCATGTCTCATTCTTCCTGTGATCTGAACTAGAGAGAGCGTCTCATTTCCAGGCACAGCCAAATAAGGTTTGTTACAGCCTGGCTCATGGAAAGCATAGAAAACGTTGATCAGAGAACCTCAGTCTGGTCTGCCCAGATTTGTAAGGGATGTAGAGGAGGATTTCTGAAGTAATTCAGTATTCTTTCTGCTTTTGCCCTAAACAGTGCTCTGGGAATGTGGAACAGAAAACGCACATTAAAAGAGATTACTGGTTTGTAGCTAATTCAGCAAATTTCTGTTCATATGTGTTTAAGTTGCTTCATTGTTGAACTGAGAATATCTTTTATAAATAGATGTGTGTGAACCTGGTGAAGTCACTGAGATTGCTCAAGTAGATAAGCAGCTGCGGAACTGTGGCTTTAATTTAGTTTATGACTTCATAGTGAGCGAGGTAGCAGAAACCTGAGAAATCATATGGTATTAGGTTGAAAATGGCTGAAATTTGTTTTAAAAGTTGGACAGACCAAATGTCGCATGCAGATGCTGTAGTCTGTATATATTGCTTAGCCCTTGGAAATAAACAGATGTAACATTTAAGGCTTTAACCCTTAGTGTTGTCTCTGTCTAACGTTGAAAACTGGAAGCTTCATCCAAGGGCCCTTTGAAGCAGACGGAAGTAAATGAATTTCAAAGAGCTTTGTATCAGACCCCAACCACTTCTCCAAACCTCTTTTTTTTTCTTGAATGCTGTCTTAAGTTGTGCCATTTAATTTAAACCTCTTAATAAAGAAACAGTCGTGTCCTCCTTGTCTCTCCCAAATCTTCTTCTTTATCATTAATGCTGTTTTCCTCCTCTTCATCGTGGATTTGTATTAAAATGACAGTATTTATTGAAGTGCATAGTGTGAATTATTTCTGCAGTACCTGCAGAAATCACATAGACATTCTCCAGACTTCCTAAATTAACATTAGTAAATTCCTAAAAACATTAGTAAAATTGTACAGAACTGCAAGCTGGTGCTGCCATGTCTTGCTTACAACTGTGTCTCAGTCTTGAGACCACATGTATAGGGAACTGAATTTAGAGTGTTTGCAGGACCGCTCTCTAGATGTCATGGAAAGTGAGTCCTTTGACAGGTGGGGAGAACAACATCAGGGCGGGGGTGTCAGTGATGCTTCTGCATGCTTCTCCTTTGTAGCCCCAGTCACATTCATAGTTGCTGACAGAGGCAGGAGGAGAAGTCAGCCTGCTCAAGAGCAAGCTAAGCTATGTTTCTTCTGATACTCCTCTTATTGACCTTCCCAAATGTGTTTTGAGATAACCTAAGAAAGCTTTTCTCCTGTAGACAGGACCGCTGAAAACAGTGGAGTAACTTAGGTGAGAGGAACTCTGCCAGCCACCCTTTGTAACAGGAGACCTCACTGGGGGAGAATCAGAGGTGACATCATCCTATTTGACTATGTGTTTGTGTCCATCTCTCATTTCCATGTCTTCCCTCTTTCCCCACTACATCCTTTAAGTCCACTAGCCAATCTCAATGAAATTTGACAGCAGAGCAGAGGTATTAGCGATATTCTTTAGGGAAATAAAATAGATAAATGTTTAGGCGTGTAGGCTTCCAGGAAGAGAAAAAAATGTATCCGTGCTCTCTTTAAGGGCAAGAGTGCATCAACAGCTCAGCCTTTCTTAGACTCCAGAGAATAAGTACCTGCACTTATCCTTGAAATGCAATTCTAGGAATATAGGCTTCATTGCTTTAGGATTGTCTTGGCACAAGTGATCTTAATGCAGTGCCAACACCAAGGATGCATCTAGTCCATTAACTTCTGTGTGCTCACTAATTGACAGCACACACACAGATAATGTCCCTAATTATTTTTCTGCTTGGGGAAAAAAGGCTCTACAACAATGCTTGGTACCCTCTGAAGTTCATTCCTTTCCTGCTCTCCACAGTCTCAGACCTTCACTCTGTTGAATTAGCTGTTGTTCTGTCTTTGCTACAAAAAGTGATTCATGGTAAAGCACTTTTGTAATAGCACTTGGTGATACCTCAAGCAGTCATTTTCTAAAGATGACCTGAATTATTTAGTCCACAAAACAGTTCATTTGATCAGGTCCCCATATTTCTCCCCCCACACCTCCCATTTCTGGGATACTTCCTGGAATACTTACGAGATACTGAAGAACAGGTTATGACTAACCTGGTTCCCCGAGGAATTACGCTGAGATAGTACAATAGTGCAAGCTGATAAAGAAATCTGGATTCAATGTCATGGTTTATGAACTCAAACTCTCCTGATCTTACAAAAGAATTCTTAGTAATAATACTCTTTTTAAAAATTCTTTGATAGCGTCTTATTCTTGGGAAAAAGTTACTACGAACTGTGTTACATTCGTGTACTAGAATACTTCAGTGTCCTTCACTGAATCTTTTCTTTTAAAAACATGTCTGGTTAAAACAAAAATTAATTCACAAAATCCTACAGTCTGTCTCTCAAAAGACTAGATCATCAGTGGTCCTATCACACCTTGCAGTCTCTGCATGTAATAAATATAAAGCATCTGCTAAATCATGGGTGGATAACGTCAAATCTGTTGAGATAATATCCCTATGTCTGATGCATACCTCAGGATGTACATGATGATAATTATCAGTGTGTTCCAAAAGTGCAAATGGACAGAATTTCTAGCCCACGAAGATGGCACTCAGATGTTGTTGTGTTCAGATGATCTATATTTCTTTGGTTTGGGTTTAGTGTTTGTGGGTTTGGTTTTTTTCCCCACCACCAGCAAACTACCCATTAATTCTTCAAACTTTGTTTTGAGAAGTAAAACATTGGAAAAATAGGAAATTAGTATGCTTTTTTTAAGAAGTTTTCCTGAGGCTTTCTATAAAAATGCAGCCTATTTACGCTCCTTTTCACACTTATGGTCCTATATAGCATAGGAGTTTATTTCACTGCTAGTGAAGTGGCCAACTAATAGTTCACATACACTACAAAAATATTTCCAGAGATAAAAGCCACTGATTTATGTAAGTGGGTGGATTAGAGTTGATTTGACAGCTCTTGTGCTAGTGCGTACAAGAAAACTCATCATATGAATATAGCCTCACCACTGAAAATAAAAGAGCTGTAGTTGCAATGAAATGTACTGAAAATGAGTGGAACAGAAGACTGGACTCCCTGCTTACCTTGGACTGTCGGCAGTGGATGTTTTTTTTTTTTACAAAGCAAATCACCATTTTCTGAAGTCCTTTCTACAGTACCACCATGCACAGAACTTAATGTTAGCTCAAAGCAGTCATATTGGTTTGTGTACAGATTTCTGTTTAAAAGAAGTCACAAACTCTCTGTTTCTCTTCTGCAGGCTTTAAACAGTTATAATCAAGGAGATATAGAAGGGTCAAAAAGACTGGGTCGCAATGCACTCTGGGTTGCTGTTGCATCAATTATCATTGGCCTTGTCATCATTGGAATCTATTGCGTAGTTCATTTCACAACGGTAAGCAAAATGCTACTAGTTCCAATGCAAGCAGTTCTCCCCTGCGCATGGGTTTCAGAATAAGAAACTAAAGATTGTCAGAACTATCTACTAATGTTAACATTTAGAGATGCATGTATGTTTTCCAAAAGAGCAATTTTTACTTTTTCTTATTTTGCAATTTAGAAAATTCTGTTGTCTGTGGTTAAATGCAAACAACTGTGTCTTAGCAGCAGTGGATTTTCTAGAAACTCTTGCAGCTCCCATAGGTTTTTCCAATTTAGGCCAGTTGCCTTTTTTTCCCCCCCCCTGCCCCTCAGTTTCACCGTCTGCAAGGCCAAGTGCATAAAGGTCCTTAGATTTCAGGTAATAGAATGCCCTGGTGCTAATTTTCAGTCTCGTAATCTGTCTAACATGTCTTTTAACTTTGCAAGGAGAGGATGATAGTCAATTACTATTTTATTGTTTGATATTAGGGTGATCATAACTACATCAAGAGTGACCACAAATGTGATTTTGACTTGGCTTGCTGTGGGAGGAGGTCATTGGCTCTCAGTGCCGTGTAATTGACCTGCCTTCGTACACCTGGAACAATAGTGAAGAAGCTTGACAAATTAATCTCTGTATACACAGTGGTTACCCAGATAAATCATAAGCTTATTTGGAAAAGAGGACAGAAGTAGCTAGGGTATTGATATCACTTCTTAAGGTTGTGCAACAATATGTTCTTTTCTCCATAGTAATGTGTACTTCCCATTAAAATAACCAATTTAAATCAATTTATTATTGGATGTTTTGGTTGGAGAGCCTTTCAGTGCACTGTGCAAAACTTATGTAGAAACTATAAACAGAGACCACCTCATCCACCACCGAAATGCAGACATCTCTGGGGAGTGGAATGGAGTAGCTGGTTAAACATGTACAACATTTTCAGACAAAAACTTGAAGTATGCCATATTGAACTGTAGGGAAGTTAGTGGAGATGGGGTCCATTCCTGTATTAGTGGATGGTGCCACAGAATCAGAAGCTTACTGTATGTTCATTAATTTCCCATGCATTTTGCAAGCATGAATCCCTCTTTGGTTCAGCTTGTGTTCCGTTTGTTCAGCCTTCACAGATTTAAAACCAAGTCACTTCAGGCTGGGTGTGCCAAGTTTTGTAACTGACAGCAGCAGTAAATTCCTGTGTTCACTTCTACTACCTTAGTCATCATTTCTCAGACAAGGATAGCAAGCTCAATAGTTTTTTTTCTTAAGTAGGAGGAAAGAAGGGCAGCATGAGGAGTGGCAGACAACACTGACCTGAAGCATTTGCATTAACCTACCTACATTTAGTTGTAGTCAACATTTCACTTCCACTACCATAAGACCCTGTGTGCTGAATGTGTGAATGTTTCTTTGTGCCCACTGCCAGATATTAGGGGTAGTTAGCACTTTACATCTAGCTAGTGTTTGTAAGCACCTCTCTCTCCCCTACCCTCAAGGAAGTAAGCAGCAGTAAATCAGTATAATACGACTTTATGGCTTTTTCTTTGGTTTTGTCTTTTGAGGATTTTTTAAAATTGGTTTTGGGGTTTTTTTAAGAGAAAAATCTCTGCGTTAGATGGAGGCATTGCCTGGGAACCCTCATCACACTGCTGGGATATTAATTTCTGTATTCAGTGAGTAGTTTCCATAGAGGTCTCTGGGTGAAATGGTGCCTTGAGTTTTGTGAGGACTCAGGGTTTACTGGATTCACCCTGCTCTCTGGCTTTCCTGTCTCTCTACTATTTCCCCCCTCCCTCTCACCTGTCACCCTCCAAAGAGCCCTTGCTTCTAAGAAAGTGTTTGATGGGAGCAACAACCTTCTTTATTCTTCTGATGTGAAAATGAGTGAACAGGAGCACCCAACTGGCCTTTCCACCCTCCATACCTGAGTCCCCTTTGTTGCCTTACTGTTGGACATTTATATTTTGTACTAAATTGTCTATGAGTTTGACATGCCACTGGTGTGGATGACATTGCACGCTCCGTGCAGTTATCTGACATCCATTTGTACCTTGGTCATGATTATTTACTAACAGCTACTTTGCACTCTGCTAATATGAAGTGAATGTAAATTAATTCTATGCTAACTTTAATATATATCCTTCAATATTAGTAAGATAGTACAAAGTAGCCTTAATAGAATAATATGACAGTCAGCCCTGTAAGTGATTTATTTGATTACCATTAGGCACAGATTTTATGTTTCCATGACCTACGCATGTATTTTTCCTGAAAGTTAATTTAGACTTCAGCAATATGTATGAAAAGCTTGACCCTTCCCAGATTCATTACTGTGTGTTTTATCCACATGAAATTCGTCAGCTACCATATTACCTAGTTGCTCCTGCTGACATTCCTTGTGACTTCTTTTGGTCTTCAAAGGACAACAAATCTCATTACAAATTACCATTGGGCATACCCCCTTGTATTCTTCTTCCATATTCTTATGGATCTCTCCCTAGAGTGTGTTGTTTACCCTCCTACTGTCCCATTTCTAATCTGTGTTAGTAGTTTATCTGTTCTCCCATGACTGCTAGAGCTTCTCACAGAGGCTGTTACTTGAGTATTCATAAACCCTTTGATGAACTTCACTAGCTCATTCTGATTTATACATGGTTCTGCTGACAGTATCAAAGATGCAAGGTGTAATGAGTTTGAGGGCTGGATTAGCCTCGGGAGTTCTTCCACAATGTCCCAGGTCTGCGCTTCTGGAAGGCAACAAACCCGAGACATCCAAGTCAGGTTGGCAGGAGGGAATCTCTATCAATTGTTACACAACTTTTCCTCTTGGTACAGAAACTTGGTTCAGGCTCAGCTGGCTTTGATGTCTCCTTCAAAACAACTCCTCACCTTCTCCCAGGGGGCTGGCTACACATGTCCTGGAAATGCAGATCTGCAGGCCAGAAAAGAACCTTCCTTTTCCTGCCAGAAGTCACAAACTTCAGGCCTTCCCCATCATGGAAGTCTCCATTCAGTTCTTGTTCAAGTGTAGTCTTTAGTTGTTCATCCTTTGCTTTGTGAAGCTCAGGCACTCCACTCTCCAAAGTCTTTGTGAAGACCCTGTTGGTCTCCTGTTTGTACACCCTGATAGTCTGCAGTCTGCTCACTTCCTCCTGAAGCCCTCTTCCCTGGAGGCTCAGTGCTTCAGTCACAGTACCGCTCCCACCAGAGAGGCCACCAATGTCCCAGCCCCAAAGACAGGCAGCAGGCACTCCCTGCAGCTGCAACCTGGACAGCTACATCCGCCTTCCGAAGCTCCATCTGCGTCAAGGTATCTGATATGCCAGGCAGTTGCTCCAGCAGTTTTGGGGATGGTGTCCTGTGGCTTATCACCACCACTGTTGCACAGTCCCAAGCAGTCCTTTGCTGTCTTCAACAGAGTTTCTGGGTCTCCTCCTGTGCAAACTCAAAACTTAATTGCTAAAAACCTTCTTTGCTGCTCTTGAGCATTTCTCATTGAAACCACTCTCCATCTCTGGACCTGGATTCCTTCAGCATTCACTGGAAAGTAATTTCATCTCTATGAACCATATTTCTAGAAGACCGGTTCAATGAGGTCAGTGCCTAACTTACTGAATTTCAGTAGCCTCTCAGTATCAAAACCCACATGCCCTATTAAAAATTTCAACCAAAGTTATCCATTTGTTCCCACATTTCCTCTTCTGGCTTTTCAGTACCCAAACCTATTATACGTTCTATCTTGCTTAGGAAAGGGGTTAAGTCCTGTGCTTCAAGCAGAGCTGAGGAGGGCTCCTGTGGTACTCCACATGCATCAGCCAGGAGAAAAGCATCTGGTCAGAGGTGTTGAGGGTAGAAATGGTAGAAGCTGCAGAGAGAGGAAGTGCAAGAAATTCCTGCTTTGAACAAACGGTGACATTATACCCTCAGTGTATATACTGGGGGAATACTCGGGAAGAGGAAGACCCTTTCACTTTTCAGAAAAAGGGGGCTCTGAGCCCTGAGCTTCCTTGCGTGCCTTCTTTGGTTTCTTTGGTTGCAGAGTAACGGTAGCGCAGGAATAACAGCAGGCGACACCTACGTCTGCATGGAAGAAACAGCCTTGACTTTTCATTCTGAAGATTTACTCGGTGCTAAGCCAACTTGGGTCTTCTACTGCTGCCTTGGAGAGCCTCATTTGTCTTTAATACTGGCATGTTATCTTTAGCAAACATACATTAAGATATATAGTGATACATACATACAGAGAGAGAGAGCCTGCAACAGGGCCCGCCCAACACTTGGGAACCATCTACCTTCTGCAGTCATGACCCTGAATGTAGACAAGGGGAAGCTGACACTTGCATCACTGGAGTTAACAGCCTAGCAATAAAGCTTGTATGTCTTTATCAATGTAAACTGGTGTTTTCCTCGGTATGCTGAGGAATCACTGAGTGTTAAGCTGTGGTGTGTGCTGAATCAGGGCTGTCCCTCATTCCACACTAGGCCAAATTTATTCTTACTCCATTCTGTAACTTTTACCCTCTCCTGTCGGCTTCTCCTGCACTCCTACCTTGCCAGTCCTGAATGCTGACTTACACTTCCACTGCTTGCTCAGATGTAACTTAAACCGGTATTTGTGTCACCACTGAGTCTAGCCCTGCATATGTGCCCATAGGCATGTTGTCCATCAAGAGCTGCAGTGAGAAAAGGGACGTATTTGTCTTCCATAAGGAGGCATCACTACAAACTGAAACAGCGCAGAGCTGTGTGCCATAGCCTGCATGTGGCCTTAATCTGCTCTAATATGCCCAGTTAGAGTGTGAATGGCAAGATACCTAATGACAGGTGCCACTCAGCTGTGAACCACATTCTGAATCCTGCCTCTAGTTCTGATGTCCTTGTCTTAAGATGTGGTATACACGTGCGTGCATGCACACACACACACACAAAAAGAGAGAGAAGGGCTGCAAGGTAGGAAAAAACCTTTATATGTGGACAGACAAAATAGACACAATCTCTTTGGCTTGGGAAAGAAAGACTTAGGAATTGGCAATTAAAGGCAGTGAAATAGAGAGTGATTATTTGTTGTCTGTTGTGAATGAGATGAAGGGGCATCAGAAGAAAGCAGCTTTAAGCAAGAAGGAGGTATTTTTCCGTGTGATGTACAATGCAGCTGTGCGACTTATTCCTTCTGGTTGCTGTGGATACAAAAAATACAAATTATTTGAAACAGCAACGAGTAAGTTACAAAAAAAAAAAGCTTAAATGCAAAGATGCAGATATAATTTTGGGCTCAGAAAGTTTCTAAGCTGCAGATGGCCAGAGCTGGAAGGCAGTAAAGGGAGAAATATCACCCTGGACGCAGCCTTTTCTTATGCTGTCCCTTTAGGCATTTGTAACATGTCGCTATCAGAGATGGGATGCTGCAAGGATGGTTGTTTGCTCTGACCCAGTACCACTATTCTTATGGTCCTTCATGAAGCCTGTTAGTAGCCTTTCCACTGACTTCTATGGATTTGGAGTCAGCCTTCCTGTCTCTTCCTAAGTATTTTGATCAGCAAAAGCTAATAATTTTCGCAGTGAATGAGGGCTCTCCAGTAGTTCACGATCTGTGTTTTCAGAGCAGTCTCCAAATTTTTGGAGCAGATTCCAAATTCTGTTTTGTTTTGCGATAACACAAGACTCTTGCTGTCTTTGGATTTCATCTGAGTCCTACTGGCAGGATTTAGGGAAACGTAATCCTGGGCCAGAACCTCCTCACTTAAGTGAAGGAGACCCCAGGTATCCCGAACCCTTTTCTTAACTGGATCTCAACATGTCATATTCTACTTTGTGCTACCATGGGAATCATGCATTCTTATTCCATTGCTGGGTTTGCTGCATAGCCTGTTAGTAGTCTGAAACAATATGCAGCTTCTTACAGCACATACTTTTAGACTATCTCTAGTGTCTGAGTGACGCTTGACAATGCTGCTCAGGGCAGAACTAGAGCTCACATGAGTTTTGCTTCCCAATTGAGCCACAAAGCATATCATATAAAGCCCATGTCTTTTGTGCACCTCTCTAGTGGTTCTCTGCAGTCCAGGCAAGTAGGAGTGAGTCAGGTAGAAATGTGGAGAACTAGTAAGAGGTGTTAGAGTGAGGTGAAGACATAAGCTTTTCTGTAGAGCTCTGACTGAGATAACAGTTTTGGTATGAGGAAGGGTAGCCAAAGTACTGAGGGAAAGGAATGCAACAAACTCGTGCCAATGGACCAATGTCCAAGACTTTTTAAATTCATATCAGAAGTTCATTGTCTTTGTTTATCTTGAACCCCAGGACCACGGGCAGGGTAGAATTATCTTCTGGTAATAACTTAAGTGAGAAGGGTAGTTGTGTTCAGTGACTTTGGAATTTAATGCAAACCATTATGATATTTTAGTGCTTTCGTAGAGGAGTGTGAACTTCTGACCCCTTCTTTAATCTCACTTGATCTAGAACTTCACCCCAAGGAAGTCACAGAAATACCACCTGTCAGCATGGCTTTGAAGGAAGACAGAGAGACAGCCAGGCTGCATGGAAAGTACTAGCTTACACTGTTTCATAATCAGTAGGGTCTTAAATCAAGGATTTGTGCAGTAATGCAACATTAGTAATTAGTGGTAGGAGAAAGCATTTAGACTGTGAACCAGGGACAGATGTATACATACATTTTTCTTACTAACTTAGAAATCATTCTTCACGGGGAAAAGGCATGCAAGATTATTTTTAATGTCTCTGCTGTCCCTTCCTGAGGCTCTCAAAAGCCTTTGCAGCCATTTCACTGAGTGAGTCTCTCTTTCAGAGACAGAATAAACCAAGGGCCCATAAGATGACAGGAATTACACAGCCAGCCTCCAGATCTTTACGTTGCCAGTCCTGTTTTCTGTACGTTACCAAAAAAAAAAAAAAAAGTCAAGGAAAACTACCTGGCTTTTGCTGCAGGGATNAGAGCCAAGGAAGACTACCTGGCTTTTGCTGCAGGGATTGACCTGCCAGTAACTGACAGAGCACAAAGTCCAAAGTCGGGGCATTCCTATTGTCTTTTACCCATATTAATTCTTGGTGTCTACTTAGCCAGTGAGCTCATACTGCTGCTTTTCTATCAGTAAGGGCACTGTCTGGTTATCTCCTTGATACCCTACCTCTCTTTACTGGATTTGTAAAAACATAAGAGCTTCAAGTCCTCTACTTGTCTATCAAATGTGTTCAGTCAGCTCAGAGGCTGAGTAGTGGGCAGACACATGTAGATGTACAGAGGCAATGTGATTACATCAGCCTCGTTTCCTTAGCAAACCACATTAAAAATTCTGGTCCAGTTGTTTCATCTGTGCATGGAGGAAATGTCCGCACAATAGATTCTGCCCATTGGAGTCCTGAGTAGCATCCAAGAGACAACAAAGGAATTAATGCTGTCTGCAGTACATATTTACTGTTTAGTGCCTCATGTCCTAGACCTCTCTTTAAGGAGCTGCTAAAAGGTAGCTGCTTGATGGAGAAGATAACTTGGACTCCAGCAGAGCGCCCAGCATCCAGGGACAAGCCAGTGAGATAAGTACATCCATGGGTAATGTCTGAGACCTACCCACAACACAAGAATTTGAGGGAGCTTCTCAGATCTTTTCTCTCCTAATGCAGATGCACAAGAGGTTACCTAGTCCTTTTAAAACATCTGTCATGTATTGCTGTTGTATTTACCAAGTTGTCTACTGCTGAAAGTATTGTTCTTGCCTGACTGTTTTATGTACCACTTTAAGGAAGCAGAGATGCTGTTGACCTCATGAAACTTTGTCAAATAAGAGCCCATTTCCTGGCAGTGAAAGATCCTAACTTGCATTGATTCAGGTAACCCAGTTTAAAAATTCAGTTCAGATTGACAGATGACCGGTGCCATTAGAAACTTAGCTCTTTGATTCAAAACTGTATTGAACCACTAATCTAGAGCGATGTTTGTTAAGAGAACAAGTGCCACTAATGTGGCATAATGTATCCATTAGATCTGTAGAATTAATAATTTAAACTCACAAGGCAAACTCTCTATCTTTTCCTCCTTTAAAAATACATATTTCTGTGTCCTTGCAGCATGCTATCTGAAGACCAGGACTGCACTTGGAGGATATCATCATGTAAATCTCGGGAGGGGAAAAAGAAGAAGAGAAGGAAACCCTTCATTCCAGACTGTTAGATTTGACCCTGCAAGACTGCAGAGGCATGTTGCTGGTGGATGAACTGATAGTCCAGTTAGTTAATCAGCATGGCGTGACCAGGTTTTCAAAATTATTTACTTATAAGGAATCTCAGTATAAAGCAGCATTTTCTCTTTTACCCTAATGCATAATGAGATCTTGCCCTAACAACTCCCTATTCTTTCTCATTTACATGGAATGTATGCTGGATCCATGATGTTCCCTGGCTGACCCTAGCCAGACAAAGCCAACATACCTAGACTGTTTATAGTGCACAACGTAAGATCTGATGCACAGCCTGCTGAAGCTAGTAGAAGAACTCCTGTTGCCTCCAGTGGGTTTCGGATCAGGCCATTAAGGATTTTTTTTATTACTTTAAAATAGTCGCAACATAACACAGTTGTAACCATGGGTTTGTGATTTTATCCTGCTATGTAATTTTATAATGCTGTGGGCGTACTCTGACTCAGCGGCTGCTTTCTTCTGTCATCCTAAGCTTTTAGGTCTTTACTTTGGATTTTTAACCACCTGGGACCGATTTCAATCACTTGATTATTAAGAGACACTCTTCTTCCATAGCATCCATATTTTTCTTAATGATTTATTTTTGTTTTGTTGTCTTTCATTGTTGAAGTCCCTTGACTTAGCTCTGGTCCTGCATTAAAGTTGCACTGATCATATTTTCCTCTTTAAATTTCACGTATGTAAAAAGTTCCTATTTTTTTATGTGACAAAAGATCTTCTTTTTAAATAGATGTTCTTCTTCATCCCTTTGTTATTGTTCCTCTAGCAAGTCACATAGTTTCATTGTGTTCTGCTTTGTTCATGTCTTTTTTTGTTTAGTTCATCCTCTCATCTTGCTGTGAACAGTCTATATATCAATGCAGTTAGAGATGGGACAGACTTTTGAACCTGTACGTAGTTACATACACTGTTGCTGATCGTAAGATATTACTCAGTGAACAGCCTTCAGTTACAGAATTGATGGCCTCTAAATTACTGCAGTTTCTTGATACCTTATGAAAATTTAGCACGGGACAGCTGTTTTTTATTAGCTGAAAACTGTTTGAAAGAATATATTTGTTTTGTCACACAAATATTCCATCTTAAAAGGAGTAAGCTCTGGTGAGTGTTAAGACAGATGGCTACATCTTCAGCAGTTGTTGCTCCATTTGCTTTAATTGTTACTACATCTTCAAGCAAGCTATGCTGACTTACACTTACTCTCCTTGCACTAACATAAATCTGGACCGACTACCCAGAAATGCATGGGAGTTTTGCAGGTGCAAGTGAGAAAAGAATCATGCCTGGCAGGAGTACAACTACGTGTTAAAAAAAATAATAATCTCCCAGAAACCTCTACCTGTTAAAGCATATGCCTGGAAGTAGCATGTATTTTCTGTGCCTTGATATTATACTTTTAATGTGCTTTTTCGCTTTTCTTTCTGCCAAATTCTGTTTTTCATTGAAGTCAGTGATGCATCGCCTATCCTTAATTACTCCAGTATAGAACTTCACGAACCACTGGTGAAATAGCTCATTTGTTCAGCATTTACTCTGATCAAATTTGTCCACATGGGAATCTTGCCACTGATTTGGATGATCCCAAGAATTGGCTGTTCTGTGAAGTCCTCTTTGGTTTTTGAATACTATTTCAATGGTCTGATATGTCTTGTGGGACTTTTAGTAGCTTGCCTTATTATCAGATATGATAGAACTGTCATTGAGAAGTGGAATAAAATTACTTTTAATTCATGTCCATTCTGGTATGTGGGAAGTGTCTTTCCTAAGTTTTGTTGCCTCTTCTATTTTAAAGAGTACTATCCCTTTTTCTAACCCCTTGGACAGTTTCAGAATAAAGTGAATCAAAGCAAAAGCAGGATTTCTGGCCTACATTATACCATACAACCAGTCTGTAATATAGCTAGTACATTCAGAAGTTGCTAGAGATCAGTTAAGGCTCAAAATATCAGCAAGGTAGGCTCTTTGCTTCATTTTCAAAATAGCATCCAGAGAGAGTGTTGAGGCCTTTTCAAAATGGTCCCTCGGTGGTCTCTTTGGGGCTTTCCTACCATGAGGGGGAAGTGGTCAAATGAGGTCACCAAAGGAGGTGTCTTAGCAGGTAACAGAGGTCAGATTTCCACCACCTTGAATTGCTGGCATCAAAGTCAACACCACTGCATTGCTGTAGTAATAGTTTTCTACGTCAGTGTACTAAAAATCAAAGCGTGTACAAAAAGTTTCATCCTCCTGCAAAATACTAAACTCCAGTACTGTAAACTAAACCACAGCTAGTGGGGGAGAAAGACTTCCAAAGTTATTTGGGGACTAGAGGATGGGGTAGGCAACTTCAAGTATTTTTTGAAAGTACCTAACAAGGAGTTAGATCAATAGGAGCTAGACACCTGACTTGTTCAGATGCTTTTGAAAACCATACTGGAAATCTAACTTGCATCTTGATGCTCATAAATATCTTTGAAGTCTCGCTCTTAATATAATTGAGAATTGAGCCATTGTGTCTTCAGTGCTTCTGAAGATAAATGTTGCTATCTTACAGTGCTATTGATTGGTATAAAAATAAAGGCTTTATATTAAACCACTTAATGTGACAGAGAAGGGAAAATGGAGCAATTCTTCTAATGTCCTTTAGTGCTTCTATGTCATAGGTAATCTTATTTTTGCTTTACTAATGTACTGGTATCAGTTCTCTTCATTTATTTATGTTAACATAAATTTTCAGTCATGTTTGAGAAATGCAGTCAAACACAGCTTGTGCTGGAAATGAGTATGGTCCTTGTACAACCAAATCATTCTGTTGTAGGTTTGACAGACCCATACAAAGTGAGGTATCAAACATAGGGAAGCTAAATGACGTTTTACTGCCCAAATCAGCAAGACGCCTGGTGACAGCAGTGGGTGTGGAAGGCAGAATGCAGTAGTCTGACTGAGAAATTAGTGCCTGCTTTATATTTTGAGGGGCATATAAACAAATTTCATTATCTATGACAGGCTCTGGAAATTAGCTGTTCTTCGTTGTCATGCATCTAGATTTGGATTTGGCCCATTATTATTCTGCATTGCACCCACCGTTTTTTTGGTGGAAAAAAAAAAAAAAAAAAAGAGCTGTCATATGTATGTGCTGAACGATGTTATTTCATGAAACGGGAGGGCGGTAAAATGTATTTCAACTCAACATCTGTGTCCTGGGCAGGTAAACAGAGCTGCTCCAGGCTTCCATTTTTTGATGCAGTCTTCCTGCCTGCTGAAGCACCGACTAACGCCTGAAGTCCAGCTCTCTTTTCCTCCCTGCATGTATTACAGGCAGAGACAGATGGAAACTTGAAATTGCTGGCCTCAGCTCCTGGATCATGTTAGCATCTTTTGCTTCTTACAGGGCAGCTGCATTCTGCAAAACAGCAGTGTGCACGTATCTTGATATGTAACCCTAGAAGAGGGCTTCTAAATATAAGAGGAGTTTCTTTGCTGCCGTATGAAGGGGGTTAGCCAGACGCTTAAACAACATGTGGTATATGTTTCACCAGATTGCACAGCAGAAAAAAAATCAAGGGGACAATATGAAATTTAATTCTTAGGGTGCCTCCCTGCAGGCACACCCAGGAGTTTACAGCTTGTGACTTGAAGGATCAGCACTGGCTCTTCAATTTAGGTGGTTGCAACCACAATCCATGAACAGTGCGGCTCAAGGCTCCAGAAGCTGTTGCTTTTGTACCTGTATCTTTGGATATGTGCTCACAGTGTGAACTGTGTTCTGCCTCTCAGCCTAGAGAGAGGTTATATCTGGTTGCTACCACAGTGCCCATCACTCTCAGAATCAGCCCAGATGCATGTGCTGGAACAGTGTGCAAGCATCTCTCTCTAGGCTCATTTCCTTACCTGGACCCTAACTTTGTCAACCAGTTACTTAAGATGGAGTTTGTTACTGATTTGCATCACTAGGGGAGAGACTGGGTCATCTTCCCAGTTAGTTTTTACTTTGTGTGCATTGTGTGTGCACACGTGCACAAGAGGATGCATTTGAAGGACTGGATTCCCCAAGGCAAGTAAGATTTAAATACAGAGAAAGTCACTGGATTGATTCAGGGCCAAGCTGGTAAGCCACATCCTGGTTACCTAACAGCTGTTCAGGAGCCTTTATAGAATGTGTTATTTCATAGACGGAAGAGTCCGTATCGCCAAACCTTCAATCCTGATAATGGGGTAAACTAAGAGGAGGTTGAATAGATGTGGGACCTACCCTGACTTTGGAGGAGATACCTCCAGGCAAAGTCAGAGACGTCAGAAGGCCTATGCAGGGTAGTCTGCATGGCTGCTGCCTAACGTGCAGCTCTTCTGAGATGGAGCCCTCAGTCTTTCATGGGCAGTACCTTCAGGCTGAAATGCTACTTGAATGCTGATTTCCTCTTACTATCCTCCCATCTCCAACCTTATTTTTAATTAGTAGGTCTCTGAAGGTGTACAGTGTTATGTTGGAGCAGAGGAGATGAGAAGGGATGCAATGGTCTATGAGTGATTTTTATGTGCACTCACAATTTTCCGTTTCCCAAGCACAACGGCATGTTCTGCATGCACAGCAACAGCATGTGCCCCTGAAATGTGAGTGAGCCTTTAAGGACGCTGCCCAACTTCCTCTGCATCACTCCCTGGCAGCCTGGCAAAATGGGCTAAATTCAGAAGTGACCTAAAAGGAGGAGGGAATTTGCAAACAGATCACTCAGCCAATGTAAAGATGGAGGAACAAACTTGGGAGCCCAAGGTAGAAAGGAAGGTTATAGTAAGAAATTTAACCAGAATGTTTCTGCAGTTAAATTTATGCTGTCTTGAACTCTAGAATAAGTTCTGGTGCTGCTACCAACCTAACTCACTCTCCACGGCACAGAAGCTACAAGAAGCTCTTGCTCACGTGTCCTTCATGATGTGATTTATGGCATGTCTGAATTTGATCTACCAGCTCATGACTGAGGATTGCTCTTCTGGTTTTGTCATAACTAGCTGTAGGGCTGAGTCAGCTTCCACTTCACTTGCAGGGACTTCTCTTTGGCTAAATAAGCTTGCATCGTGTCAAGGAAAAAAGTACTTTACCAAATACCAATGGATTCATCAGGACTTTAAACTGCACAGTCTGAGACTTTAGGCCACTGCATTTGTTTTTCAGCACATCCTCTGGGGTAAGAGAAGGGGAAACTCCACTGAAATTAAGGGATGCACACCAGAGCAGGCTGTGTGGTAATGGTGAGCCATGACAGCCTCGTGTACACATATCTCAACCAGCGTTCAATGGAGCCTTAATTGCCTTTTGATTTTAACCAACTCCAGGGGATAATCCAAAGAGTGAAAATGAGACTCTGGCCTAGAGCACAAGTGGTTGGTGAGTGCCATCCCTTCCTTGGGGCTAGCACAAGAGTTTAGCTTTGACTTTTTGCGCCTGAAAGGTTTGTAAGGCCATTCTTCACCCCATTTAATCGAAGACATACATTCCCCTAACACAGGTCTCTCCTGACCTCAGGTCTATCCTGTTTGGTCCTTACTTTCTTTAAAAATGAGTCAGCTGCTGAAGAAAGATGGTAAGTGATATCTGCAAGGGGGTAGAATGACTCAGTAGTAAAGATGTCACTTCACTTGACCCCTCAGCCTGTACAGCACCAAAAGTGCTCTGTCATGATTGTTAGAACTTTGACAAAGTCTGCTGAGTCTCATGATCTTATCAGCCAAGAACCAAAATGCCTTAAAATTAATTTCCAAATAAGATGCTCTGTGTGAGTTTTAATAGTTGGGCCAGGTCTAGTTCATGTTTATTAAAGAAGGTGGATGTGTGTAAGGGAAAAAGGAGCTGACCTTTGCTTGTGGCTAGTGACATGGTAAATAACACAGAGACCATGTGGCTCTGTATATCCTGCAGGTGTTTTACAAGCATCTCCTTTTAAAACCTCACATTGCCCTATGAGGTGGTGTGGCACAGTCATGACACCTGATAAAGCATTTAATGAATTAATTTTATCTTGTTTTATGGGTTGTGGACAGTCTGAAAGTGGACTGTGCTTTTTTTTTTTCAAGAGAATTTCTTATTAAAAATTATTCGGTTATATTTTCCCCTGATCCCTTTACCCTCCAGCCTGCCATTTGCAATTCAAACTGTTGTTGTGATTCACCATACAATTTCCATGATACCACTTCTTTTTCCTGAGCAGACAACCATAAATCCTAGAGCATTCACATTGTTTGTGTGACTGCTAATACCAAAATTTTGTATTTGTTTTTGTGATGTCTAAATTTAATGTTTATTTAAGGTGAGTATTTGTTCCATGGAAATGTGGGTAGCGAACATAAGCAGGGTCCTGAATACACCAGAACAAAATAATCTGCAGTTCTGAATTTGTATTTAACTACAAGATTTTGCAATATTCACCCAACCTATCATCACCTTCCTTTGGCTGATGGAAAGCTAATAGCTAAAGGCAAAAGTGATTAAGAGTCTTCTTGAAGGTCATGCTGGCAGTTAGTGTCAGAGGCAGGAAGGAGATTTTTATCTAATTCTTTCTCTCCTTCTCAGTGAAAATGCTTACAGTCACTATTCTTGGGCATCCCCCAAAATTGTAAGGCAATGTACACAGCTGAACAGCTAAGGAGCAAATTATTCTCGTACCAATGTTAGGAGCGCTTAGCAAGGCCTAAGCCTAAGTGGCCTGTTGCTGCGTCCCCCGTCTGAGAGATACGGCAGTTTAGGAAACTAGAGAGAGTTGTCGTGATAAATTATTTCAATGACAAGTGACTCTGACATTCTCACTAGGGAGGTTAACCAGGAGCCTCATTTGTGACGCATATGGAAGTCTTGATGGAAGAACGTGAACCAGTTCCCCATCTGTTGCATCCTCATCTGGCCATAACAAAAAGAAGGCTAAGACAGGTATGTAAAGGGGCAGGAGTAGAAAAGGTATTTTGTAGTCTTCCTTTGGAATGTGGAGGCTGGTCCTGGATGGAGTGGAAGAGGGGGGCGGTTTATGCCCTTCAGGTTGCAGAGCATGGAAGGAGGCAAAAAGTCACAGATGCTGTTAAAGGGAGGAGCAAAACTCCAGGGTTCCAGAAAATCAGTGGGTGGATGAGCTCTGCCAGGCCCTTGTGGCATGTCTTTAGCTAATCTCGCGCTTCCCACATCTGCATCGGTGGGTGTTTCTGTACAGCTGCATTAACAGCTGTAAGGGAATTGGGCTCCTCCTCAAGCTGATAGGAGAAAACAGTACTCCAGTGCATGTGAGGACCATGCACAGAGACATGCCCATGAGGAGGCAGGGTGATGATTTAGTGGGCAGCAGTGGTAAGCCCCCCACGTAAGACTCGTTGTTCATGGTGTAATGTCATCCAGCCCTCCTAATTCATGGCGACCAGGCACCTCACAAAAAGAGTTACAGGCCGATCGCTCTAGGACTGTGCTACACGCAAGTGTCACGACTGACAGTGAGGGAAGACAAGAATCAGAGTTGAAGAGGAAGCAGTCACGGGGAAAAGAGGGAGCAACAGTGAAGCCCAACCACCAAGAGGTTGAGATGCCTGTGTCCATTGCCCCTGTCCTGTCCACAGGCCAGTAATTCTCAAAGGTTTTGGCACGTAGCACACTGTGGGTGGATGGTTCATCACTGTGTAGGGAGGAACCGTCACCTTTTAATACCAGAACTTGAAATGGAATAATGCTCGGACCTACCACAGACTCGTTAACCACAGCCTCATGAGCTAATAGCAGTCCTTATCCTGCAGTTTATTACCTATCTGTGGTTCTTAGAAGTAAGAATAACCATTGCAAAGAAGCGAGGATGGCCCCCAATGTGAAGGTACCATTGCTTGTGGTGAGTCTGGCTGGCTGTTGTGCAGATCATTGCAATGGTCCTACTGGGCAAGTGATGGACGAGACGCGGCAGCGTGCATCTCCAACAGACACTGCAGACATGACCAGCAGAGGCACGTGCATTGGTGCTGGCCAGAAAAGAGCTGGGGAGAACAAAACAATGGGGTTTGGAGACAAAGAATTTAGGAGTGCTAAGCTGTGTGAAATATCAAAATAACAACAGCTGCATTTTATAGCAGGGTAACTGTTCTGCAGGGGCTGCCCACGCACGTTCCCCTCACACCCCCTCTGGCAGGCTGTCCCGTGCCGAGGTATTCTACCCATGAAAGACAAACTAGGAGCAGCTGTTCCTCAAAACATACTGCGGGAGCCAGCCGTGCACTTGCGATTAGGCACGGTGAATCTGTCTATCCCGGCAGAATTCTTCCTGCAACATAACGGCATGCCACAAGGATATACTTTGATTTGGTAGGAATCCTTCTGTCTCTTTGCAGGTTGCTTCGATTGCTTAAGAAAAAAACAACAATTTCCTTGTGAAGAGAACCGCCGACCCAGGAACCCACAGTCCTCACAACTTCTGCCTGTTAGAAAAGTAGAAAGGCAGCAACAGCTGATGAAGAGCAAAGGGTAAAATGAGATAGTGTAACTGGAAATGCTTAGAGAAGTATATTAGAGAAATATATGAGTGTAATTTAATTTGGGAAACATTTATCAGTTAAGGACTTAAATTTCCATCTGTGCTTCCTCAGAGGAAACGGAGCCGTGTGCTGGCGGTTTCACAGTCTGCTTTGACCACCTAACAGTCAGCAGCCATAGAGCTGGCCCTGGCTCCCGTTTCACCAAGAGGGGAAATGCATGTATTGCCTAGTTCCAGCGTCCCGGTGCTGGCTCATCTGCAACTCTCATGCAGATCCCAAACTTCTTGTGGTGGTGGTTTGGAGAAAACAGCTCCGAGAGGCAGGGGAAGGGCCATCGGGCTCCGCTGCTGACCTCGTACCTAAGGCACCACTTTAGCAGTTACATTAAGTAGGTATGGGATAGCCAGCATAGAGCCTGGCGTCAGGGCCCCGGTGGAGGCTTCCCGGCCCCGGAGCGCCCGGTGAAGCGCCGCCGCTGCTGCAGGGCCTGAGGGCCGCCTGCCTGGGCCGGGGGC
>WAAD01025553.1:1922-39176 GCA_013389945.1 Fregata magnificens | reverse complement strand
GCGGGCGCCGGTGGTCCCGTGCGGGTGCAGCCCCGGCGGCCTTTGTAACGCGCTTGCGGGGGAGCCGTGCCGTCTGCCGGTGTGCTCGGTGGGTCCGGGGAGAGGCGGGGGGCGGAGGCAGGGACTGCCCGGCTGCCCACGTCGGGGCGAGAATCACCTCGACAGGTAGAGTATACAGGTGTGTGTGCTGAGGAGAACTTCGGTGACTGTTCGGTTTCATTCGGGCCTTCTCAAAAGTCCGTCTCGCAGAATCAGTGAGTCACTATTTAAAGAAGATAGGGAATCCTCAAAGCTGTTGTGGTTTCACGTAGCCAGTTAACGTTTGCATGTATACTTATTTTTTATCATTCCAGTTAAATTATTTATTTGTTTAGGTGTTTATTTATTTCAGTCATACACGCTGAGGCAGGTTTCAGGTTGTGACTGAAGTGAGATCTGTAGAGTTGAAAGTTGGGCAGTGTCCGTAATTTGAGCTTACAGGAAACAGGGCAATATCCCGTACATGTACACCTACCCTGCTGTGCACTCTGCAAGGCCCTGTTTGTATGGTTCCACACAGCCCCCTTGGCCCCCTCTAAGCTGCTGCTCTTCACCTGTAAGTAGTCTTTCAGATAAGATGTTGGTACACACATCCAGTCTCATCCCTTCTCCCTGTGGATGTGGCCACACGGGCTGTGGAGTGGGAAGAAATGTTGTGTTTCTTGTACGGCAGGCCCCTGCCTCTCCCAGAGAAAAGCGGAGACTGGAGGAAGCCTCCAGTGGAGCATGAGCCGGACTGTGCTGTTTGTGCTTTAGAGCCGCAGCCAGCCGCTATAAGGATCTGTAGCAGGTTGCCACCTGGGATAACTTTATTTTCTAGTGAAGTCATATTTCTGCTAGGCTGTTTTTGAAGCATTCTGACAGAACATTCTGTCAGAACAGAACATCTACTGATGTTTCAACTGAGGTGGTAGAATGTTATATGCATGGGTATTCAGAAAATAGGAGAACAAGTACTTAGCTTGGGAAGACAGAATAACTGTTGTAGTGACAGATACCTGGTTTTAGAGTGGCGAAGTCTTGTAGAGATGCTAGGATATTGAACACATTATCGAGAGCAGCTAAAAATTGTTATTTAGTGTTTTTGTTCTGAGCATGATATAGTTTTAAGATGCTGGTATTTTGGGTTGATCAAATTTCTTAGACTCTTCAACTCAGAAACAGAGCCCAGGTCTACTGATGAGCCTGCTTTCCTGCCTACTGGTGTTCTGGCTTCAAAAGTACATGTGCTAGTCTGGCTTTTCCTGCTCTTTTAGGCCCTTAAAAATGGGGAACACAAGCAGCGAGCGAGCTGGACTGGAGCGTCATGGGCATAAGGCATCCCGAGGTGACAACTCGGGAGGAGCCATCAGTACGAAAGAAGGCGATAGACCAAAAATCTTAATGGACAGTCCTGAAGATGCAGACTTGTTCCATTCAGAGGAAATGAAGGTACTGCTGGTTTGTTCTTGTCTTCTGACATTACAGGCTTTGGGAATGCTGTCTAATTGTGGTGCTGTTAGCAACCTTCAGTAATTCTGTCATTGAGTTTACACACAAAACTATATCTCCCTTGCTGCCCATGCTAAAGAGGGATATTGTGTTGATGTTCAAGCAGATATAATGAGGGTAACGTCATGGTTTCCAGCAAGACTTAATTGTAGAAAAACTAAAATGTAACTGGCTCAAAGCTCTAAGTACAGTGCCCCAGCTTCCTTTGGATCCTTAATGCTCTTGCAGTCACTAGTGACATTTTACTTGTCTACTATTTTCCATATTAGAAGATCTGTTAACAGGTTTTTTTGCTCAGTATTAGATGTATTGTTAGAAACATCTTGCTGTGTATCCTTTTTTGTAAGAATATCTAACAGAAAATTACACTTAGATTTTGACTGTTGGACAGAGCTGTTTCCTGTAGACAACTCATAATCTTTCTCCCAACTACAAATTTTGTGCCTATGATACTTGTATAATCTAAATGCTTCTTAAGGGTATTTCTTAATTATTTTTCTCCCTCTTCTTAATTCTGTGTATTTTGAAAACTCTTGTGAGCTCAAGCAATTTCTTTTTAACCTATTTTAGGTTGGAGGGAGGGGGATTATTTTGCCTTCCACTCTTTCTGCAAATTTGGAAGAGTTTAACATCTTTGCAGAATTTCTGCAAATGAATTTGTGAACAGCATCTAGAAACGCAGTTTCTAATCTCTACCTGGCAAAAACTGCTTGTAGACTTGTACCTTAGAGAATCGTGCCTGAGCGCAAAAATGGCTTCAGGAAAGTATAGATTGTCTAAGTCTGCCAGGAAAGAATTCCTTTTGATTAAGACATTGTGCTTGTAGGCTCCGTTGGAGAAAGAAGAATTTCTAGCTTGGCAACAAGATCTGGAAGTGAATGATAAAACTCCCACTCAAGCTCGACCAACAGTCTTTCGCTGGACCGGAGGAGGGAAAGAAGTTTATTTATCCGGGTCCTTCAACAACTGGAGTAAGATTCCTCTGACAAGGAGGTAATAAGCTGCTGCTGCTCTGCTAGCAATATTCCCCATGGACTGGCAACACTTAGTGCAGTGAGAAAGGTGGTCAGTCGATAAGATTGGTATCATGCTTGGATTTACCGCTGTCCTGCTTCTCTCCTCAAGCCCTTGATGAGAATCTGACTTTTTGATTCTTGGATGGCGCAGGATGAAAGTTGAGTTGTGTGTCAATTCTGAAGGAGCGATTTGTTCGCTAGGCACCATGCACGAATGATCCAAACCAATCTTTGTTGTGTAGTCTGCTACCTGGGATAAAGTTGGGGTATGTAAGGTGAAGTTGGTTTTAAGCATAGTGTCTCTGATGGCAGGTGTACTTTCTTGCCATATCATTGGCTTTTGCCCAGATCAAAGGGTTCAAATTCTGCCTAGGAAGCTCTGAGCCTGGGACGCTTGCTGGTAAACTACATGAACGAGAGAACAAATCCGTGTTAAGGTACCAAGTGCTTTTTCCTGCCAGAGAGCTCTGGAGCTCTGCTTAATTCTGTACCTGAGTAAGTATTTCATTTAAACCAACGTTTTTTCAAAAATTCAAAACTTAATGGATGGTGGAGAGTCCGAATTTAACTGTTGATCTGAGCCCTGTTGTCTGTCAGCAATGACATATCCATGAAAGATTGGTCTCCTGCCAATTTCTGGCATTTCTCATCTCAGTGGGTGGCTGCATCGTCATTGTTGCAGGAGTGTCTTAATTTCTTAGGAAACTTGAGAGAGGAGCATAGCAGCCTGATGAAATGGTATGGGAGGATTGTTCTGTGCGTGAGCAATGTGAAATAAATTATCAAGATAGGTGCTGCAAAAAAGGCTAGTGGAATGTCGGTGTTACTGTCATACTCTAAGTAGAAAGCCTGGGAGACGGGAAATGGTGAAACGAATCTGAAAGAACAACAAAAATGTCTCTTTACCAAAAAAAAAAAAGACAGGTTTGTCTCTTGTCAGATTAGGTAGTCTGGGGAAGGAGATATTTGGATCTTCTTAGAGGCTGGATAAAACCACGTTACTGAATCAAATATGCTCAAGTAGAAGAGTTCATTATTCCAAACTGAAATTTCGAATCTAGCTCTGTGGTGGTATGCTTGCGCTCCTTACCTGAGAAGAAGTAGAGAGAGATACTGGCATTGTGTGGCCTGTTTGAGTTGTTCACATAGAATCAGCTGTTTCTCAGCTTCTTTGAGATGCCGGTAGAGACTTCTGAAGAATCAGGAAGTTAACGGCACAGGAGTGTCAAAATTACCAAGCAGCAGCTATTCAGACCCAAAGTAACTCAGAAGCATTGAGTTGCTGCTTTCCTCTTCTAGTCACTGTTCATTTATTTCATAAGCATTTGTGAAATGCAATTTATGATGGTAAATTGTGAAAGGCAAGGAAATATGAGTAAACTGATCTTGTTCCATCAACAGGAGTCTCGCAGATAAAATGACGTCTCACGTACTAACAAGTAATGTGAAGATGTGAGGATGACTTTATAAAAGCTCAGTGCCAAGCCCTTGATGCTAGGAATGTGATACTAGATGCGTTGGGATTTACTGTTACAGAAGAAATTATCATTAACATTAACCTTAGATTGATTCTTTACCATTAGATTGCATGAGATTCCCTTAAATGTCTTACTGCCTTTTTAAGTTTTTGCATGTTAAGGAGGCTTGTATTCTGTGTTACAGTGTTTGTCATAGTTTATAGATTGACATACTTTTCAGAATATTTCAGGGCTGATTGTTTGCCTTAAATTCTAGTCACAATAACTTTGTGGCAATCCTGGACCTGCCAGAAGGAGAGCACCAATACAAGTTCTTTGTGGATGGGCAGTGGACGCATGATCCTTCAGAGGTAATGTTTTCTTCGACTCGCTGTATGTATTCATTGAGGCATCTGAAGATGAGAAACTGGCTGATTTCTCTACCAGTAGCTGGCCTTTTCAGAGAGAAGGTATTGGTTACCAACAGAAACTGACTTTTCAAGCTGGTGAGAGAAATATTTCTGATCCCAGCTGGCCTAGGTGGTGGCATCAGACTGACAGCCTCAAAGGACAGGAGATTTTGTAGTAAATGGGTGATAAGATCTCTCGGGTATTGGTTTATAAGAGGTGGTAAGCTTTTCTTGTCTAGTGCCAAACTGTCCTTTAAAGCACTGTAGCATTGCTGACAGCCCGAATCTCTTTGTAGATCGTACTTGCTACCTGTGCCAGAATGTTGCTATTGCTGCTCTGGATATTTTCATTGTCCAGTAATTCTGCCAAAATCTACCAGGCCTTTTCTTCCTCCTCTGCTATAAAATGAGCTTTAACCTTAGCCTGCCGAGCAGTGCCTGCCTGCTTCAGAACTAATTCACAGTTGCTGGTTCCAGTCTTCTTGCTGTCTCAGCAAACCTCACAGAACCTCGCAGAATTTACCTTGCAGTAAATTTAGCTCTTAGAACACTCTGCCCTGGGTTCTAGGCTTAGCTTTTATTAGTAAACCAGCAATACCAACCATACTCTGTCCTACATCAGGCCATGCAGATCTTAGCCTGGCTCTGAAAGCCCTGTAGAAGCTAAAAGTAAAGCTTAGCTCCTTGTGTCCTCACTGTTAACTTTAGCCCAAACCTGATCCTAGCCTTATCTGTAGGCCAGGAATTTATCAAGTGTTGTGGAGCTAGCAGGTTCAACTGACATGCATCCCCCCAGTCCTAATTCCTGTACTTGCCCTTAACCTAACGCTAACTGAGCAATGGTGAGCTCTTTTCATCTGGTACTAATGTATTTTAAAAACAATATACCTCGTTCTCGGTAATGCTGATTGTGTAGTTTTGAGAATCTAATAGTTCTACAAGCTTTTTTATTCTGAGTTTTGTATCTTGTTTCTTCCCAGCCAGTAGTAACCAGCCAGCTAGGTACCGTCAACAACGTCATACAGGTGAAGAAAACTGACTTTGAAGTATTCGATGCTTTGATGGTGGACTCCCAAAAATGTTCAGACATGTCTGGTATGAGCATACTGGTAATTTTGTATCACACCTTTTAGAACTGTTAAAAATTCTATCTTCCTTTTTATCTGGAGTTAAAGCTCCAGGATAGATTAATCTCCGCTTTTGTCAGGCGCTGTGGATGTGTGCAGGAATCACAAATGCACAAAGGAAGAATGTGGAATGCGTAAAGGAGGAAGCCTCTGACAGAGCAACACAGGTCACTGTAGATCTGATCAGGAGGAAGCCACAGGTGCTTAATAGCTGTTTGTTTGCCTGTGCGATAAGAAATGGCTGGTTTTGGTGCATTTGGTGGTGGATCAGCCTCTACCTTACAACATCAAACCAATGTTGCGAGCCTACGCTGCTCCTAATACCATCTTTCTCTGCTAAGGAGATGGGTTGAGGAGGTCAGAAGTTGCACGTTAAGAGGTAGAAATTAGGTGCATCTTAGTAGTGCTAACACAGGCTCAGGAGTATGTCATATCCTCTCAGTATAAATGATCTGTATCTTAGAATAATATAAAAATGCTATTTTTGCCTTAAGTTTCACGTTCTAGCGTAACAGAAGAGAGGTAAGATTTAGCTTGCGCCATCTCTGAGATCAGCCTTGCCACCTGTTCTTCATAGACCTTTGTAGGCATGGAGACCATGATTGAAATAGTACCTGAAGTCCTTCTTCAGAAGACTTGTCCTTTGAATCTGAGGCAGAAGGTGCATTTGGTTGGGTTTTGCTATATGCCACTTTCCCCTGGACAAAGCTTTTTTGGAGATTGTGACTGTGATTTTGGATTTGTGATTTGTGAGACTCGGGCAGTCCAAGAAGGCAGGAGGAGATTCTAGTAGATGCCTTCCGCCCACGTGCTGTAGCAGCCTTTCCTTGTATTGCTTCAGACTCTGAAGAGTTCTTTCTATTACCCTGTCCCCACATGAGAATACTACCTGCCTTTTACACGTGCGTACCATGTTTTTAGCGCTTCTCTTGAAGGTAACGCTGTGCAGCAATGATTACTATTAAGTGTTTGCTGGAGAAATGCTGGGCAGAGATGACAGTGAAGTTCTGGAGTTGCAGTAGGGCCCTCAGAACTCCAGCTCCCGCACCTTCCCAGCTAGTCTCCAGTCAGATAGACTTTGGACATCTTAAATCAATTCTTGGGCAGTGACTGATCCTCTGGCACTGTATCAGCTGCTGCAGTTCTTGTACTTACATGCCATTGGTTTCTTTTGGCCGCACGTTCCTGGATGTGAAAATCGACTTGGAATACTGGTAAAAACGTACCTATAAAGAGCAGATATTCTTACAGACTATTTAAGAATAAATATTTAACATCTCTCTGTCAGAGTTGTCAAGTTCACCCCCAGGACCGTACCACCAGGAGCCCTATGTTTGTAAGGCAGAGGAGCGCTTTAAATCGCCACCCATTCTCCCCCCCCACCTGTTGCAGGTCATCCTGAATAAGGACACGGGCATTTCGGTGAGTACATCAGTTTGTTTTGCTGAATAGGGGCGTTGAGGGTGTGAACAGATGGGGAAAAATGTGGGTACAGACAGGGGACAGGCACGGAAAAACCTTAGAATAGTTGCCATATTGGTAAATTCTTTATTACACGTGTCTAGATGGCTGCATCTGAAGTAAATTTATTTTTCTACTTCACTCTCTTCAATTTTGAAAAGAAACCTAGATTGCTATTTTACCAGAAACCCTAATCTTCCCACTGCAACACTATTAAAATGTCAGAAGCACATAAGAAATAATTGAGTGAATAATTTCACAGTCGCAGTGAGGATGCAGAGGGTTTCACCCTGGAGGGATCTTGGATTGTTCTGAAACTTTGTCTGCATTATTTGATGGGCTCAGCGTAAGAAGCAGTGTGGTGTATTTGAGGGTATGGCTAGTTACAGACAGTGTTTATCACCCATCAGCTGTGATGAATAAACTGTGAGTTCTGTTATTTTCACACTGTCTCACTTTCTCTTTTTTCCAGTGCGATCCTGCTCTACTCCCTGAACCCAACCATGTCATGTTGAACCACCTCTACGCGCTTTCTATCAAGGTGAGAGGCCAGGGCATGTTCTTCACACTTGCGGCTTTTAAATAACCATGTAATATGCTCACTTGTTTTCCATCTCCTGTAGGACGGAGTGATGGTGCTTAGTGCTACACATCGTTACAAGAAGAAATACGTGACTACTTTGCTGTACAAGCCAATATGAACATCATAGTTGTTTGTGACCAATTGTTCTGGGCCAGTGCAGTCTCAGAAAAAAATTCTTCTCTTAACCAAATGTACTCCTGCTCTGTGCTGTAGCAAATGACCTCTGATTTCATATTGTTTCTGAGACTTCCAAGTTCTCCTATATTTGCCTTATTTTCCCAGTTCCACCTTGGAAGTTCTTGGAGATGGCAGCTTCACAGCAACTAGACAGATGGCAAAGGTGTCAGTGCCCATTGTCAGCTCAGTTAAAAAAACACGGATTTAATTAGGCTGAAAAATGTGAGGGCGGCAACAGATTAAAGACCTTTAGCAGTGAGGCAGACTGTAAGAAATAAACAAGCCAGCCCAAAGCCTAGAAAGTTCAGGATTCTTGTGGAATCTTACCTGACCTCAACACTCAGCAAAAGCAAGCCCATTACCGCTTTCATAACTCAGCAAACACGCAATTATTTCAGTAGCAAGTTCCAAACTTGCATGGCTGAAATAGGTGTGAATATTGATGATCTTTTTGTAGCAGCCTTTCTAGGCAAAAATCAGTGACACAATCACCAACAAGCTCATTTTTATTTTACGGTAGACTGGGGTGCACTGCTTCTACTGTGAATAGCTCTGTGGTTTTTTTCTTCGTGAGAACTGAAATACATCTTTTCCCCTGTGGAATTTCTGGTAAAGACAATTGTTTTTAATGGCTGGATTTTTCTGTATATCATAAATGTGTCTTGCAGTAATCTGGTTTTTGAAACCGATTTCTCTTGCTGTCACTGATGAGGACTTCCTTAAGCTGGGATAGGTAGCTGTAAGGAAATCAATGTATTCAGTTTAGGGATTAGTTCTTCAGTAACAGCCTGAAGGTGGCTGTAAGTCACCTGTATCGCAGTGGCCAAACTTGCCCCTCGGTGTAAGCAGTTGCAGCATGCTGGATACTGCAGCGCTACACCCTTCTGTGCCCAGGGCTAGAGCTGGGCCTCTGCTCCAGGTTGCAGCGTTGACTGCGGGTATAGAATCCCTGCTGCTTCCGCAGCCAGGGCTGTGGGGATCTCTGCAACTTTTTATTCTGTTTATATTTTCTAAGTGATTATAGTAAAGCCAGGTTGCCTGTACTTGGTACTCACAGCCTGTTTTATCCCAAAACAAATGCAATATGAATGCAAAACTGCCTGCCAGCGTGCCTCGGGCCTGCCCTGGAGGAGCCAGCTCAGGAGGTGACCTGCTGGGTCCTTTCCGCTGTTTGTTTTTTGGTGCCTGAGAGTGCCAGTGACTGTGCCAATGACAACCAGCCCCTGTGCGACTTGGGGGAAGAGCACATTGCACAAAGCAGTGAGGAGCTTGAGTGGGGACAAAAGCTGCAGCAACCAGCATTCAGTGGAACCAGCCACAGTGGAAGGGTGGTTTGCCATCCTTGGATCTGTTCACTAGCCTTGTTGCAATATCCTGAGTAGCTCGGTAGATCTGGGTATAGTGCAATGGTTTTCTCTGAAAACTCTTTCTTCATTCTGTGCTATGGATAGTATTTGGTATTCTGAAATATGGAACTGCTTTTGTTTTCAGCCTCTTTAGAAACAAATAAAATGTTTTCAAGAACAGTGGGTGACTTGCTTTGTTATTATCCTTCCCATCTTTGGTAACCTCAGCTGCCTTGAGTCGTTATTTTTTTATAACCTGTGATTCCCTGATATTGCAGTTTTATGCCTTGGTGGGTTGTGCAAGCTTTTCGTTCGTAGATGCAGTTTGAAACACTTTGTCCGCTTGCAGTTAATCAGTGAAGAAGACGAGGGAGGTGTTAGTGTGTATTTGTGATGTCAAGTTTACAGGAAGAACAAGAGTCCAATTACTTACTTACAAGCTCCAGCGATCAGTTCCTTAGGGCTGACAAACTTGGTAGTGGCCTTAAGCTTCCCTTCACCTTCTCTTTGTTCCAGCCAGCCACTCTTCAAGCAGGCCTTTTTTTCCCCCAAGCCTTTCCCCTTGACAGCATGTAATTGCAGGTTGGATGTTGTTTGTGGCATCACGGGCGCATGTATGGCATTGGATTAGGCTGTGCAGTGGGACAGCCTGCACCCTCTGTCATGTGTATTAGCACCAGAAAATGGTGACTTGCGAGGAGGTCAGCAGGGAGGCCTGTGTGCTTTGCCAGGCAGGGAGGTAGAGGTTCCTTTTAGCTTGAGCTGTGGTTATGTCAGGGCAATAAAGAAAGATGCGTCAAAAGCAGACAAGGGAGAGCAGGTTGGAACAGTTCCAGTTAACAGATTTAACAGGATTGCCTTTTGTTGAAATATAAACTCAATCAAAAACACCTAGAAGTTTAAATGCAGAAATATATGCTGGTAGATAAATATGTGACCACAGCCACTCTTTGTCAGGTCCCTGCCGCAGAGAAACCTGATGCTTAAATAATATTAAATAATGATGTTAAATAATGGCTTCTCCTTCCATAGCAGCGTCAGCAAAAGTGTGCCAGGTCCCGAGGTCTTGTAGGGCAATGGCACTATTGCACAGAAGTGGTGTGGTGGGGTCTCTTGTGACAGGCTCTGCTGTCAGCGTAATAAAAGTGGTCGTGGTCTGTTATCATCTGAGCTGTTTAGCGAACTGAAGGAGAGCTCATGGCCTGCAGGTTGAGGAGTTGCAGGCAGGTGAGCCCTGGTACCGGGCTGTGCTCATGTCTTTGCTTGGCATGTATGCCACAGCTAAGGTGTGTGTGCAACGGGCTGGGAGCGCTTGGCCGAACACCGTGGGCCAAGGCACCAGTAGTTAATGCTCCAGGATGTCATGGTGGGGTTGAGCGGCGCACTGCAGGATGCCCAATACAGGTTACGTGCTATGGCAGCAAACTCGGTGAAGGCATTTGTCCAGAACGGTGCCTGTTTGGTAGGATGAGTGTCAGCAGCGGAGAGGTAAGCGTTGGAATTTTTCAGCTGTGTTTGAAGAAAAAGTAGATGTGAGCATGTATTGGCAGACAGAAGTAAGTCATGCAGTGAGTCCTCTTAAATGCTTTTAGTGCCAGCAGGGAAATGATATAAGTTTCTTATTTGAATGACCTAGAATTAATTTTTTGCTAGAAGAAAAGAGGAGCTTAGAGGTAGCTTAATAAGTTGTTTGGTTTGGGTTTTTTTTTTTTTTTTTTTTCAGTTGCAAAACAAATTTTTCACAAGTCAAAGACTAAAGAAGCAGAAACTTTGAGAAATGGAGAACAGAAAGGAAGGTGAAGGTATGCAAGACTGACGGACTTGGTTTCCTTAGTTCTTGTTAAGCTTTGTGGATTTTTTTTTTTTTTTCCCAATTACATATATGCATGACTCACGCCAGGCTTTTCATCACTGTTGGTATGGTGGAACCACAGGATGGAACCAAATATTTTACAGAAAGTTTTTTTTGTTTGGGGTTGGTTTGTTTTTTAATTTGCAGCCTATACCACGTCTCAGATGGTAGAGCACACTTGGTATGTGGTGTGCAGCCGGCACTGCACCATCAGCTTTTGCAGCCCAAAAAAAAAAAAAGCTTTGTGCACCTCAGAAACCAGGGTGAGGGGCCCAGGCTTTGTGACCAGCAAGCGGCCCAGCGTACCACCTGAGGGCTTGCAAGTGCTCACCTCCGCCCTTCTCCGGGTGAGGGAGGGCAGCTGCCTGAAGGCCAAGGGGCCTCTCCCAGCCAGGGGCCGGGCAGGTGCCGGGGGTGTGGTGTTCCCTGGCACCTGTGGCCTGGACTAACATCTCCCAGGAGCCGCAACCTTCCTCCAGGTAAGCCACAGCTGCCCCTCAGCCCCCACATCCCCTTCTCTTCAGCAGGAGAATCGGTGGGAGGGCTGGCTCCTAGCAGGGCAGGGGGCTGAGGAAGGATTGTTTGGGGTTTTGCTGTGGGGTGGGTTTGGGGGTGGAGTGGGGTGTGTCTTTTTGGGTTTTTTTTTTTTTTTTTTTTTTTTTGCTAGGTTGTTTTCTGTTTGACAGGTGAATGAATTAGATTAATCACACTGTGTTCCCTAATTGTAATGGGATGAATCAAATCCCTCCAAAGGCAAAAGCTGGATCAAGAGTTGGATTTATTAGCTTGCTCACTTACATTCCACACCCACATCTCAGTCTGTGCTGTTATGTTTATTCTTGGCTGTTGCTAGGAGAGCAGTTTGTTTTTTTTTTTAAGGTAGATGTGGAGACTTTTGTTACAGTCATTTTTGGGACTCTTGAGTAAGCCGTTCGTTACATTCTGTGTCTACGGCAGAAATAACAAGAGCTCCCTGCCCTCCCCGACCCCCTAAATTTCAGCACAGTGTGCGGTGGTCAAGCTGACAGTGGATTTGTGCAGGGTTCTTGGTAATCAAAAGGCTCAATAAATACTTTCTTTTTTTTTTTACTCCACCAGTTTCTGGATTATTTTAGTTTTGTTACAATTCTGATCATGCATCATAAGACTGCAACAATGAGCTTTAAATAAGTATTCTTTGTGCACAGTAAAATAGAAATAAAGGAACATTTAACACGTTAGCATTTCATCATATACATCAGATGGTAGGCACAATAGATAAATCAAGCAGCTTGGTTTTTATGTAGAGCATTTTCATGAAGAAAGAATGTCATGTAGACCAAAATGTAAGAGGAGCTATTAGTAACCCACCCACGCACCCTCCAACAAGCCCTTTATTGGGGGTAAGGGGGTGGGTATGTGCACAAACCAAAAACACTGAACAGTAGGAGGACAAATTAAGTTACTGTAGGCAGCAGTGTGAATATTAAAAACCTCTTCCTGTGAAAGAATACTTCAGACCCTGTAAAAACTGGTTCAGTTAAAAATAGATGTATTTACATTTAAGTCTGATCTAGCAAGTTTTCCCAGCAGGTGTAAGTTAAGATGTACAGTAACTCTGCAGGTTGTACTCAATCTGACTTGATTGGTGAATGGGGTTTTTTTGTGGTTTGTTTTTTTTTTTTTTAAAGTTGCAGCTATTAGGCCTTAAAGCACCAGCATATTGCAGCGGTGGGATGAGTAACTATCTCCGTCTGCTTTGCTACCAGTACACTGCTGGGATGAATCCCAAACCTGTCATTAGATCACACTATTGTTAATTAAGATGGTTTTTTTCCAGCTCAAGAGGTGTGGGTCATTTACCAGGGCAAGATTGTTTTCCCAGATACTCACACATGTCTTACCTCTACCCATACCGCTAGTTAAGTACGTGAGGGCAGAATTTAGCTGTCGGTGTTTGCAGCTGACTGCTGCTAGAGTAAAATATTTGGACAAATCCACCTGTTTTAGTTCATGTGAACATGCTTTGTTTTTGGGAAGCCACTTACGCTACTTGTTCAGGGAATAACGACTATTAAAATGCTAAATATTGTCAAGGTTAGCTCTTTGGTAAGCTTTGACGCCTGTAGATTACACGGCTTCTAATGCTGGGTGCAATGGTAGGATGGCTCAGTGTTACTCTAGATAGAAGGAAGCGTTCATTTCACCATGCCAGTCAAGATAGTTATTTGTTTTATTTGGTTATTGTTCAACAACAAAGTTCCATACTTTCCAGGTGGAGCGTTGAACTGTCCCTCTGGTTCCCTCCCTTGTCAATAATAAAAAGGTAATGAAGAAAAATCCTGTACTTCTAGAGACCTAAAACCTCATTTATGCTAACAAGCTTCAATTGCAATTTAATGTTACAATATTTCTTCATGGGAGCAAGGAGGACTATGCTGAGGCCCCTCCAGTGTCTGAAGATGGCTGTCCACAACCACCATCAAAACAAAAAGCTAGTGTTGAAAAACGCACAGTTTACAATAAAAAAGTAGAAACCAATTCAATTCCCTTTTGTTACGAATATAAAGAAGTTTCTTGTAAATATGTACAGTCCTTTGAGCTATTTCTATAGCAGGAAGCATTTCACAAACAAGACACAAGATATACACTTTCAGGACTCAACAAGCCCCTTTCTGAGGTCTTGAAGATCTTCCATGAGATGCAAAGATTTAAAGACTGATCTCAGTGACCTTTCAAAATATTCAGACCAGGAGACAAAAACTTTCAGCAAGTTTCCTGCCAAATCATCTGATCTAAAACAACCCAACAGACAAGAGAACAGAATACAATATTCATGAAACTCGCCAAAGGACGCTGACAAGGCATTTGAATTGTTATGGGTTTCCAGAACAGGTTAGCACAGGCTTGCAAGGGACTAGCAGAAGTTTAAGAGTGTGGCCAAGGGAAGATTGTATGCAGTTTTGCTCTTTCCAGTTGTAAAGAACATGGTTGTTCACTTAGAATGATGCTATTGCAGATTGAATGGTCAAAACCTGCTTTGAAAATCATTTGCTCTCTGCTTTGCGTTCACAGCAAAAGAGAACAGAAAGCAATAAATGGCTCAAGGTTAGATAGGCAGAAGCAAAGGCAAAGGTGTTCATTGTGAGTATCCTCTTGTGCCACGGCATTTGGTTCTTATTGTACGACAAGTTACAGATCACGGGAAGAGCCAGCCCTGGGCTGCTCTTCTCTCTGGGGAACGTGGGACTGTCAGGACTACGGTGTCATTTCTGAAGGGAGCATGTTCAATGCTGAGAGGAGCACACAAGTGTGATTGTAATGCTTGTCATAGAATAAGGCTTGTTAACTCTTCATTGCCAAATTTCCAGAGTAATTAACGGTTATTTTGCAGCATAATCTAAAGGTTTCAGGTAATTTACAAGTGAGGTGCAATACACTACTCAGCAAAGCAACCTAAAAGGAGAGAGCAGCCAGTGATGGTGCAGCAGCATGCAGTGAACTGTCATGCAGAAGACCTGGATAAAGTCTTACACCCCAGTAGCTTACAGGTAATGCACTTTGTCTCAGGGCTGGGCACATGGGATTGTTTAAAGCAGGGTTCTTCCCTCCCCATCAGAGCTGCTCTAGAGCAATTTTAGTGAGAACAAAATAACCTTCAGAAGTGGCAGGTGAACAGACTAATCAGAAGTAATTTTTCTTGTGTTCTGTAGAGAATATCCAATCACACCTTCTATCGAAAGACTCACTCACCTTGGCCCTTCTGTTTCCAGGCCATCAGGAATTCCCAGCACATCTCAGAACTATGACCAATTATCTGCTAAGGGGTGCTAACCACATTAAAGACCTGGGGTGGGACTCTAGTCCCGTTTAATTTCCATGATGAACTACTAGGGACTAAAGTGAATACAAAAAGTTCATGAACTGCTTGAAAGAGTAACAGTAGTACAAAGTGCAAAAACAGGAGTGCAGGAAAGTGCAGAGAAATCAACTGAGATGCGAACAATCTTCAAAAGCATCACGTCTCCCGAGGCAGAGCTAGCTTTGGCCCAGGAATGGTTTTGGCAGCTGGGCAGCAGACATATGGAGTGCATATACTCAGTATATTTCCTTTTTTTTCCTGCAGGTCAAGATGAGTAACTTTGTCTCGGTGAGACTTACACTGAAGACTGGTCCCAGACCTGGCAGGGAAATAAAACGATGGTTACAGGTTGCTCATATTTCTCTCACATACGCACAGGTGCCAGCAGCAGAACATCACCTAACTGCTGCTGCTACCGCTGAGCAAGTGCTGTATGCCTGCTTGCTTCTAGGTGGCATAATTCTGACAAAGGCAAGTGCTATCAGCATCACTCTGAACACAGCAGGCTCCCACGTTCCTTTGTCCAGACGTTGTTCCCCTTCAAGTCCTCAATAACTTGATTTCTGTCCATAAATGCACCTTTGCTTTCACATCTGGAGGACCTTAGCCTGTTCCAGAGTCAAGCTGCTTTTGCAGTTACAGAACCAGCACAAGAGAAGGTGTTCACAGGGCCAGTGGGTTACACCACATGTGCTGAATTTGAGGGGCTGGTGAGATTTGATTCGCTCTTGTCCTTTACATACCATCAGCTCTTCTACACTACATGCCTTTCCCTGAGAACAGAAAAGTTCTCCAGGCTCCTGACTTACCTTATTGACTTGAGCAAGAGGAGTTCTGGCACCGCTCACAGGCATTCGTCCTCGGCTGCTCTCTTCGAACAGTCTTCCAGGGGACCTTTCTCTGCGGGTGCTCAGAAGCCGGCCTGGAGATTTCTCCCTCTCCAGTGGTCGCCCAGGTGACTTGTCCCTCCGCAACTCTGTCCTTCCCTCGCGGTACCGATGTGGTGTGCTTGGTTCTCGAGGGTGGCTTGGACCTTCTGGTGGTCCCGGGCTTGATGCTACCCGCTTGGTTATGTGCTCGTTGTATGTGGGCGGACCTCTCTTGTTAGGGCTACTGTCATTCAAAAATAATGGACGCGAACAGCTGAGCGACAAAAACCTCACGTTACATTTTCTTTTAGCAAAAATGTAACTTTCCCCAAACACCCAGCAGTGTTTAGGTGAAAAAGCATCAGACCTCCCTAAGCCAAGATGAAAAGCACAAAGATAGTTCGATAGCCGAGTATTCATTACATTCGCCACACTAGTAAGGTGCCGTAATGAATTGCCAACGTAAGTCACGTCTATGCAACAGGCCAGAAAACTACACATTTTCATACACTTCAGCAGTATACTTTTCCACATGTACACTAAAATTTGATATAGGCCTTTTCACATACAAAATTTCCAGTAGCTCCAGGATGTTCAGGCCAGGTTAGGATGAGCTACAAGCCTCGATTTCTCAAGCCCAGTATTTATACACCCATCTGAAGTATCGCTGTTCTGCTGAACAGAGCCAGATCATATCACAACTTCCCAATGCTGTCTCCCTAGGGCATACTATTTAAGAGGAAGGGGCTCTTGCTTTAGAGATTATTACAGTCAACTGATGTTTAGTGTCATATCAATAGCACCTAAGCTCACCAAGCTTCAAAGTCACAGCTATATTGCAACCTAAAAGTAAACCAGCTGGAGATCACAAAGCATTTGTGGAGGAGATTACCCCCATACTCCTGCAGAGTTCATGTTTCTTTGCCTTCTGGCTTTTAAAACATCAGTGACTCTACTCCGTGTTCCATTCCTGCATGACCATAGTTGGCTAACGCCAGCCTCTAAGAATGGAACGAGGGCATCCAACATTTAGGGGGAAGAAGGCACCTGGAGCAAAGTTTGCTTACGAGGTGCAGGAGGACCATAACACACGGACTTCATCATACCTGCGTGTAGCAGAAGATCCTCTGTGGTGCTGCTCATTGTTGGTCTCCTTCACTAGATTGCCCTTACAGCAAATCACCCTTAATTTGTCTTGGTAGGAGGAGGCCAAGTAGATAGCTCCAGATGAAATTGCGGGCCCTAGATACCGCGGATTTGGTATCTCCAAGTGGGCTCGTGCAGGAGTTCTGGGTAAAATTGCAGGAGAAAGGTCTTTACAATGACAACCATGTACCTTTTCCGGGGAAGTACACACGCTCTTGCAGCACATGCTGTTCAATGTGATGAAAAGAGAACAACTTACCCTAGAGAAGCTCGTGCCTGAATCTCGATCACTTCAAGGGAATTGAAGTGGGTCACAAAGAGATAGGGCTCCCTGTAGGCTGAAGGAGCATCACAGAGGGAGGAAAAACACAAAATTAAATTCTCTATTTAAAACTTCTTAAAAGCATCAGTGAGCACAACAGAGCCTCACAGCCCCTTGGGAAAACTAAGGGAATATATTTTCTGTAATAAGACATAGATAATGTTACTAAATAGGGAGATGCAAGCGTAAAGAATTGTTGCTTTGAAACTATCTGTATCTCAAGAACTTTACTAACCAAAGTATCATGAAAAAGGCATTAAAACCAGACTATTAACTGAAGAAAGTCCCGCTAGGTAGTGCGAAAGGCCTGAGGGAACCATGCTGGTGTTATATATTCTTGACTATTTCAGAAACTTCCAAGCGTCATTAAAAATTCCACTAGGCAGTTCAATCACTGTCAGGCTAGGAACATTAAGGAAATATAACTTTGGTTTAGTTTTCCTCAAATTGTTTATACTTCAGAAGGTTTGCCATTTGGATTTATAATGATCTTACATCATGGGAAAATCTCCATAGTTTGTGGGAGAATTGGGACAGGGAAGAGGAAACGGAAGCACTGAGTGAAGAATACCTGTCCCACAAGGATGCTTCCCGGTTTCAATAATTTCCATAATCCAAGTGAATGTCCCTCAACACCTACCAAAAGCTAAGGGCAAGCGATTCCATTTCAGGTCATCCGTCCTACTGCGTCTTCCATAGGAATCCACAAAGACACCAAACTCTGCCAACAAAAGTAATGTCATGTCATGAGCATATGCCTGAATTTTATTCATATATTCTTGAAGGGACCCTGGGCTTTTTCACAGGGACGGGGTGCTTACTATCTCGCCGATCCTAGAGTGCCACGAATTACTCTGACATTGAATTGGCTAGATGTAGGAGTACTTTCAGTACCAAAAGGTACCGCAATTCTAGGTCTCTCTATACCGATTAAGGTAAGGTTACTATTTAATCTACAGTTGGGAAGACTGAGACTCCTACTGTAACTCACCCAAAATTACTGCCAGTGGGCTTTTGAAGACCTCCTGTGCACTTCCGTGACACTATCCTAGAAGGCCAATAAGAGCAGCTACACAAAAAAATAACACCCTCTTTTATTTCACCACAAGAAGACTAAAAAGTCTCATCTGTCTGTATGGAAACCAGACAAGAATGCCAAAATTTGAAAACCCCTTAACATTTTATCAGGATAATCAAATGCCTGTTTGCACTTAACATTGCCTCCAATCCCTTCCCTTCAGGCACAGAAGCCTACTTGTGGTAACTGATCCACAGGCACGGAGAACTTTTAAGCCAGAAGCAAGCTGGCCAAAAGCACCCCAGCAAGTGCTGCTTTAGTGCCAATGCCCTGCGTGTCTTACTGTTTAAACCACCACCCACAACTCTTCCGGGGCTTTTAGATTCAGAGTCTTCAACAAGTCTTCGTTACCAGGTACTAGAAAGTCACCTTTGTTCAGCTTTCCTTTACAACAGCGCTTGGGTACCTTCTGACAGTTCACATACCAAAGAGAGCAGATGTAGCGCAACAACTGCACAACCATGCAACGCACTTACCATGGAAACACAGCAGATACTCCTCCCTCTGCCCTGTTGGGTTCACTTGGATGATACTGACTGGAAAACTGTTGGTGGAAGCAGCAAACACAGCAGAGGCCAACGTGTGGTCATTTTTATCCAGAAACTCTGCAAAGAGAATGGAGAAAAGCAGCCTGTTCAGCACCAACTTTTTTTTTCTAAACTGCTTTAGAAAAGCCCCACCAAAAGAGCCTGTGGAGTCACTTGGTGCATTCCTCAGGAAATGTCTCCTACCCTCCAGCGTATACTGCTTCATCTCAATTTCATAGAACTTGTTGGTTCCAATGATGATGCTGTAAGTGGTCAAATGGATGCAGCTGCAAGGCTCAGAGGTTTCAATCTCCTGGAAAAGAGGAGGAAAGTACAGACCAATATTAGCTCACTATAACAGTTTACAGATTTTTCTTATTCTGGAAGATTATATATTGCCACATTTATCTCTTTAAAAGGGAGAGACAACAACCTCAAGGTCACTAACTGTCTCTCAAAAGCAAAATATCTCTGCTGTTAACACTTATGAAATTAGCTTGGTGGCTCCTTAAGCAAAAGGAAGACAAACATGCACACTCTTCCTTCCTTCTTTGCACAACGTAACACAGATATGTTGACCACCAAGATCTGCATTGTGATTGAACAGCTAGGATAGCTCTGCAGGTTAGCCTGACACAGATCTTCTTGAGGACAAGATTCCTTGCATAATTCCTAGTTTATCTGGAAATTTAGTTGGCAGAACAGAAGAGCATATTCTGGGCTTGCTGCCATCTTGGTAGGATCTAAATTCAGTTGTCTGGATTAGTGAAGATAAGGAAAACCTGCCTTCTGAAACACGCCTTTACACGCTTTGCATGTAAGCCCTCGTCAAGGCACTTGGCACTACGGAGGTGAACAGCAGAGGACGGTGACGGTACATCTTCAGTGTTTCCTGCCGGCTGCTGATCCACCGTGAGCAAGAGTTGACATCAGCTACAATGCTTGTAGATATTCCAGGTTTGCTGGCATCCACATAGTTTGTGCCAAGATCTTCTCCATCAAACATGTCTTTACTTCTAAGGAGGCCAGCATCTGAATTACTGTGCCGACTCTGCTTCCTTACAGCGGTGCCAGTGTAGCACTCGGTGGGGATAAAAGCCTCAATCAAGCTGTAAATTCAACCAGTGCCTTCCAAGTAACCTGCAGAAGCTCACACGGATATGTTGTTTGACCTGAACATCCCTTAATTTGTGACTTGGAAAGGCGATGAGTTTCTGAGTACCAGCCCGTTTTAGGGTGGGCAGCATTTAAATGCTCTGTTCTGAGGAGAGATCCCTATTATTTTGGGTTTTTTTCTGGATGTATATGAGCAGATAAAATTTATTCATGACATTTCATCAGACTTGTCTTCGAGAGGAACAGTGGGTTAGATGCTCAGAGTATTATCTGCCTGCAACTGGCTGTCTGAAGAAGAGTTGCCGTAGTTCTGCTTTTCATTCTGCCACGTGTGGCAGAATGAAGCAATACAGGTACCAGTGCCGTACAGAGGAGGTGTATACGCAGCCACATGAGATCATATCTTACTGCCTTGTTTACTGGCCAGGAGAAAGTACACATGTATCAGGGCAAGTATGGGAAACAGCTGCCTATCCTGTGATGGAATAATACCAAATACCCTTTGATTTTTCACTGGTACAGTAAACAAATTCAGATACCCACTGCTTCCTTAATTGCAAAGAAGAGAGAAGTCATTTCTCCAAAGACAACAGAGGTGAGGGAACACTGTTGGATAATTAAGAAAGCCTTTTTTTGGGTAAATAAGCGAGGGTATGATTACAGCAGAGTCCAGTATCTCAAAAAATCACAGTTCTGTTCTGCATCTCCCCAAATATGCCAACTCTTATTAAAGGAAATTGCTGTCTACTCCAATTTTAGTCAGTGCACGCTGCAATTTGCTATCATTTTAGTTGACAAACAAATGTTCTTATGCCTGCAAAAAGGTTTAAGATGTTTGCTCCAAAGCAATATGTGAATTACCCTAGCTACCAAAGGGAATCACCAAGCTTACCTTTCTGATACAGAACTTGCTCAAGCTCTCGTTGTATCGCAGAACAACCACTTTATTGGGCATGGCTGCACAGATACAAAGACCATTCTCAACCTGTAAGGAGATTACAAGCATAGTTCAGGATGGCAATACAGAGTAAATTCTAATGCTGAGCGTGTGAAATGGATCCGAGTACCTCCTGCCACAAAAAGAACTTTGCAGAGATAAGCAAGTACGTTTTTAATAGGGTAGTTATTGTGAATTAGTGAAATAATGAAAAGCCTCTTCACATTCTCAAAAGAGAACGTGAATTTGAACTGCTTCTACGATTTCTTTCATGCTTGAAAGACGTTAATAGAAAGTTCGAAGGTTTTCCACAGAAAAATGTTTCATTAAAAGGGATAAGGAATTCACACAGGTTAGGTCAAATTTTTAACCCCTGAAACTGTTATCATAACCATCACTTTGAAATAAATGATGTTCCATTTGTTATCAAAGTAGTCTGCAGAAGTAACTGTTAATGAGAATTTTTGCTGTGGCTAAACGTTCCATACTAAAACTGGGAATTAATGTAAATATCAAGCGTTATCAAGTGACGCAAACGCCTAAGTAAATTTGCTAGCCTGGAAACTGTTACGTGACATTCAAGGACAAAGAGTGGATGGAATTCACTAATTATAAATCTCAAAGTTGAAGGCAACTGTTAGGAGGCAGTTATACTATGCTGTGCTGTATTCCTTATTATGTAGCAGTTTAGGCTATACCATCATGTCATCCTGACTGAATTTATTCATATTAGTATTAGATCCTCCATACTGTCTCCAGCCCCTATACTCCTCTTAACTGAAGAAAAAGATTTAAAGCAAGAATATAGACCTTGGATTTGTTGCCAGTGAAATAAAGATGCCGACTTCATTAATATTAAACTCGGTGCAGTCTGAAGGGTGGTCTGGGGGCATGAGGGAGCCGTATCCTACCTTGCCAGCAGCAAAAAGGTGACATCCTTTGACAGCCTCAAAGACATTTGGTGAGATATCAGGCTGGGCTGGGAGGTGAGACTGGGCTAGAGACTGCTTCACTTTCTTTACATCCACAAGACACAGAGCCCTTTCTTCTCCTGGAAACACAAAGGTTACGTTTTGTCAAGGGAAAACTCCCTATTCTCTGTAAAAGTCTGTTCTGTTACCAAAGCAGCAGCTTGTCATTACAGGCTGTTACTGTGGTAACAGTCACAATGTACCACGCCAAATTCATTCCCTATTATTCCTGTTAAAAGTGAAACGGAAAACTTACAAAAACCCAACCACACAACAGGCAGTAAATCCACTGGGAGAACAACCATTCTCTCTGCGGATTATTAGTGTTGCTAAGCTCTAGCAGATCACAATAACATGCCCTCATTAGGACACTATTCAGAATTAGCCAGGAAGTTTTATTTTACCCTTCAGAACTTCTTAAAGTAAAAGGTGCATTAGCCTCTCTGTGCCAACAGAACCGGCAATGCATTTCCAAGAAGTGCCCTGATAAATTGCATTATTGACCAAGCCCAATTCCTCTCAGAAGTTTAGCGATACAGTAACATAGCCTTCTCCTAATTTTGTGAGAGATTTTCTTTTTCCAATTGCTTTTTTCTCTACCACCCTGAAACAAATAAAGCATGGACAGCTTAAATCTTTACAAGCGGAAAAATGCAGAACAAACAAAACAGGAGAGAGAATTTGTTTTTTATTCCCTACAAATGTCATATAGACACTTGATAATTTGGGCTTTCAGATGAAGATACGCCCTAACGTTCAGCATGCCTAAGTCAGAGTAGGAAGGATTATCTCTGGAAAACCACAGATGGAGAGGTTAAAGCTGGTGTTCCTTTCATAAGGGAATCTTAAAGAAACCATGAAAGAAGTCCCAATTTTGTTACATGGATTAGTGTTTAGAGCAGGAGAGGTTAAGAGTTGTTGGCCTTAGGCCACAGTGATCACATCGTGGTCGCAAACAGTTAACTACATTAAAAAGAAAGGTTATGCAGTGATTAGGAAGAGATATGCTCACTGATCAGCTCAATACTTTTTAAATTGAACTTAAAATGACTTAAAAACCCCTAAGCTGGAAATGTTTTGTCTGGCTCCTCCCTCCCTCCCTCCCTCAGCTTTGGAAACTGAGAAATCACTCTCTCCGGAAGGTTTAACTCAGCCTTCATTCACATATTCATTTACAAGAAAGCCTCAGACAATACTGTGTTAACCACAGTAGTTGATTCCTGACAATATACTGATAAAAAAAAGACAGAAGCCTGTAAGGAACCTCAAGGAAAGCCCAGCCCGGCCCTTTGGCGCCGCAGTACTCCTCGCAGCGCAAAGCGATTACCCTATATTTATTTACTGCAGGAGAAATGGTAACATACAGCCCCCTACCTGCTATCATGAGCAGCTTCTCCAGATCCTTGATGAGGTGAATTTGGAAGACAGCACCCATTCCTGGGATGTGCGTTAAGGAATTCTTCAGTACATTCAGGGCATAGAGACCTTCTTCTGCACCCACCAGTACTACCTGCAGCGACAACAGGAAAAAAATAAAAATAGCACTACATGAGGAGAGCAAAGAGTGCTCCAAGAGCAAACTTGGACGATACTGTCTACCAGTGAAGAGAAAAACCAAACCAACAAACAAGTACCTAATTACACATACTGCTTTTACGATACCGTTTCCATGAATGAAACAGCCAATGCTCAGAAAGGCCCAACTGAATATTGTCATTACCTGGTCACTGAAGGGCATCGTGCAATTTATATCCAAACGGTCTTCACCCTCTAGCTTCAGCAGGGAGTTTCCGAGCAATTTCTGCAAATGGCAAAAACATTTTTGTTGTTGTTGTTGTTGAGTCAATCTTTATCTCTTTCTCTCTTACTATTTTAACAATGTAAGGTCATCGTTTCAGACAGGCAAAAAGCTTGGCACAGATTTCTTTATCCCAGAAAGCTAAAAATTGCAGGGATACCGCCTACAAAGGCATTAGTAGACTTTTATCTACCCGAAACACGGTCAGGCAAACCGATCAGAATTAACCTAAACTCAGACAGAACCTATCGTTGTCCCTGTCCTTTCCATTTCCCCCAATCTCCTCCAATGGAGCAGTGAAATTTTCCTAGGGGAAGGATTAAAAAAAAGTCCAAATGTTGGTGGCAGCATGTATTTTCCTCAGAGACAAAAGGAATGCTGGCATGAGAACAGAGATGATTTCCTGCTAGTCCAGTGTTCCCTACCTTCAGAGCTAACATTCTAACGTGCAATGCCACAGAATCAAATCTCGCTTTATCAGAAAATAGTTATCAGTGCAACAACGATGAAAAAGGCTATCCAAAGCAAAACAAATCCATTTAACCTCTTATTAGGAATAAGACTTAAACTAAAAAACACACACACGCCCCCCTCCCCCCCAACAAACAAAAAAACCCCGACTTCGTAAGAATGGTAGAGGAGGGAGCTTTTGGCTTGTTTCTTTCTTTCAAGGTTTGCTCATTCCATGTGGTACATTATGAGACTGGATTTAACCCATGTCCTAACCGCTCTTTCTTCCTTTTCTGTTTGCTGGAATTACAGAGACACAATTTTGGGATCCTCTTACTATGCTCCTCAAGTCTAAAGAAGGGTATTGTAATATAAAGCATCAGCCCCACAATGAACTAGTTTCCTGTGCTCATATTGTACATCATAAGGCAGAAGTAATAACTTACCTTCAGTTAAACCTCAGTATGTCAAATACCGAAAAATTATTTTTCAAAACTCTGCTCCCTCCCAGAATATTTTATTATTAAATGAAACTTTTATACTCACAGCATCAGCCTCAGCTTTTTCTCTGGAAACTCTCCCACCTGCCACTATTGATTCCAGTGCTGTGACCCAGCGCTGTTTGTCAGGGAAGCTGGGTGCTAACAGGTAGAGTGTTCTACCAGGCCAGCAAGTGGTGTGTGGATGAGACTCCAATTTTAGGATATATGGCACATCTGAGATGTTATATAGATAGAATAAGATTAGTTTTTGGAATATTGTCAGTGGACTTAAAATCAACACCTTTCAGCCTCATTGGAGAGAAGTTGTATTTATCATGACGTGTTACCATGGCAATTTATACATAGGCTTCTCCTGTACAGGTCCTGCACAGGCTAGCTATTTAAAGCTAAATATTGGCTGGATGTATGCAATCCATACATACAATGCTGTCTCTACTAAATAAAAATAATTTCTTGCCTTTTATTCAAAAGAGAAAGAAATACCATTGTGAAAAAAAAGTACAAAAGCAGCCACTTGACTAAAGTTTTCCCTGTACTGTTCAAGAAAAATCTGTAAAAATTGGTTATGGAAACCTTTGTTTTTAACAATCTGTATCCTTTAATGTTAAAGTCGAGACATACATAATCTTTTCATCAGTTCTATGCAATACATACAAATCAAAACATCAACATTTTGTCATAATAAGAGACTGTACACACCCCACAGTATTTCTAAGTTAACGACCTTCTGGTTAGAGCACAATAGTGGCATGAATTATGACAATTCACACTTGATAGAGAGCATTGAGAGAAGAAATTTAAATAAACCGAGTGCTTTTAAGTTTGTTACAAAACTCTTAAAATTTACTTCCATTTGGCTTGATGATTGTATTATTCACAGTTCAACTACCATGACAGAAGCAACCGCCTATGTGGAACTAAATCCAGATGACTGACCTATTCACCTAACTCAAATAGAGGTAACCTCAAAATTACACAGTTACAGAGGGAAAGTTAAAGGGAGAAAATTCCGTTCAGGCAAACAGAACACTAACTGAAGGCAAGCCAGATGAAATCCATTTGACCTCATCTACATAAGATTCTCACCTGTCTTTGCTGTATTGGTAAGTTCAGTAGCTCCTACAGCTCCATGAACAGTTACATCACCATCAGGAAGGCAGAGCTCAAATTCCTCCAGAGGCCTCTGTCCAGCTGCAGGGAGAATGGGGAGACCGATTAAGAAAGAAGAACAAATAAGTAAATAGCAAGAAAATAGCTGTGATAGCAAAATGAAGTGGATACACACTGGATGTTTCACAGCTGGATTATTATGACAAACTGTTAAGGATCTAGAAAAACAACAATGCTGCCTTATTACAGAAGATTTCGCTAAATTAGGTATGGCCACAGCAAACAGTAACAATCTTTAAGCCTCTCAACTCACCAAACAGTATCTGAAGATTAAAAAAAAAACGTTCTTCCTAGAAATGCTAAGTTACCTTCTCTTGCTTCTGCATCATAAATGAGCACTTTCGTTCCCTCCAGGACAATATACTTCCTGTCCCAGCCCTGTTGCCCACGTTTATTATTCCTGAAGAAAATAAGCACAAAGCCACGTTGGATTTTCTGCTTGGATTCTGAATAAAACAAGCATACAACTCCGCGAAAGACAAATTTCAGGGGTAATGAGTAATTGTAATGGGCATGTACCGATTACCCCATTGTAAGAGCCAGAATAATAAAAGGAACTGTTCCAAATGTTTCAGCACCTGATATGGCACCAAGATTCACATTTATACCTTGGCACTTTCATCCATCCTTCAAGACGTAGACTGCTGCTTGGCTCCTTCAGCTGCAGACCGGGAGAATTCATCTTATCCCGGCAGAATGCTTCAGAGAAGTGCGTGGCATATTCTGCTGGCAGTCCGCAAGTAGCTGGCAAGCAAGTTGAGCATTTTGGGTGACACATCACCTGGCATTCTGACAAAAGGACAGAGAAAAACTTCTGTTAAATGACAAGAAAATCATGACACAGCTGCCTCAACTTCTAATGCACAAACCCCAGCTTTTCCAAGAATCTCCTTCTACTCTGAACCACCAAATGTTTTCTAATGTAGAATGTTTGCACCAACTAGTTTCAAAGTCTTCATACTTGGTCCTTTCTTCAGCTCTCACTGCAAATCTGTTCTAGACGGCTGACGCTTTTTCATTCTACCGTCCAGTTACACTTTGTTTATGCACACACTCTGCTCTTACCAAGACATTTGGATGCTTGCCGTCCAAAGTGCACAGTATCCAGACACACCGCACATTTTGTTGCTCTCATATTTAGCCCCACGTTAAAACGATGTGGGATATTATGATGCATTCGCTCTTTCAGGCGTCGGCTGTACTCTGCAAGGGACAGAATTTATTATCAGGATTATAGTAGAATTATAGTAGGCTTTGGCATTTTAAGGCCAAGGAAATAAAAAGTGACTACATATCTCTATCAAAGCCCCGCTGAACAGAGACACTATTTTCCTTTACAATCTGAAAATCTTAAGCTACATTACCACCTCAGTAATTACCTTATACAGATGCACAGAATGTGCCGCTTGAGAACAGACTGTAGAACTGAAATGGCTAATGTTTGGTGTAGCAAGATTATGTCAATCAAACCATCCACATTTCAAGTCTTCACTCAGCTCCAATTCTTACGATGTGCTAAACTAATCTTTCAATTTTGCTTATAGCTAACAAACCCTTCAACACCTATACTGCTGTAATCAATACACAGCAGGCCACCTTCACACAGCCTTCATGCTAACCCTCAGTGCCAGCATAGCTTAAAGCATACCTAAAATCCCTGTTAGTGGATGTACATTGAGCAAAGTTTATCCTTCAAGGCATGGTCTTCTCCTGAGGAACAGGATTCTCTTCCCTGCCCGTGATCTGCTTCTGAGGACATCTTCCCATGCCAGTGTTACCCATACTCATAGCACCCTGTGCCTCCCCAGCTATCTGTGATGGCTGGACCAGTTTGTGGGTTCTGGCTTTTTCCAGAGTCTCTTTAGTTCAGAGTCTCTGGGTTCAACACTCACTCTGGAATACTGGTTAACTAAGAATAAATGAGCAGAGCCCCCAGTCCTTTAGTTTTTCCTGATAATCCTCTCCTCTCCATTCTCAAGGATATGGAAGGGTAGCCTCTTTTTCTAGTTAATAGGATATTAAGGTCATCTTTGACCTGCTATCTTCCTTTTATGCCTAACCGAAGTCTTTTCCCTTTACCAAAAGTCTTGATAGAATCTTTCTGCTCAGCAGAACAAATCTGCAGTTTAGACAAGTAAAAATGTTAACTGCTAAGGAAACAGCCATAAATCCTTATGATCAATGCAGGGTAGTACAGAAAACATACTCCTTTGAAAAAAAACGTGCTCTTAAAACGATTCATGCTAATAATTACTTTATTGCTGAAGTTTTCAGAAGTAAATTATATAATCCAAATAGAGAATTTTAAACCAAAACCAAAACTTAGCATCTGATATTCCTATCTTGAAAAAAAATCTGGCTTTGAAATGGAAAATAAAAGACATAGCACTGAAATAGTAGACAGAAAAATAGTAACAGAAAAGTTCACCAAGAACCTACCCTCTGGCGTGGAAGTTTCCTTCCTGCGACTGGAGGGTGGAGCTAGCAAACTGATCGGAGTAGGCTGATGCTCTGGTGAGCGGACTATGGCAGACATGATGATCTGCTGCCTGGCTGTGGCTGGAGTAGATGGATGAGGGTGGTCTGATATTTTCCGATGAGCAGCTATAGACGAGATAAATGCCACTCATTAACATAACCAATCTGAAACACTAGTTCATAGCAGTGGTTCTGCGTAACCATTCAGTGGTTACAACCTGCAGAAAAAAGTGTAGCCTAATTGCATCTTCACAGCAGGAGGTAAGAATTAAACAACATGTTACTGCTATGGTGGCACACAATTAAAGGCATGTTTTCAGACCAAAAACGTGTGTCTCCTTCCAGATTCACCTTTTCTGTTAACCCCTACCTTCTTCACGAGCAGATCTGAGTTCAATGCGTGTTTTCTGTAGAGCCTCCTCCAGCTCAGCAGAACGAGCCTTCTCCTTCTCCAGTGCCACTTTCAGCTCATTGTATTGCAGGGGAACCTGTGTGGGTAAAGAAGGGTCCTCTTTCCGCCGACTAAACAGGCCCTAGCAACAGAAACACACAGACAACTCCTAACTCCTAGTAAGAGATGGCTTAAACTAGGCAAAGTGGCAGTCTGGCCAGAGGGCCTAATGGTAATTCTGATATGCGTAAGGATGGATTTTTAGTTCATATTGGCACTGGAGGAAAAATGTTGAAATATGGATTAATTTAAAGAGGGACAGGGACGTACATTACCTGTTAGTACTCACACCTCGAGTTTCCGAAAGCATCTAAACAGAGGATCCCAAAATACGTGGTTAAAAATAAATTATTTCATTCAAAATGACAGAACGGCTTATGACAAAGATGCGACACAAGTCACATCGCCTGACTAATCAGTCCTGTGCTGTAACTCCAAGACAACCACCCTAGATACACAGTATGTTCATACACACATACATACTTACCATTACAAAAAAAAAAAAAAAAGCATGGTTAAAATCCTGTATTCCTACAGCCTCACTGAGCTGTAGCTACTGGGTTGTAACCTAAGTATTGTAGGAATAACAAAATACTGGAAAAGCCACAAAGAACACCTTCTGCCTAGTAAAGTTTGTATTCAGCAACTCAGAATGCTCTTAAATGAGGACACATTTGTGTTACACAAAGAAAGATAAAACAGAATATTATGAATACACAGCACATAACTAATCACAAAATCATCATTTAATTCCATGCCTCTCAAACCTTTTTCACCCACCTTTTTCTTTTTCGCTGGTTGGTCCATCTTTGCCTGCAGGAAATCAATGAGTTTGGTTTGCTGTGAAATAGTGCCCTCCATTTTCACTTTTTCATGGGAATAGAGAACCTGTGAACCACACACACATAGAAGAAATTTCCTCTTCATAGAAGAAACAAACAGATAACTCAATAGCAGAACAGAGCTAAAAAACAGTATAAGGGAAGTGTCACACAAAAACAGTAGATCACATCCTAAAACCCTACAGGGAGTGGGGTTTTAGGATGGGGAGCACAGAGTCCTGCCCACTGTTTCCTCACCCTCACCTGAATGTTTTCCAGCTGATACTCCAGGTCGCTTCTTTCAGTCTTCAGAAGATCTGCTCGATCTAGAGCCTCTTGCAGACCTTGAGTTAGGCGGAAGATGTGATTCTTTTGTAGATCCATTTGCTGCTGCAGCTTTGCCTGCTGTTAACAGGAAAACAAAGGTCGGTGTTTTGGTTTTGTTATTTGCTTGTTTTTAAATTAAAGCTATTAAATGTTATCATTCCTTGTAAAATATGCATCATTGCGGAACTTAAAAGTAAACAGACAATTCTTTAAAAGCTGGAAAATTACAATATTCTAGAAGTTTTCCTTCCTTTCAGAACGCATTATAACTAAACAAGCACTTCTATGCAGTGTATTTATATTAAGTTGTAGCAACACCATTTCTTTCAACTGCACGTTATTTGCTTTTTTAAGCATTTAAAATCTTGTAATTGTTAATAAGACTGAACATACATGAAGAATTTCTCAATCCCATTTTCTCAAGCTCTCTATACAATCACCAGAAGCCATCCCAGTACTTTGTAATTATAAACCAGGGTAAACTCCTTCTTCTATAGTCATATGAGATAAGGAAAATTATGTCCAGTTGTTTACATCTTTGCCTCCAACTAACAACAGAAAAGGGCACATGATAAACTGCTCCTAATTCTTTCAGGTTTTATACTTCTTTGATGAGAAAGTCCGCGAGTATGAAAACCATTAACGCTCATATGTCATGAAGCAAGAGCCAGAAATCTTTCCCTGTGATGCATAATGGAGTTCTCAACTCTAGGATGACCTGTCAGTACCCCAAGTACACCAAAAGGCTCTAATTACCCTGCCTAATTGCCTGTAACCACCCTTCCCCTGAAATCTGCCCCTGCAACCTCTTCCCCCTGCACTGTATGGTGCAGATATGTAACCTTGGGTCAGACTTCTGTGAACTAAGCTCAGTTATGAAAAAAGAGCTGTGAGAAGCCTCACCTGTGGCCTCCACCCACCCATGCACCCTCAGCACATTGGCTCCAGAGCTGGTTTTACGCTACGGTCCTTGCACTTGCTCTGGTCAGGGCTATGCTGTAAGAATGCTGTGCCTGGGCACAGACCTTGCCTTACAGACCCGACCTAGGATGTGCCTCATCACTACAGGCTTCTGTAGTGATCACTGGGCCGCTGCCTGAACCTGATTACCTTCACCAAACCTGCTCCGTTCTTCTTGTTCAGATACTGTGGGACTGTGCCCACTGGCTGCAAGGTCCCTGTCCTTGCCTGACTTGCTGTCACCCTCAGCTCCCAGCTCACCTTCCCTTGAGGAGCAGTTCACTTTTACTGCTCCCTGACATGGCCGCACACTTTGCAAAGTTTTAAGTAAAAGCAAAACCTCCAACTTTATTAATCTCCCCAGTTATATAGAAGAAGGATGGCTCTGTAACACTGCTAATCGCACAACTTCCCCCCTCAAGAGGTGGAACCTTGTTCTGAAGTTATAACATGAATTTCCAAGGTTACCTCCTCCAGAAGCCTCTGCTTGAGCTCCCTTTCTGTCTCAAGCTTCTGTTGTAAACTGCGTGCATTCATCTCCAACATAGCATGCTTCTTCTCCAGGTCGTTGAGCTAGGCAGGTGGGACAGATGGTCAGAATAACGTTGAACACCAAAAAAATATTGCATTCCACAATCTTAAAATCCAACTGCACCAAGCACACACTAAAGAAAAATGATACAATTATCCTTTACTTACTATAAGGAGGAAAACCAACCAAACAACATTTTGGTACGCCATTGCTCAAATGCAGATATGAAGGTACTGAAGGACTTCACTGTGCACTCCAGGCATCGTAGGCTGCTTTCTGCTTTAGTTTTTTCAAAAGGAAATCCGAGGTCTTTGGCTTGAAGACAGAATTCTATTCTATGATCTCCAGCCTTTTTTTAATTTGTTCTAACATCTTGAAAAAGCTGCTCAAGACCACATTTCTACAAGTAATATCTCTAGAAAGGTATCTCATCTAATTATGAAAGTCTAGGGTTGAAAGTTACTTACCTTATCAGAAAGGCTCTCAGCTTTGAGTTTTTGTTCCTTTAGTGCTTGCTGGAGGGCTAGAATCTCTGCCTTGTGCTCCTTGACAGCTAGTTCTACCACCTGGCGAGATTCAGTAATACGCTGATCTGCTCTCACTCTGTATTAAAATGGAAAATAATGTTACCTAACAGTGTTCTGGGCTTGACCTCTTCCTAGGATGCAGGAGCATCAATAACTCTTTTAGGAGTTTGCTTCAAATTCAGGATGTTACATTAAAAAGCCAGCCTGTTTGCTGCAACACTTTTATCTTATATAACCCTGTTCCTGCCCCTGCTAGAACTACAGCCTGAAAATTTCAAGACCCCACAGGAACAGTTAGGAGCAAAGACTATTTTTCCATATAATAAAGTAGAAGATAATACATCAAGACATTTTATAAATTACAGTGATAAATACCACTCCCCACGAATCGCTCACTTGCAAAGAAACAAAAGGAACAATATCACTGGTGAATGGCTATTAACTAATAAAGCATTTTTAGAACTACCTCACAAGATTTTATATTTAGTTCCAACTCCCATATCCTGTTCTAATTTTTTGTACTAGCTTCTATAGAGCATTTTCATACAAGTTAATAAAAGGAGGAGGAGGAGGGAGGAGAGACCTGCTCTGTTTCTCAGTATCCAGCATCCTCTGCAACTCTCTAACTCGACATTCAAACTGGGACTTCTCATCGCCTAGAACACTTCTCCATGCTTCCCACTGACGCTCCTTCTCCAAGAGTTCATCATTCAGGGCCTCCAAGTCCATTACTTGCTCTTCCAGCATTGTACATGTTGTCTTCAAGGCCTCCATAGTCTAAAAATAAATCCTCCTATCAATTCTCACATCCCACATCAAGCGTGCACTTTAAGCTTCAGCCTTACCATTTAAATTACAGTACATGCAAATTGGCAGCAAACATAAGCTGGTAAATCGCAACCCATTTATTTCAAGACTTCCATATATTCACTTGTGATCGCCGTTAATGTCAGTTCTATCTCACCATGAAAATTTTGAAATGTTCAGGGTCACAAAATTAAAAATAAATAATTCTAAATTACAATATCTTCAGAGTGCAAAATTTCTAAATAAAATTGCATAAAAATACAATGGGAAATACAAAAAATTTCCATTCACTCAACTGCTCAGGGAAGGAAGGCTTAAACGCCATTGCCCCTGGAAACATATTCATTCCTTATACACTTCCAGATTTAAAAGATTTTTTTGCCTTTCAGATAATTAGCTAGCTGTCACAAAGAGGTTGTGATTCAGACTTATAAAGCCTTACTTGTTTCTGACTGGTAAGCTGCATCTCCCTCTCAGTGATCTCTCGACGGAGATGGTCAACTTCACTTCGCAACTGGACAACCTCATCATTGGCCCCTGAGGCCTCATCAAGTTGTTTGGACAGGAAGAAATTCTGATTGTTCAGTTCTGCATTGTCTTCACTGAGCTGGTTCAGCTGTTCTTCCAAATCCGTAATCACCTAGAAAGAAAAATAAATTAAATTACATGTCAGTGAGTATGGTGTTTTTGAAAAAGTGTTCTCTCACAGAACCATTTATTGCCAAGCAAGGAGACAACCTGGCTTTTAAATTTTTTCAAATTTAAACAAAAGCATTATTGTAATGGTAGATTTTATGCACAGGAGTGTACTTCGATTAGGAATAGAGTTTTGTTTCTTACAGAAAATAGCTTGATTTTTTTTTTTTGGTTTAGACTATAAATATGCTGCAATGCAATTTATTATTTGAGAGAGAACTGTCACATCTAAAGCACTGCATTGGGAGTCGAGAGTTCTGCTTGTATTCTCAGACCTGCTGCTGACTTACAGCGTGCCTTTGCCAAAGCACTTTACCTTTTTTTGCCTCAATTTCCCCTTAAGTGAAACGAGGCTAATACCTCTCGGAGAGGCTTTTGAAGCATGATATTTAAGAAAACTGAACAAGAGGTGCAGTGGAGGCAGTACAATCTGATGAATCTGCCTAGCAATCGTTTGTATTACTATATCTAACACTGTATGTAACCTGTAACTGGGAAAAGCAGAAAAGTTTTAAGAAATATATTCTATCAAAGTAACAGCATTATGGATGGCAGCACAGGATATATGAAGAAAGAAAAAAGTGTGGCAGCACAACAGACTAACAGAAAATCAGTGAAGAGCAAAAATTCAACAAGGACAATAGCCTTGCCTTTAATGAAGTGGAAGCGTCCATTTGTTTAAGCAGAATAGCATTATACTGTACACTTTAAACAACATTCCGCTTCAATTTAAAGAAAAATATGAACAAGGGTGGGCCATTTTCACAGTCCCATTTGACTTTTATGAATGAAAGGCCACGAACACTGGATGGGCGAATACCTGTACCTCCTCCTAACTCAAAAACAATGTCATCACAACAGAAGAGAAAGGAACCTCAGTATAATCTTGAAATCAGCTTAATAAAAAGAATTTCAGAAACTGGAAAGCTCTATACAATTCATATCCAACCCTTACAAATACATTCTACAGGCATTTTCGCCTAGATGTCAAAGAAAAGTGAATAAGACACTTCATTAAATGGGAAAAATTAAAATCCCAGAGCACAGTTGGCCACACATTCAAATTTAAATGTTCCAATTTCCTACACAAGCCAAGGACTTAAATATCTAAAGCAGCAGAGCACAGAGCATACAGCTCTTCTCAGCTATCTGGAAAGACGACAACCATTCCTTTTTGAAGAATCTGGAACGCGTATTTTGGCAGCCTTTTACCATGCCTCGCCTAGATCTAAATTAACAGTATTTGATTTTTAAACTGTCAGCAGAAAAAGTCCAACTGACATTACTCCCTGCTGGGTGAAGGGGAGTTCCTGCTACCCATATGTTCAGGGTCAAATCAAAATGATTCGTACTTTAAAACACAACATTTCTAATGAAAATCTGATCGTGTAGTTGTTTCTTGAGCACTCTTACTGCCCTACTCAAAATATACATTTTATTCTGTATTGTATGCGTCAAGTTTTCAAAGAACGCAGACTGTATCATAAGGATGTGTTAGCGTCTCTGTTGCTGCAGGGATAAGAACTTAGAAATGTACTTATACAAACAAAAAGGAACAAAAGAACATTTGTTTTTACAGTGGGTTACCTACCATTCTTACAAGTAACATCTGAGATTTCTGCTAACTGCCAGATAAGATAATCTCTCTTTTTCTTCTACTTGTTTTTATGTTTAACCACACCACATATCTAGGCAGTTTTAAGATACATTTCATATATCCATGGTTTTCTTCCACGTATATTTGATATATTAATACAAGTACATTCTATAAAAATTATTAAACTAGTTTTGAAATACAAGAAAGCAGAGGTGGGGAAACACAAAATGGATAAGGTGACATGCAGAGCTCATGTGTCAAGCTACTTAATTGATTTTTAAAAACTGGCTGTATTTCAAGTTGATTTTATCCCTTAAGGGCTGGAATTTAAGCTCCCATTTGCCTTTATTCTATGTTGTGAGATTTTGACTTCTTCCCCTGAATATAACTAAAATTAAACCAGACCATTTTATATTTCACTGTTACATTTTATCTAGTAGGATATTTCTGGAAAACTTAAGAGAAATAACAAAGCAGTTAAGAAAGAAGGGTTCCAGAAGAAGTGACATGATCTCATTTCTTGAATATTTTCCTAACAGTACATTTTTTGACAATTCCAAAATGTCTTGGCTTAAATTCCAAATATAACCTATATGATGTAATCTATGTAGATTGATAGATTTTAATTTTTTTTTTTTAAGAGAGAAAATTTGTTCTTCTCAGTACAATTTTCCTTTTTTCATGGGGAAAGAGGAAATTTGTTAACAAATCCAATTTTTAAAAGCTATCTGCAGCTATGTATAACCCAACAGGGTTCCAGAGTTTATCAATACTATAAAGCCTAAATAGCAATGGGTAATACTGACACAGGACAATGGGACATGGTGTGGTGTAAATGCCTGTCCTGGCAACCAAGAAGAAAGAAAACACAGATCAAAAAAGCACATTTGATAGGAAATGTTGTCTTGAGCATACATACATACATACAACCTATGCCAGAATCCTGTACTGGGAAAGACTTAACAGCTTTAGGAGTTTTTCTTTTCAGTTAAGGAAATCCCCAGGCAAAAAAGAAAAAAAACCAAACCNACATTAAAGGAAAGTCTGCAAGAAACACTATTTTATCCTTTAGAAACCCATGCTATAATTACAAAAATCTTCAAATTTAAAGTTTATAAAACAACCAAACACTTGAAAGCTTGGAAAAGCAACTCTAGACAATCTAGGCAGCCACTGTATCATCACTCAAAGAGCAACTGAAATTTTCTCTTCAATCTATGCACATCTTCATCACAACTAATCCACAAAATAGAGATATAATCTAACTACACCACACTAGTCTTGGCAGGTTGTTCACTACATGCCACACCTAAGCGCACAACTTATCTTTATACTGATAGAGAAGACTGTATCTCATTTTTAAATATTACAGAGCAACCCAAGCATAACAGCTCTTCAGCAAATATTCAGCACAATTCCCTCCCCATTGCATAGTTTCAGAAAAGCAAAACGTTCCTCTGTTGTGAGATTGCGCAGATGCACAGCTATTATACCTGGCCCTACAAACTTCTCCAGGCGTGGATCCCAAATTAAATACAGCAACAAGCAGTTCAGGGCCATGATGATCAGGTTTGCATATCAGACACAATGTACAAAATGTAATCCATACGCTCCACGTATCAAAGCCACAGGCAAAATAATGAGAGAAAGGAGAAAAGGAAGCAGTTCTGGAACACTAACTGCAGCTTGCAAACTTCTCCATAACCTTATTCCTTCACGAAGACGTCTCGGTTCTCAGATGCCACCACCAAACATGCTAGGACACAGCAAGGTAAACTGTTTTGGGATGCTACCAGCAGCATGTTATTTGGAGTTTAATGTAACTTTTCATACAACCTTAATTCAGAACTTCCAGACTAATGCAGAGTTTTACTCCATCCATTTCCACTCCTCCCCGCCCCCACTAATCTTTACTAGAAAGCTAGCTGTCAGAAGTAAATAGGAAAAAAGAAAAAGCTATCTCTCAGCCCCAAATTATTGTGAGGGGGAAGCAAGAGCAGGCATCAGACTCACTTCGTCTTAACCTACTCACATTTGGATCCAAGAGACAAAGCTTTTCTAGCAGAGAAATACCAAGCATCATAATGGAGCAGAATACCAAGCCTCTTAACGAACACAGCTGCAGCTAGATACCGCTCTGGTATGCCTACCTGTTTGATCAATATATAACAATGAACTCCTCACTTTCTTCCCCTTTCCATAGTCAGGCAACATCTGCGACTTGAAACATACCTTTCATGGAGCTCTCGGTCTCCAAAAACTCATCATGGCTTAGCTTGAGGGACATTGCTCTCGTTACTAGCTGCAGAGGGACACTGCACAGTTTGCATTCCTCTCTGTCCCACACCAACCCATTATTAAAATATACAGT